>JAJGRW010001049.1:0-35768 GCA_025461045.1 Carex parvula | reverse complement strand
AATTGTCAAAACTAAAGTTGTATGGATATATAATGATATTTTCTAATATAATATGCATTATGATTTAATTTGTTCAATTCTTAGTTTCTCATTATCCATAACATTGGTAAACAAAAAGAGTTTAACTAGATGAAACACGTCCAACCATCTCCGTGTCTCAGCAAAATAAGCTCAGAGAGGCTGACTGGTGGGGTCCGGGGTTGTAGGTTTTAGCTTGTGTACCATGTTTGCATCCTGAATGTGTAGGGTAAAGGCTATGGGTACCCAGAACCACGTGGCACCAATCAGAACATTTGATTTTGTAATTTTAATATCTTTTCGACCATTTTGAGTTGGGAGATGTGTAATATATCAAAATTCATGATTGATTATCCTTTTCTGTTGCAATCTGGAGACACTACTAGAGTGCAGCAAAGACCTTCAGTTGGAGTGTTGTATTAGGGTTGCAACTACCCTCTTCTTTTGCAAAATGGAGACAATACTAGAATGTTTCAAAGACCTTTAACTAGAGTGTTGTATTAGGGTTGCAACTACCCTCTTCTCTTTCCATCTGACGACACTATTAGAGTGCTGCGAGGACATTCAATTGGAGTATTGTATTACGGTTGCAACTACCATCTTCTCTCTTCATACGGCAACACAACTAGAGTGTTTCAAAAACCTTCAATTGAAGTATTGTATTAGGGTACCCTCTTCTCTTCCCTCTTGGAGACACTACTAGTATGCTGCATAGATCATCAATTGGGGTGTTGTATTAGAGTTGCAACTACTATCTTATCTTGCCATCAGGAGACACTACTAGTGTGCTGCAAAAACCTTCAATTGGAGTGTTCTATTGTGGTTGCAACTACCCTCTTCTCTTGCCATCTGCAGACATTGTTAGACTGCTGCAAAGTCATTCAATTGGAGAGTTTTATGGGAGTTGCAACTACCCACTTCCCCTGCCATATGGAGACACTACTAGAGTGCTGCAAAGACCTTCAATTGGAGTGTTGTATTTGGGTTCAACTACCCTCGTCTCTTGCTATACGGAGATACTACTAGAGTGCTGCAAATACCTTCAATTGGAACGTTGTAATAGGTTTGCAACTGCCATCTTCTCTTTACATCTGACGATACTATTACAGTGCTGCAAAGACCTTCAATTGGAGTGTTGTATTAGGGTTGCAACTACCGTCTTCTCTTTACATCTAACGACACTATTACAGTGCTGCAAAGACATTCAATTGGAGTGTTGTATTAGGATTGCAACTACCCTCTTTCATCTTCCCTCTCTATACGGTGACACTACTAGAGTGTTTCAAAAATATTTAATTGGGGTGTTGTGTTAGGGTTGCAACTATCCACTTCTCTTGCCATCAGGATACACTACTAGTGTGCTGCAAAGACATTCAATTGGAATATTGTATTGGGGTTGCAACTACCATCTTCTCTTGCCATCTGCAAACATTACTAAAGTACTATAAAGACCTTCAATTGGAGAGTTATATTAGCGTTGTAACTACCCACTTCCCTTGCCATCCACAGACACTACTAAAGTGCTGCAAAGACCTTCAATTGGAGTGTTGTATTAGGGTTGCAACTACCCTCTTCTTTTGCCATCAGGAGACACTGCTAGTGTGCTGCAAATATTTTCAATTGTAGTGTTGTATTAGGGTTGTGACCACCCTCTTCTCATGCCATCTGGAGACACTACTAGTGTGTTGCATAGACCTTCAATTGGAGTGTTATATTAGGGTTGCAACTACCCTCTTCTTTTTCCATGAGGAGACACTACTAGTGTGCTGCAAATACTTTCAATTGTAGTGTTGTATTATGGTTGTGACCACCCTCTTCTCATGCCCCATATGGAGCCACTACTAGTGTGTTGCAGAGACCTTCAATTGGAGTGTTGTATTAGGGTTGCAACTTCCCTCTTCTCTTGCCGTCTGCAGACATTGTTAGACTGCTGCAAAGTTATTCAATTGGAGAGTTTTATTGGGGTTGCAACCACCTTTTTCTCTTGCCATCAATAGACACTACTAGTGTGCTGTTACTACATTCAATTGGGGTATTGTATTAGGGTTGCAACTACCCACTTCCATTGCCATCAAGAGACACTACTAGAGTGCTGCAAAAACCTTCAATTGGAGTGTTGTATTAGGGTTGCAACTACCCTTTTCTCTTTCTATTTGGAGACACTAATTATGTGCTTTAAAGACCTTCAATTGGAGTGTTGTATTAGAGTTGTAACAACCATCTTCTCTTGCCATCAGGAGACACTACTAGTGTGCTGCAAATACCTTCAATTGTAGTGTTGTATTATGCTTGTGACCACCCTCTTCTCATGCCATCTGGAGACACTACTAGTGTGTTGCAGAGACCTTCATTTGGAGTGTTGTATTAGGGTTGTGATTAACCTATTTTGTTGCAATCTGGAGACACTACTAGAGCGCTGCAAAGACCTTCAATTGGAGTGTTATATTAGAGTTCCAACTACCCTCTTCTCTTGCCCTCTGTAAACAATACTAGAATGTTTCAAAGACCTTCGATTGGAGTATTGTATTATGGTTACAACCACCTTTTTCTCTTGCCATCTATATACACTACTAGTGTGTTAGTAACTACATTCAATTGGGGTGTTGTATTAGGGTTGCAAGTACCCACTTCCCTGGCCATCTAGAGACACAACAAGAGTACTGCAAATACCTTCAATTGGAGTGTTGTATTAGGGTTGCAACTACCCTCTTTGCTTTCCATTTGGAGACACTACTAGTGTGCTGCAAATACCTTCAATTGTAGAGTTGTATTAGGGTTGTGACCACCCTCTTCTCATGCCATATGGAGACACTACTACTGTGTTGCAGAGACCTTCAATTGGAGTGTTGTATTAGGGTTGCAACTACCCTCTTCTGTTGTCATCTAGAGACACTACTAGAGTGCTGCGAAGACCTTTAATTGGAGTGTTATATTAGGGTAGCAACTACCCTCCTCTCTTCCCCTCTGGAGACAATACTAGAGTGCTTCAAAGACCTTCAATTGGAGTGTTGTATTTGGGTTGCAACTAATCTTTTCACTTGTCATCTATAGACACTACTAGTGTGCTTTTACTACATTCAATTGGGGTGTTGTATTAGGGTTGCAACTACCCACTTCCCTTGCCATCTAGAGACACTATTAGAGTGCCGCAAAGACCTTCAATTGGAGTGTTATATTAGGGTTGCAACTACCATCTTCTCTTACCAACTGCGGACACTACTGGAGTGTTTCAAAAACCTTCAATTGAAGTGTTGTATTAGGGTTGTAACTACCCTCTTCTCTTGACGTCTTGGAAACACTACTAGTGTGCTGCATATACCTTCAATTGGGGTGTTGTATTAGAGTTGCGACTACCCTCTTCTCATGCCATCAGGAGACACTACTAGTGTGCCGCAAAGACATTCCATTGGAGTGTTGTATTGGGGTTGCAACTACCCTCTTCTCTTGTTATCTGCAGACATTTTTAGAGTGCTGCAAAGTTATTCAATTGGAGAGTTTCATTGGGGTTGCAACTACCCACTTCCCTTGCCATATGAAGACACTACTAGAGTGCTACAAAGACCTTTAATTGGAGTGTTGTATTAGAGTTGCAACTACCCTCTTATCTTTCCATTTGGAGACACTACTAGTGTGCTGCAAAAACCTTCAATTAGAGTGTTGTATTGAGGTTGCAACTACCATCTCTCTTGCCATCTGCAGACATTACTTGCTGCAAAGACTTTCAATTGGAGAGTTATATTAGCGTTGCAACTACAACTTCCCTTGCTATCTAGAGACACTACTAGAGTGCTCCAAATAATTTCAATTGGAGTGTTGTATTAGGGTTGC
The DNA here is from genome assembly GCA_025461045.1 of Carex parvula. Taxonomy (NCBI): domain Eukaryota; kingdom Viridiplantae; phylum Streptophyta; class Magnoliopsida; order Poales; family Cyperaceae; genus Carex; species Carex parvula. The sequence goes on along the minus strand of JAJGRW010001049.1, from coordinate 31,922 downwards.
AACTACCCTCTTCTGTTTGCCATATGAAGACACTACTAGAGTGCTGCACAGACCTTCAATTGGAGTGTTATATTAGGGTTGTAACCACCCTTTCCACTTACCATCTAGAGACACTACCAGTGTGCTGTAAAGACCTACAATTGGGATGTTGTATTAGGGTTGCATCTACCATCTTCTCTTTATATCTGGAGACACCACAAGAGTGCTGCAAAGACCTTCAATTGGAGTGTTGTATTAGGATTGCAACTACCCTCTTCTTTTTCCATCGGGAGAAACTACTAGTGTGTTACAAATACTTTCAATTGAAGTGTTCTATTAGGGTTGTAACTTCCCTCTTCTCTTGCTATCTTGGAGACACTACTAGTGTGCTGCATAGACCTTGAATTAGGGTGTTGTATTAGAGTTGCAACTACCCTATTCTCTTGCCATCTAGAGACACTATTAGTGTGCTGCAAAGACCCTTAATTAGAGTTTTGTATTAGGGTTGCAACTACCCTCTTCTATTGCCATCAGGAGACACTACTAGTGTGCTGCAAATACTTTCAATTGTAGTGTTGTATTAGGGTTGTGACCACCTTCTTCTATTCCCCTCTGGAGACAATACTATAGTGTTTCAAAAACCTTCAATTTGAGTGTTGCATTTGGGTTGCAACCAATCTTTTCACTTGTCATCTATAAACACTATTAGTGTGCTGTAACTACATTCAATTGGGGTGTTGTATTGGGTTGCAACTACTCACTTCCCTTGCCATCTAGAGACACTACTAGAGTTTTGCAATGACCTTCAATTGGAGTGTTGTATTTGGGTTGCAACTACTCTCCTCTCTTGCCATCTGTAGACACTACAAGTGTACTGCAATGACATTCAATTGTAGTGTTGTACTAGGGTTGTGACCTCTTCTCATGCCATATGGAGACACTACTAGTGTGTTGCGGAGACCTTCAAATGGAGTGTCATATTAGAGTTCCAACTACCCTCTTCTCTTGCCCTCTGGAGACAATACTAGAATGTTTCAAAGACCTTCAATTGGAGTGTTGTATTAGGGGTGCAACCACCCTTTTCTCTTGCCATTTAGAGACACTACTAGTGTGCTGTAAAGACCTTCAATTGGGGTGTTGTATTAGGGTTGTAACTACGCTCTTCAATTTCCATCTAGAGACACTACTAGAGTGTTGCAAAGACCTTTAATTGGAGTGTTATATTAGGGTTGCAACTACCCTCTTCTCTTGCCATCTGTAGACACTACAAGTGTACTGCAACGACATTCAATTGAAGTGTTGTTTTGGGGTTGCAACTCTCTTTTCTTGCCATCTGCAGACATTACAAGAGTACTGCCAATTAAAGAGTTTTATTAGGGTTGCAACTACCCACTTCTCTTGTCATATAGAGACACAACTAGAGTGCTACAAATACCTTCATTTGCATTGTTGTAATAGTTTTGCAACTACCCTCTTCTCTTTCCATCTGATGTGCTGCTAGGACATTCAATTGGAGTGTGGTATTAGGGTTGCAACTACCATTTTCTCTCTTCATACGGCAACACAACGAGATTGTTGTAAACACCTACAATTGGAGTGTTGTATTGGGGTTGCAACTACCCTCTTCTCTTGCCATCTGGAGACACTACAAATATGCTGCAATGACATTCAATTGAAATGTTGTATTGGGGTTGCAACCCTCTTCTCTCTTCATACGACAACACAACTAGAGTGTTTCAAAAACCTTCAATTGAAGTGTTGTATTAGGGTTGCAACTACCCTCTTTCTTGCCATCTGACAGCACTATTCAATTGGAGTGTGGTATTAGGGATGCAACTACCCTTTTCTCTATTCATACGGCGACACTACTAGAGTGTTGTAAACACCTACAATTGGAGTGTTGTTTTGGGGTTGCAACTACCCTCTTCTGTTGCCATCTGGAGACACTACATGCTGCAATGCCATTCAATTGAAATGTTGTATTGAGGTTGCAACCCTCTTCTCTCTTCATACGGCAACACAACTAGAGTGTCTCAAAAACCTTTAATTGAAGTGTTGTATTAGGGTTGGAACTACCCTCTTCTCTTGCCATTTTGAAAACACTACTAGTGTGGTGCAGAGACGTTCAAATGGGGTGTTGTATTAGAGTTGCAACTACCCTCTTCTCTTGCCATCAGGGGACACAACTAGTGTGTTGCACATACCTTCAATTGGAGTGTTGTGTTGTGGGTTGCAACTACCCTCCTCTCTAGCCATCTGCAGATATTGTTAGAGTGCTGCAAAGTACTTCAAATAGAGAGTTTTATTGGGGTTGCAACTACCCACTTCCATTGCCATATGGACACACTAATAGAGTGCTGCAAAGACCTTCAATTGAATGTTGTATTAGGGTTGCAACTACCCTATTCTCTTGCCATATGGAGATACAACTAGAGTGTTGGAAAGACCATCAATTGGAATGTTATAATAGGTTTGCAACTACTCTTCTCTTTCCATCTAACAACTCTGTTACAGTGCCGCAAAGACATTCAATTAGAGTGTTGTATTAGAGTTGCAATTACCCTCTTCTATCTCTATACGGCAACACTACTAGAGTTTTTCAAAAACCTTCAAATGAAGTGTTGTATTAACTACCCTCTTCTCTTGCCATCTTTGTGACACTAGTGTGCTGTATAAACTTTCAATTGGGGTGTTGTATTAGAGTTGCAACTACCCCCGTCTCTTGCCATCAGGAGACACTACTACTGTGCTGCAAAGACCTTCAATTCGAGTGTTGTATTGGGGTTGAACTACCCTCTCTTGCCATCTACAGACATTAATAGAGTGCTGCAAAGACCTTTAATTGGAGAGTTATATTAGCGTTGCAACTACAACTTCACTTGCCATCTAGAGACACTACTATAGTGCTGAAAAGACCTTCAATTGGAGTGTTGTATTAGGGTTGCTACAACTCTCTTCTTTTGTCATCTGGAGACACTACAAGTGTGATGCAAATACCTTCAATTGTAGTTTTGTATTAAGGTTGTGACCACCCTCTTATGATGCCTATTGGAGACACTACTGGTGTGTTGCAGAGACCTTCAATTGGAGTGTTGTATTTGGGTGGCAACTACCCTCTTTTGTTGCCATCTGTAGACACTACTAGAGTACTACAAAGACCTTCAATTGGAGTGTTATATTAGGGTTATAACGACCCTATTCTCTTGCCCTCTGGAGACAATACTAGAATCCTTCAATTGAAACTACCCTCTTCTCTTTCCATTTGGAGACACTAATTATGTGTTTTAAAGACCTTCAATTGGAGTGTTGTATTGGGGTTGCAACTACCCTCATCTCTTGCCATCGATAAACATTACTAGTGTGCTATAAATACATTCAATTGTAGTGTTGTATTAGGGTTGTGATCACCCTCTTCTCAAGCCATCTGGAGACACTTCTAGTGTGTTGCAGAGACATTCATTTGGAGTGTTGTATTATGGTTGGGACTACCCTCTTCTGTTATCATCGGGAGACACTACTAGGCAAAGACTTTCAATTGGAGTGTTATATTAGGGTTCGAACTACCCTCTTCTCTTGCCCTCTGGAGACAATACTAGATTGTTTCAAAGACCTTCAATTGGAGTGTTGTATTAGGGTTCAACCACCATTTTCTCTTGCCATCTAGAGACACTACTAATGTGCTGTAAAGACCTACAATTGGTGTGTTGTATTAGGGTTGTAACTATCGTCCTCTGTTTCCATATGGAGACACTAATAGAGTGTTGCAAAGACCTTCAATTAGAGTTTTGTATTAGGGTTGCAACTACCCTCTTCTATTGCCATCTGGAGACACTACAAGTATGTTGCAATGACATTCAATTGAAGTGTTGTATTGGGGTTGCAACCCACTTCCCTTGCCATCTGCAGACATTACTAGAGTGCTGCCAAGTCCTTCAATTGGAGAGTTTTATTAGGGTTGCAACTACTCTCTTCTCTTGCCATCGGCAGACATTATTAGAGTGTGTCATAAACCTTCAATGGAAGTGGTTTATTGGGGTTGTAACTACCGTCTTCTCTAGCCATCTTGGAGACACTACTAGTGTGCTGCAGAGACCTTCAATTGGGGAATTGTTTTAGAGTTGCAACTACCCTCTTCTCTTGTTATCTGCAGACATTGTTTGAGTGCTGCAAAGTTATTCAATTGGAGAGTTTTATTGAGATTGCAACTACCCACTTCCCTCGCCATATGAGGATACTACTAGAGTGCTACAAAGACCTTCAATTGGAGTGTTGTATTAGGGTTGCAACTACCCTCTTATCTTTCCATCTGGAAACACTACTAGTGTGCAGCAAAGACCTTCAATTAGAGTGTTGTATTGAGGTTGCAACTACCATCACTCTTGCCATCTGCAGACATTAATAGAGTGCTGCAAAGACCTTTAATTGGAGAGTTATATTTGCGTTGCAACTACAACTTCCCTTGCCATCTAGAGACACTATTAGTGTGCTGCAAAGACCTTCAATTGGAGTGTTGTTTTGGGGTTGCAACTACCCTCTTCCCTTGCCATCTAGAGACAGTACTAAAGTGATGCAAAGACCTTTAATTGGAGTGTTGTATTAGAGTTGCAACTACCCTCTTCTTTTGCCATCAGGAGACACTACTAGTATGCTGCAAATATTTTCAATTGTAGTGTTGTATCTGGGTTGTGACTACCCTCTTCTCTTCGCCTCTCGAGACAATACTAGAGTGCCTCAAAAACCTTCAATTGGAGTGTTGTATTTGGGTAGGAACCACCCTTTCCTCTTGTCATCAATATAGACACTACAAGTGTGCTGTAACTACATTCAATTGGGGTGTTGTATGAGGGTTACAACTACCCACTTCCCTTACCATCTAGAGACACTACTAGAGTGCTGCAAAAACCTTCAATTGCAGTGTTGTATTAGGGTTGCAACAATCCGCTTCTCTTTCCATTTGGAGACACTAGTTATGTGCTTTAAAGACCTTCAATTGGAGTGTAGTATTACGGTTGCAACTACCCTCTTCTCTTGCCATCGACAGACTCTACTTGTGTGCTGTAAATATCTTCAATTGTAGTGTTGTATTAGGGTTGTGATCACCCTCTTCTCATGCCATCTGGAGACACTACTAGTGTGTTGCAGAGACCTTCAATTGGAGTGTTGTATTAGGGTTGCAACTACCATCTTCCTTTGCCATCGGGAGAAACTACTAGTGTGCTGCAAATACTTTCAATTGAAGTGTTGTATTAGGGTTGTGACCACCCTCTTCCATTCCCCTCTGGAGACAATACTAGGGTGTTTCAAAAACTTTCAATTGGAGTGTTGCATTTGGGTTGCAACCACCCTTTTCTCTTGCCATCTATAGACACTACTAGTGTGCTGTAACTACATTCATTTGGAGTGTTTTTTAGGGTTGCAACTACCCACTTCCCTTGCCATCTAGAGACACTATTAGAGTTTTGCAAAGACCTTCAATTGGAGTGTTGTATTTAGGTTGCAACTACCCTCTTCTCTTGCCAGCTGTAGACACTACAAGTGTACTGCAATGACATTCAATTGTAGTGTTGTACTAGGGTTGTGACCTCTTCTCCATATGGAGACACTACTAGTGTGTTGCAGAGACCTTCAATTGGAGTGTTATATTAGAGTTCCAACTACCCTCTTTTCTTGCCCTCTGGAGACAATACTAGAATGCTTGAAAAACCTTCAATTGGGGTGTTATATTAGGGTTGCAACCACCCTTTTCTCTTGCCATTTAGAGACACTACTAGTGTGCTGTAAAGACCTTCAATTGGGTGTTGTATTAGGGTTGTAACTACGCTCTTCAATTTCCATCTAGAGACACTACTAGAGTGTTGCAGATATCTTTAATTGGAGAGTTGTATTAGGGTTGCAACTACCCACTTCTCTTGCCATCTGTAGACACTACAAGTGTACTGCAATGACATTCAATTGAAGTGTTGTGTTGGGGTGGCAACTCTCTTTTCTTGCCATCTGCAGACATTACAAGAGTACTGCCAAGTCCTTCAATTGGAGAGTTTTATTAGGGTTACAACTACCCACTTCTCTTGTCATATAGAGACACTACTAGAGTGCTACAAAGACCTTCAATTGGATTGTTGTAATAGTTTTGCAACTACCCTCTTCTCTTTCCATCTGTCGACACTATTAGAGTGCTGCTAGGACATTCAACTGGAGTGTGGAATTAGGGTTGTAACTACCATTTTTTCTATTCATACGGCAACACTACTAGAGTGTTGTAAACACCTACAATTGGAGTGTTGTATTCTCTTGCTATATGGAGACACTACAAGTTACTGCAATAACATTCAATTGAAATGTTGTATCGGGGTTGCAACCCTCTTCTCTCTTCATACGGCAACACAACTATAGTGTTTCAAAAACCTTCAATTGAAGTGTTGTATTAGGGTTGCAACTACCCTCTTCTCTTTCCATCTGACGACACTATTAGATTGCTGCTAGGACATTCAATTGGAGTGTGGTATTAGGGTTGCAACAATCATTTTCTCTCTTCATTCGGCAACACTACTAGAGTGTTGTAAACACCTATAATTGGAGTGTTGTATTGGGGTTGCAACTACTCTCTTCTCTTGCCATCTGGAGACACTACAATTATGCTGCAATATGATTCAATTGAACTGTTGTATTGGGTTGCAACCCTCTTCTCTCTTCATACGGCAACACAACTAGAATGTCTCTAAAACCTTTAATTGAAGTGTCGTATTAGGGTTGGAACTACCCTCTTCTCTTGCCATCTTGGAGACACTACTAGTGTGGTGCAGAGACCATCAAATGGGGTGTTGTATTAGAGTTGCAACTACCCTCTTCTCTTGCCATCAGGGGACACTACTAGTGTGTTGCACATACCTTCAATTGGAGTGTTGTGTTGGGGTTGCAACTACCCTCCTCTCTAGCCATCAGCAGACATTGTTAGAGTGCTGCAAAGTACTTCAATTAGAGAGTTTTATTGGGGTTGCAACTTCCCACTTCCATTGCCATATGGAGAAACTAATAGAGTGCTGCAAAGACCTTCAATTGGAGTGTTGTATTAGGGTTGCAACTACCCTATTCTCTTGCCATATGGAGATACAACTAGAGTGCTGCAAAGACCATCAATTGGAATGTTGTAATAGGTTTGCAACTACCCTCTTCTCTTTCCATCTGACGACTCTATTACAGTGCTTCAAAGACATTCAATTAGAGTGTTGTATTAGGGTTGCAACTACCCTCTTCTATCCCTATACGACAACACTACTAGAGTTTTTCAAAAACCTTGAAATGAAGTGTTGTATTAGTGTTGTAACTACCCTCTTCTCTTGCCATCAGGAGACACTACTACTGTGCTTCAAAAACCTTCAATTGGAGTGTTGTAATTGGGTTGGAACCACCCTTTTCTTTTGCCATCCATTGACAATACTAGTGTGTTGTAACTACATTCAATTGGGGTGTTGTATTAGGGTTGTAACTACCCACTTCCCTTGTCGTCTTGAGACACTACTAGAGTGTTGCAAAGACCTTCAATTAGAGTGTTGTATTAGGGTTGCAACCACCCTTTTCTCTTGCCATTTAGGGGCACTACTAGTGTGTTGTAAAGATCTTCAATTGGTGTGTTGTATTAGAGTTGCAACTACCCTCTTCAATTGCCATCGGGAGACACTATTATAGTGCTGCAAATATCTACAATTGGAGTGTTGTATTAGGGTTGCAACTACCCTATTCTCTTGCCATATGGAGATATAACTAGAGTGTTGCAAAGACATTCAATTACAGTGCTGCAAAGATATTCAATTACAGTGCTGCAAAGACATTCAATTACAGTGTTGTATTAGGGTTGCAACTACCCTCTTCTATCTCTATACGGCAACACTACTAGAGTTTTTCAAAAACCTTCAAATGAAGTGTTGTAACTACCCTCTTCTCTTGCCATCTTAGTGATACTACTAGTGTGCTGCATAAACCTTCAATTGGGGTGTTGTATTATCGTTGCAACTACCCTCTTCTCTTGCCATCAGGAGACATTACTACTGTGCTGCAAAGACCTTCAACTGGAGTGCTGTATTGTGGTTGCAACTACCCTCTTCTCTTTCATCTGCAGACATTGTTAGAGTGCTGCAAAGTACTTCAATTGGACAGTTTTATTGGGGTTGCAACTACCCACTTCCCTTGACATCTAGAGACATTACTAGAGTGCTGCAAAGTTCTTCAATAGGAATTTTGTATTAGGGTGGCAACTACCCTATTCTTTTGCCATCAGGAGACACTCCTAGTGTGCTGCAAATACTTTCAAATGTAGTGTTGTATTAGGGTTGTATTAGTGTGTTGTCGAGACCTTCAGTTGGAGTGTTGTATTAGGGTTGTCACTACCATCTTCTGTTGTGACCACCCTCTCTCTTCCCCTCTGGCGACAATACGTGCTTCAAAGACCTTCAATTTGAGTGTTGTATTTGGGAGGCAACCACCCTTTTCTCTTGCCATTTATAGACACTAGTAGTGTGTTGCAACTACCTACTTCCCTTGCCTTCTAGAGACACTACTAGAGTGCTGAAATAACCTTCAATTAGAGTGTTGAATTAGGGTTGCAACTACCCTTCTCTTTCCTTTTGGAGACACTAATTATGTGCTTTAAAGACTTTCAATTCGAGTGCTATATTAGGGTTGCAACAACCCTCTTCTCTTGCCATCGGGAGACACTACTAGTGTGCTACAAATACCTTCAATTGTTGTGTTGTATTGGGGTTGTGGCCACCCTCTTCCCATGCCATCTGGAGACACTACTATTGTGTTGCAGAGACCTACAATTGGAGTGTTGTATTCGAGTTGCGACTCCTCTCTTCTGTTGCCATCGGGAGACACTACTAGAGTGCAACAAAGACCTTCAATGGGAGTGTTATATTAGGGTTTCCAACTACCCTCTTCTTTTGCCATCTGGAGACAATACTAGAATGTTTCAAAGACCTTCAATTAGAGTGTGGTATTAGAGTTGCAACCACCCTTTTCTCTTGCCATCTAGAGACACTACTATTGGGCTGTAAAGACCTTCAATTGGGGTGTTGTATTAGGGTTGTAACTACCCTCTTCAATTGCCATATGGAGACACTACTATAGTGCAGCAAAGACCTTCAATGGAAGTGTTGTATTGGGGTTGCAACTACCCTCTTCCCTTGCCATCTAGAGACAGTACTAGAGTGATGCAAAGACCTTCAATTAGGGTGTTGTATTAGGGTTGCAACTACCCTCTTCTTTTGCCATCAGGAGACACTACTAGTATGCTGCAAATACTTTCAATTGTAGTGTTGTATTTGGGTTGTGACTACCCTCTTCTCTTCGCCTCTCGAGACAATACTAGAGTGCTTCAAAAACCTTCAATTGGAGTGTTGTATTTGGGTTGCAACCACCATTTTCTCTTGTCATCAACATAGACACTACTAGTGTGCAGTAACTACATTCAATTGGGGTGTTGTATTAGGGTGGAAACTACCCACTTCCCTTACCATCTAGAGACACTACTAGAGTGCTGCAAAAACCTTCAATTGGAGTGTAGTATTACGGTTGCAACTACCCTCTTCTCTTGCCATCGACAGACACTACTAGTGTGCTGTAAATATCTTCAATTGTAGTGTTGTTTTAGGGTTGTGATCACCCTCTTGTCATGCCATCTGGAGACACTAATAGTGTGCTGCAGAGACCTTCAATTGGAGTGTTGTATTAGGGTTGCAACTACCCTCTTCTTTCGCAATCGGGAGAAACTACTAGTGTGCTGCAAATACTTTCAATTGAAGTGTTGTATTAGGGTTGTGACCACCCCCTTCTATTCCCCTCTGGAGACAATACTAGAGTGTTTCAAAAACTTTCAATTGGAGTGTTGCATTAGGGTTGCAACCACCCTTTTCTCTTGCCATCTATAGACACTACTAGTGTGCTGTAACTACATTCATTTGGGGTGTTGTTTTAGGGTTGCAACTACCCACTTCTCTTGCCATCAAGAGACACTACTAGAGTTTTGCAAAAATCCTCAATTGGAGTGTTGTATTTGTGTTGCAACTACCCTCTTCTCTTGCCCGCTGTAGACACTACAAGTGTACTGCAATGACATTCTATTGTAGTGTTGTACTAGGGTTGTGACCTCTTCTCTTGCCATATGGAGACACTACTAGTGTGTTGCAGAGACCTTCAATTGGAGTGTTATATTAGGGTTGCAGCAACCCTCTTCTCTTGCCCTCTGGAGACAATACTAGAATGTTTGAAAAACCTTCAACTGGAGTGTTGTATTAGGGTTGTAACTACGCTCTTCAATTTCCATCTAGAGACACTACTAGAGTGTTGCAAAGACCTTTAATTGGAGTGTTGTATTAGGGTTGCAACTACCTTCTTCTCTTGCCGTCTGTAGACACTACAAGTGTACTGCAATGACATTCAATTGAAGTGTTGTATTGGGGTTGCAACTCTCTTTTCTTGCCATCTGCAGACATTACAAGAGTACTGCCAAGTCCTTCAATTGGAGAGTTTTATTAGGGTTGCAACTACCCTCTTCTCTTTCCATCTGACGACACTATTATAGTGCTGCTAGGACATTCAATTGGAGTGTGTTATTTGGGTTGTAACTACCATTTTTTCTATTCACACGGCAACACTACTAGAGTGTTGTAAACACCTACAATTGGAGTGTTGTATTTTGCAACTACCCTCTTCTCTTGCCATCTGGAGACACTACAAGTTGCTGCAATAACATTCAATTGAAATGTTGTATTAGGGTTGCAACCCTCTTCTCTCTTCATACGGCAACACAACTAGAGTGTTTCAAAACCCTTCAATTGAAGTATTGTATTAGGATTGCAACTACCCTCTTCTCTTTCCATCTGACGACACTATTAGATTGCTGCTAGGACATTCAATTGGAGTGTGGTATTAGGGTTGCAACTACCCTTTTCTCTCTTCATTCGGCAACATTACTAGAGTGTTGTAAACACCTACAATTGGAGTGTTGTATTGGGGTTGCAACTACCCTCTTCTCTTGCCATCTGGAGACACTACAAGTATTCTGCAATGACATTCAATTGAAATGTTGTATTGGGGTTGCAACCCTCTTCTCTCTTCATATGGCAACACAACTAGAATGTCTCTAAAACCTTTAATGGAAGTGTTGTATTAGGGTTGGAACTACCCTCTTCTCTTGCCATCTTGGAGACACTACTAGTGTGGTGCAAAGACCTTCAAATGGGGTGTTGTATTAGAGTTGCAACTACCCTCTTCTCTTGCCATCAGGGGACACTACTAGTGTGTTGCACATACCTTCAATTGGAGTGTTGTGTTGGGGTTGCAACTACCCTCCTCTCTAGCCATCTGCAGACATTGTTAGAGTGCTGCAAAGTACTTCAATTAGAGAGTTTTATTGGGGTTGCAACTACCCACTTCCATTGCCATATGGAGACACTACAATAGTGTTGCAAAGACCTTCAGTTGGAGTGTTGTATTAGGGCTACCCTCTTCTGTTGTTCTCTTCCCCTCTGAAGACAATACTGGAGTGCTTCAAAGACCTTCAATTTGAGTGTTGTATTTGGGAGGCAACCACCCTTTTCTCTTGCCATTTACAGACCCTTCAATTTGAGTGTGGCAACTACTGACTTCCCATGCCATTTAGAGACACTACTAGAGTGCTGAAATGACCTTCAATTAGAGTGTTGCATTAGGGTTGCAACTACCCTTCTCTTTCCATTTGGAGACACTAATTATGTGCTTTGAAGACTTTCAATTCGAGTGTTGTATTAGGGTTGCAACGACCCTCTTCTCTTGTCATCGGGAGACGCTACTAGTGTGCTACAAATACCTTCAATTGTAGTGTTGTATTAGGGTTGTGACCACCCTCTTCTAAAGCCATTTGGAGACATTACTACTGTGTTGCAGACACCTACCATTGGAGTGTTGTATTAGAGTTGCGACTACTCTCTTCTGTTACCATCGGGAGACACTACTAGAGTGATACAAAGACCTTCAATTGGAGTGTTGTATTAGGGTTGCGACCACCCTTTTCTCTTGCCATCTAGAGACAACACTAGAATGTTTCAAAAACCTTCAATTGGAGTGTGGTATGAGGGTTGCAACCACCCTTTTCTCTTGCCATCTAGAGACACTACTATTGGGCTGTAAAGGCCTTCATGTGGGGTGTTGTATTAGGGTTGTAACTACCCTACTCAATTGCCATCTGGAGACACTACTAGAGTGCTGCAAAGACCTTCAATGGAAGTGTTGTATTGGAGTTGCAACTACCCTCTTCTCTTGTCATCTGGAGACACTACAAGTGTGCTGCAAAGACATTCAATTGAAGTGTTGTATTGGGGATGCAACGCTCTTCTCTTGCCATATGCAGACATTACTAGAGTTTTGGCAAGTCCTTCAATTGGAGAGTTTTATTTGGGTTCCAACTACCCTCTTATGTTGCCATTTAGAGACACTACTTGAGTGCTATAAAGACCTTCAATTGGAATGTTGCAATAGATTTGCAACTACTATCTTCTCTTTCCATACGACGACACTATTAGAGTGCTGCTAGGACATTCAATTGAAGTGTGGTATTAGGGTTGCAACGACTAGAGTGGGAAAAATGGCACGCCGGAGCCGGCTCCGTCACGGAATGGCACGATAAAGGCACGGAACGGCACGGCATGCTTGTCGGTTACGTGCCGTGACTCGCGTGTCCCGTGCCGTGACTACTCGCGTGGCGTCGGGAGACACAATTGGAGTGTTGTATTAGGGTTGCAACCACCCTTTTCTCTTGCCATCTAGAGACACTACTAGTATGCTGTAAAGACCTCCAATTTGGGTGTTGTATTAGGACTGTAAGTACCCTCTTCAATTGCCATCTGGAGACACTACTACAATGCTGCAAAGACCTTCAATTGAAGTGTTGTATTAGAGTTGCAACTACCCTCTTCTCTTGGCATCTGGAGACACCACAAGTGTGTTGCAAAGACATTCAATTGAAGTGTTGTGTTGGGGATGCAACCCTCTTCTTTTGCCATCTGCAGACATTACTAGACTGCTTCCAAGTCCTTCAATTGGAGAGTTTTATTAGGGTTGCAACTTCCCTCTTCTGTTGCCATTTGGAGACACTACTTGAGTGCTATAAAGACCTTCAATTGAAATGTTGTAACAGATTTGCAACTACCATCTTCTCTTTTCATCTGACGACACTATTAGAGTGTTGCTAGGACATTCAATTAAGTGTGGTATTAGGGTAGCAACTACCCTCTTCTCTCTTCATACGGCAACACTACTAGAGAGTTGTAAACACCTACAATTGAAGTGTTGTGTTGGGGTTGTAACTACCCTCTTATCTTGCCATCTTAGAGACATTACTAGTGTGCTGCATAGACCTTCAATTGGGGTGTTGTATTAGAGTTGCAACTACCCTCTTCTCTAGCCATCAGGAGACACTATTAGTGTGCTGCATAGACTTTCAATTGGGGTGTTGTATTAGAGTTGCCACTACCCTCTTCTCTTGCCATCAGGAGACACTATTAGTGACCTTCAATTGGAGAGTTGTATTGGGGTTGCAACTACCCTCTTCCCTTGCCATCTAGAGACAGTACTAGTGTGCTGCAAAGACCTTCAATTGGAGTGTTGTATTAGGATTGCAACTATCCTCTTCTTTTGCCATCAGGAGACACTACTAGTGTGCTACAAATACTTTCAATTATAGTGTTGTATTTGGGTTGCAACCACCCTTTTCTCTTGTCATCAATGTAGACACTACTAGTGTGCTGTAACTACATTCAATTGGGGTGTTGTATTCGGGTTGTAACTACCCTCTTCTCTGGCCATCTTGGAGACACTACTAGTGTGCTGCAAAGACTTTCAATTGGTGTGTTGTATTAGAGTTGCAACTACTCTCTTCTCTTGCCATCAGGAGACACTACTAGTATGCCGCAATGACATTCAATTGGAGTGTTGTATTGGGGATGCAACTACTCTCTTCACTTGCCATCTGCAGACATTGTTAGAGTACTGCGGATTACTTCAATTGGAGAGTTATAAGTGCTGCAACTGCCCACTTCCATTGCCATATGAAGTAGTGCTGCAAAGTCATTCAATTGGAGTGTTGTATGGTTGTAACTACCCTCTGATCTTTCCATCTAGAGACAATACTAGTGTGCTGCAAAGACCTTCAATTGGAATGTTGTATTGGAGTTGAACTACCCTCTCTCTTGCCATCTACAGACATTAATAGAGTGCTGCAAAGACCTTTATTTGGAGAGTTACATTAGTGTTGCAACTACAACTTCCCTTGCCATCTAGAGACATCACTATTGTGCTGCAAAGACCTTCAATTGGAGTGTTGTATTAGGGTTGCTACTACTCTCTTCTTTTGCCATGAGGAGACACTACTAGTGTGCTGCAAATACCTTCAATTGTAGTGTTGTATTAAGGTTGTGACCACCTTCTTATGATGCCTTTTGGAGACACTACTAGTGTGTTGCAGAGACCTTCAGTTGGAGTGTTGTATTTGGGTTGCAACTACCCTCTTATGTTGCCATCTGTAGACACTACTAGAGAGTGCTGCAAAGGAGAGCAGCTTGGGTCCGATGCCCATCGGACCCAAAGTGGGTTCGATGGGCTCTATGACCGTCTGATCCGCTTTAAGATTCACGCCAGAACTTTCGTAGCTTCTTTAATTTACATGCACACGGATCTTAAAGCAGATCGGACGGTCATGGAGCCCATCGAACCTACTTTGGGTCCGATGGGCATCGGACCCAAGCTGCTCCCGCTGCAAAGACCTTCAATTGGAGTGTTATATTAGGGTTGCAACTACCCTATTCTCTTGCCCTCCGGAGACAATACTCCTTTGTTTCCTGTTTAATTTATTTACATATTGAATCAGCCCATTGTTAGTAATCCGGATTTCATTCTTTGGTTTGTATTTATCGTAAGAAGTGTTGTCTTTTTCGTGTTCGTGTTCCGCGCTTCTTAGGTCGTGCCCAACCTTTAGAAGTCACTCCTAGAATTCCCTCTTATCGATCTTAGATTTGAACCAATATATGGTGTGGTCCTCCCACCTCTATGTTTTCTTCATTAGATAGATAGAGTCCTCCTACAATTAAAAAAGAACTCAATTTGGAGTTAAAAGTCTCTTTGACAGGAAAGGCAAGGCCCTTTCTTTTAAAATGGTGGATCCATTACTCTTGACTTTTTCCTTGGCCCAGGCGTCGAAAAAATCACAAGAGTTTTAAGTAAGTCCTTTGTTTTCAATTCAAGGTGGGTTATAAAAAAATAGATGTCTCAACTGGATAAATTTACTAATGCTTCAAAGACCTTCAATTGGAGTGTTGTATTAGGGTTGCAACTATCTTTTTCTCTTGCCATCTAAAGACACTACTAGTGTGCTATATAGACCTACAATTGGGGTGTTGTATTAGGGTTGTAACTACCGTCCTCTATTGTTATATGGAGACACTACTAGAGTGCAACAAAGAACTTCAATTGTAATGTTGTATTAGGGTTGCATACATCTTTCCATCTGGAGACACTACAAGTGTGCTGCAAAGACATTCGATTGAAGTGTTGTATTCGAGTTGCAACTACCATCTTCTTTTGACATCAGGAGACACTACATGTGTGCTGCAAATACTTTCCATTGTAATGTTGTATTAGGGTTGTGACCACCCTCCTCTCTTCCCCTCTGGAGACAATTCTAGAGTGCTTCAAAAACATTCAATGGGACTGTTGTATTTGGGTTGCAACCACCTTTTTCTCTTGCCATCTATAGACACTACTAGTGTGCTGTAACTACATTCAATTGGGGTGTTGTATTAGAGTTGCAACTACCCACTTCCCTTGCCATCTAGAAACTACTATAGTGCTGCAAAGACTTTCAATTGGAGTGTTGTATTAGTGTTGCAACTACCCTCTTCTCTTTCCATCTAACGACACTACTAGAGTGTTTCAAAAACCTTCAATTAAAGTGTTCTATTTGGGTTGCAACTACCATTTTCTCTTGTCATCCTTGAGACACTACTTGTGTGCTGCAAAGATCTTCAATTGGAGTGATAGATTGGGATTGCAACTACCCTATTCTCTTGACATTTACAGACATTCTAGAGTGTTGCAAAGAACTTCAATTGGAGAGTTTTATTAACGTTGCAACTACCGACTTCCCTTGCCATATGAAGAAACTACTAGAGTGCTGTAAAGAACTTCAATTGTAGTGTTGTATTAGGGTTGCAACTACCCTCTTCTCTCTCTATACTGTGACACTACTAGAGTGTTTGAAAAAACTTCAATGGGAGTGTTGTTTTAGTGTTGCAACTACTCTCTTCTCTTTCCATCAGGAGACACTACTAGTGTGCTGCAAAAACCTTCAATTGGAGTGTTGTATTGGAGTTGCAACTATCCTCTTCTCTTGTCATCTGCAGACATTACTAGAGTGCTGCAAAGACTTTCAATTGGAGTGTTGTATTTGATTTGCAACTACCATATTCTCTTTCCATTTGGAGACACTAATTATGTGAGACCTTCAATTGGAGTGTTGTATTAGGGTTGCAACTACCCTCTTCTCTTGCAATCGGTAAACATTACAAGTGTGCTATAAATACGTTCAATTGTAGTGTTGTATTAGGGTTGTGACCACCCTCTTCTCATGCCATCTTGAGACACCACTAGTGTGTTGCAGAGACATTCAATTGGAGTGTTGTATTTTGGTTGGGACTACCCACTTCTGTTGCCATCGGGAGACACCATTAGAGTGCTGCAAAGACCTTCAATTGGAGTGTTATATTAGGGTTCCAATTACCCTCTTCACTTGCCCTCTGGAGACAATACTAGAATGTTTCAAAGACCTTCAATTGGAGAGTTGTATTAGGGTTGCAACCACATTTTTCTCTTGCCATCTAGAGACACTAC
This sequence comes from Carex parvula, assembly GCA_025461045.1. Classification (NCBI taxonomy): domain Eukaryota; kingdom Viridiplantae; phylum Streptophyta; class Magnoliopsida; order Poales; family Cyperaceae; genus Carex; species Carex parvula. The sequence continues at coordinate 15,026 of JAJGRW010001049.1, read as the reverse complement.
TAGTGTGCTGTAAAGACCTACAATTGGTGTGTTGTATTAGAGTTGTAACTATCGTCCTCTGTTGTCATATGGAGACACTACTAGAGTGCTGCAAAGACCTTCATTAGAGTGTTGTTTTAGGGTTCCAACTACCCTCTTCTCTTGCCAACTGGAGACACTACAAGTATGTTGCAATGACATTCAATTGAATTGTTGTATTAGGGTTGCAACCCACTTCTCTTACCATCTGCAGCCATTACTGGAGTGCTGCCAAGTCCTTCAATTGGAGAGTTTTATTAGGGTTGCAACTACTCTCTTCTCTTGCCATCTGCAGACTCTACTAGAGTGTGTCAAAAACCTTCAATGGAAGTGTTGTATTGGGTTTGTAACTACCCTCTTCTCTTGCCATCTTGGAGACACTACTTGTGTGCTGCAGAGACCTTCAATTGGGGTGTTGTTTTATAGTTACAGCTACCCTCTTCTCTTTCCATTAGGAAACACTACTAGTGTGTTGCACGGATCTTCAATTGGAGTGTTGTATTGGGGTTGCAACTACCCTCCTCTCTAGCCTTGTTAGAGTGCTGCAAAATCCTTCAATTAGTGAGTTTTATTGGGGTTACAACTACCCACTTCCTTTGCCATCTAGAGACACTACTAGAGTGCAAAGACCTTTAATTGGAGTTATGTATTAGGGTTCCAACCACCTTTTTCACTTGTAATGTGGAGATACAACGAGAGTGCTGCAAAGACCATCAATTGGAATGTTGTAATAGATTTGCAACTACCCACTTCCCTTGCCATCTAGAGACACTACTAAAGTGATGCAAAGACCATCAATAGGAGTGTTGTATTAGGGTTGCAACTAACCTCTTCTCTCTCTATACGGCAACACTACTAGAGTTTTTCAAAAACATTCAAATGAAGTTTTGTATTAGTGTTGTAACTACTCTCTTCTCTTGCCATCTTGGAGACACTACTAGACCTTCAATTGGGATGTTGTATTAGAGTTGCAACTACCCTCTTCTCTTGCAATCAGGAGACACTACTAGTGTGCTGCAAAAACCTTCAATTGGAGTGTTGCATTGGGGTTGCAACTACCTTCTTCTCTTGCCATTTGCAGACATTGTTAGAGTGCTGCAAAGTCCTTCAATTGTAGAGTTTTATTGGGGTTGCAACTACCCACTTCCCTTGCCATCTAGAGACACTACTAAAGTGATGTAAAGACCATCAATAGGAGTGTTGTATTAGGGTTGCAACTAACCTCTTCTCTCTCTATACGGCAACACTACTAGAGTTTTTCAAAAACATTCAAATGAAGTGTTGTATTAGTGTTGTAACTACTCTCTTCTCATGCCATCTTGGAGACACTACTAGTGCCCTGCATAGACCTTCAATTGGGATGTTGTATTAGAGTTGCAACTACCCTCTTCTTTTGCCATGAGGAGACACTATTAGTGTGCTGCAAATACTTTCAATTGTAGTGTTGTATTAGGGTTGTGACCACGCTCTTCTCTTCTCCTTTGGAGACAATACTGGAGTGCTTCAAAGACCTCCAATTGGAGTGTTGTACTTGGGAGGCAACCACCCTTTTCTCTTGCCATCTATAGAAACTACTAGTGTGATGTAACTACATTCAATTGGGGTGTTGTATTAAGGTTGCAACTACCCACTTCCTTTGCCATCTAGAGACACTACAAGAGCGCTGCAAAGACCTTCAATTAAAGTGTTGTATTAGGGTTCCAACTACCCTTCTCTTTCCATTTGAGACACTAATTATGTGATTTAAAGACTTTCAACTCGAGTGTTGCATTAGGGTTGCAACAACCCTCTTTTCTTGCTATCGGGAGACACTACTAGTGTGCTGCAAATATCTTCAATTGTAGTGTTGTATTAGGGTTGTGACCACCCTCTTCTAATGCCATCTGGAGACATTACTTGTGTGTTGCAGACACCAACCATTGGAGTGTTGTATTAGAGTTGTGACTACTCTCTTCTGTTGCCATCGGGAGACACTACTAGAGTGCTACAAAGACCTTCAATTGGAGTGTTGTATTAGGGTTGCAACCACCCTTTTCTCTTGCCATCTAGAGACACTACTAGTGTGCTGTAAAGATCTTCAATTGGGGTGTTGTATTAGGGTTGTAAGTACACTCTTCAATTGCCATCTGGAGACACTACTAGAGTGCTGCAAAGACCTTCAATTGATGTGTAGTATTAGAGTTGCAACTACACTCTTCTCTTGGCATCTGGAGACACCACAAGTGTGTTGCAAAGACATTCAATTGAAGTGTTGTATTGGGGATGCAACCCTCTTCTCTTGCCATCTGTAGACATTACTAGACTGCTTCCAAGTCCTTCAATTGGAGAGTTTTATTAGGGTTGCAACTACCCTCGTCTGTTGCCATTTGGAGACACTACTTGAGTGCTATAAAGACCTTCAATTGAAATGTTGTAACAGATTTGCAACTACCATCTTCTCTTTTCATCTGACGACACTATTAGAGTGTTGCTAGGACATTCAATTGAAGTGTGGTATTAGGGTAGCAACTACCCTCTTCTCTCTTCATACGGCAACACTACTAGAGAGTTGTAAACACCTACAATTGAAGTGTTGTTTTGGGGTTGTAACTACCCTCTTCTCTTGCCATCTTAGAGACATTACTAGTGTGCTGCATAGACCTTCAATTGGGGTGTTGTATTAGAGTTGCAACTACCCTCTTCTCTAGCCATCAGGAGACACTATTAGTGTGTTGCATAGACTTTCAATTGGGGTGTTGTATTAGAGTTGCCACTACCCTCTTCTCTTGCCATCAGGAGACACTATTAGTGACCTTCAATTGGAGTGTTGTATTGGGGTTGCAACTACCCTCTTCCCTTGCCATCTAGAGACAGTACTAGAGTGCTGCAAAGACCTTCAATTGGAGTGTTGTATTAGGGTTGCAACTACCCTCTTCTTTTGCCATCAGGAGACACTACTAGTGTGCTACAAATACTTTCAATTATAGTGTTGTATTTGGGTTTTGAGTACCCTCTTCTCTTCCCCTCTCGAGACAATACTAGAGTGCTTCAAAGACCTTCAATTGGAGTGTTGTATTTGGATTGCAACCACCCTTTTCTCTTGTCATCAATATAGACACTACTAGTGTGCTGTAACTACATTCAATTGGGGTGTTGTATTCGGGTTGCAACTACCCACTTCCCTTACCATCTAGAGACACTACTAAAGTGTTGAAAATACCTTCAATTGGAGGGTTGTATTAGGGTTTGCAACTACTCTCTTCTCTTGCCATCGACAGACACTACTAGTGTGCTGTAAATATCTTCAATTGTAGTGTTGTATTAGGGTTGTGACCACCCTCTTCTCATGACATCTGGAGACACTATTAGTGTGTTGCAGAGACCTTCAATTGGAGTGTTGTATTAGGGTTGCGACTAACCTCTTCTGTTGCCATCGGGAGACATTACTAGAGTGCTGCAAAGACCATCAATTGGAGTGTTATATTAGGGTTCCTCTTGCCCTCTAGAGACAATACTAGAATGTTTCAAAGACCTTCAATTGGAGTGTTGTATTAGGGTTGCAACCACCCTTTTCTCTGGTCATCTAAAGACACTACTAGTGTGCTGTAAAGACCTCCAATTGGGGTGTTGTAATAGGGTTGTAACTACAATCTTTAATTGTCATCCGGAGACATTACTAGAGTGCTGCAAAGACCTTCAATTGAAGTGTTGTATTAGGGTTGCAACTACCCTCTTCTCTTGCCATCTAGAGACACTACAAGTGTGCTGCCATGACATTCAATTGAAGTGTTGTGTTGGGGTTGCAACTCTCTTCTCTTGCCATCTGCAGACATTAATAGAGTGCTGCCAAAGTCCTTCAATTGGAGAGTTTTATTTTGGTTCCAACTACCCTCTTCTCTTGCCATATGGAGACACTACTTGAGTGCTACAAAGACTTTCAATTGGAATGTTGTAATAGGTTTGCAACTACCCTCTTCTCTTTCCAACTAACGACAATATTAGAGTGCTGCTAGGACATTCAATTGCAGTATGGAATTAGGATTGCAACTACCGTCTTCTCTCTTCATACGGCAACACTACTATAGTGTTGTAAACACCTACAATTGGAGTGTTGTATTGGGGTGGCAACTACTCTCTTCTCTTGCCATCTGCAGACACTACTAGAGTGTTTAACAAACCTTCAATTGAAGTGTTGTATTGCGGTTGTAACTACCCTCTTCTCTTGCCATCTTGGAGACACTACTAGTGTACTGCAAAGATCTTCAATTGGTGTGTTGTATTAGAGTTGCAACTACTCTCTTCTCTTGCCATCGGGAGACACTACTAGTTTGCCGCAATGACATTCAATTGAAGTGTTGTATTGGGGATGCAACTACTCTCTTCACTTGCCATCTGCAGACATTGTTAGAGTACTGCAAATTACTTCAATTGGAGAGTTATAAGTGCTGCAACTACCCACTTCCCTTGCCATATGAAGTAGTGCTGCAAAGACATTCAATTGAAGTGTTGTATTAGGGTTGTAACTACCTCTGATCTTTCCATCCAGAGACACTACTAGTGTGCTACAAAGACATTCAACTGGAATGTTGTATTTGGGTTGAATTACCCTCTCTCTTGCCATCTACAGACATTAATAGTGCTGCAAAGACCTTTAATTGGAGAGTTACATTAGCGGTGCAACTACAACTTCCCTTGCCATCTAGAGACATTACTATTGTGCTGCAAAGACCTTCAATTGGAGTGTTGTATTAGGGTTGCTACTACCCTTTTCTTTTGCCATGAGGAGACACTACTAGTGTGCTGTAAATACCTTCAATTGTAGTGTTGTATTAGGGTTGCTACTACCCTCTTATGATGCCTTTTGGAGACACTACTTGTGTGTTGCGGAGACCTTCAGTTGGAGTGTTGTATTTGGGTTGCAACTACCATCTTATGTTGCCATCTGTAGACACTACTAGAGAGTGCTGCAAAGAACTTCAATTGGAGTGTTATATTAGGGTTGCAACTACCCTATTCTCTTGCCCTCCGGAGACAATACTCCTTTGTTTCCTGTTTAATTTATTTACATATTGAATCAGCCCATTGTTAGTAATCCGGATTTCATTCTTTGGTTTGTATTTTTCGTAAGAAGTGTTGTCTTTTTTGTGTTCGTGTTCCGCATTTCTTAGGTCGTGCCCAACCTTTAGAAGTCACTCCTAGAATTCCCTCTAATCAATTGGATTTGAACCAATATATGGGGTGGTCGTCCCTCCTCTATGTTTTCTTCATTAGATAGATAGAGTCCTCCTACAATAAAAAAAGAACTCAATTTGGAGTTAAAATTCTCTTTGACAGGAAAGGCAAAGCGCTTTCTTTTCAAAAGGTGGATCCATTACTCTTGACTTTTTCCTTGGCCCAGGGGTCGAAAAATCACTAGAGTTTTAGGTAAGTCCTTTGTTTTTAATTCAAGGTGGGTTATAAAAAAATAGATGTCTCAACTGGATAAATTTACTAATGCTTCAAAGACCTTCAATTGGAGTGTTGTATTAGGGTTGCAACTATCATTTTCTCTTGCCATCTAGAGACACTACTAGTGTGCTATATAGACCTACAATTGGAGTGTTGTATTAGGGTTGTAACTACCGTCCTCTATTGTCATATGGAGACACTACTAGAAACAAAGAACTTCAATTGTAGTGTTGTATTAGGGTTGCATACATCTTTCCATCTGGAGACACTACAAGTGTGCTGCAAAGACATTCGATTGGAGTGTTGTATTCGGGTTGCAACTACCCTCTTCTTTTCCCATCAGGAGACACTACATGTGTGCTGCAAATACTTTCCGTTGTAATGTTGTATTAGGGTTGTGACCACCCTCTTCTCTTCCCCTCTAGAGACAATTCTAGAGTGCTTCAAAGACATTCAATTGGAGTGTTGTATTTGGGTTGCAACCACCTTTTTATCTTGCCATCTATAGATACTACTAGTGTGCTGTAACTACATTCAATTGGGGTGTTGTATTAGAGTTGCAACTACCCAGTTCCCTTGCCATCTAGAAACACTACTATAGTGCTGCAAAGACTTGGAGTGTTGTATTAGGGTTGCAACTACCCTCTTCTCTTTTCAATTGGAGACACTAATTATGTGTTTTAAAGACCTTCAATTGGAGTGTAGTATTAGGATTGCAACTACCCTCTTCTCTTGCCATCGGGAAATATTACTAGTGTGCTGCAAATACCTTCAATTGTAGTGTTGTATTAGTGTGCTACAAATACCTTCAATTGGGATGTTATATTAGGGTTCCAACTACCCTATTCTCTTGCCCTCTGGAGACAATACTAGATTGCTTCAAATACCTTCAATTGAAGTGTTGTATTAGGATAGCAAACATCATTTTCTCTTGCCATCTAGAGACACTACTAGTGTGTTGTATATACCTACAATTGGGGTGTTGTATTAGGGATGTAACTACCGTCCTCTATTGTCATATGGAGACAGAGACACTACTTGTGTGCATCAAAGACCTTCAATTGGAGTGTGGTATTGTTGTTGAAACTACCCTCTTATCTTGCCATATGCAGATATTATTATAGTGCTGTAAAGACCTTCAATTGGAGATTAGAGTTGCAACTACCCACTTCCCGTGCCATCTGCAGACATTGTTAGAGTTCTGCAAAGTCCTTCAATTAGAGAGTTTTATTGGGGTTGCAACTACCCACTTCCCTTGCCATATGGAGACACTACTAGAGTGCTGCAAAACCTTCAATTAAAGTGTAGTATTAGGGTTGCAACTACCCTCTTCTCTTGCCATATGGAGATACAACTAGAGTGCTGCAAAGACCATCAATTGGAATGTTGTATAGGTTTTCAACTACTACCCTCTTCTCTTTCCATCTGACGACACTATTACAGTGTTGCTAAGTCATTCAATTATAGTGTTGTATTTGGGTTGCAACTACCCTCTTCTCTATCTATACGGTGACACTACTAGAGTGTTTAAAAATCATTTAATTGGGGTGTTGTATTAGGGTTGCAACTACCATCTTGTCTTGCCATCTTGGAGACACTACTAGTGTGCCGCAAAGACCTTCAATTGGAGTGTTGTATTGGGGTCGCAACGACCTTCTTCTCTTGCCATATGTAGACATTACTAGAGTGTTGCAAAGACCTTCAGTTGGATAGTTATATTTGCGTTGCAACTACCTAATTCCCTTGTTATCTAGTGACACTACTATAGTGCTGCAAGCCCTTCAATTGGAGTGTTGTATTAGGGTTGCAACTACCCTCTTCTCTTGCCCTCTGGAGACACTACTTATGTGTTGTAAAGACCTTCAATTGGAGTGTTGTATTAGTGTTGTCACTACCGTCTTCTCTTGCCATCTGGAGACACTACTAGTGTGCTGCAAAGACTTTCAATTGGAGTATTGTATTAGAGTTGCAACTACTAGAGTGTTGCAACCACCCTTTTCTCTTGCCATATGGAGACACTACTAGAGTGCTGCAAAGACCTTCACTTGGAGTGTTGTATTAGGGTTGCAACTACCCTCTTCTCTTGCAATATGGAGACATTGCTTGAGTGCTACAAAGACCTTCAATTGAAATATTGTAATAGGTTTGCAACTACAATTTTCTCTTTCCATCTAACGACACTACTAGAGTGTTGCAAAGACATTCAATTAAAGTGTTGTATTAGGGTTGCAACTACGCTCTTCTCTCTTCATACAGCAACACTACTAGAGTGTTTCAAAAACCTTCAATTAAAGTGTTGTATTAGGGTTGCAACTACCATCTTCTATCCTTAAGACACTACTAGTGTGCTGTAAAGATCTTCAATTGGAGTGTTGTATTGGGGTTGCAATTAACCTCTTCTCTTGCCATTTACAGACATACTAGAGTGTTGCAAAGACCTTCAATTGGAGAATTTTATTACGTTGCAACTACCGACTTCCTTTGTCATATGAAGACACTACTAGTGCTGTAAAGAACTTCAATTGTAGTGTTGTATTAGGGTTGCAACTACCCTCTTCTCTCTCTATACTGTGACACTACTAGTGTGTTTCAAAAAACTTCAATTGGAGTGTTGTTTTAGGGTTGCAACTACTTTCTTCTCTTTCCATCAGGAGACACTACTAGTGTGCTGCAAAAATCTTCAATTGGAGTGTTGTATTGGGGTTGCAACTATCCTCTTCTCGTGTCATATGCAAACATTACTAGAGTGCTGCAAAGACCTTCAATTGGAGTATTTTATTTGATTTGCAACTACCCTCTTCTCTTGACATCTCGAGCCACTACTAGAGTGCAGCAAAGAACTTCAATTGTAGTGTTTTATTAGGGTTGCAACCATCCTTTTCTCTTGTCATCTAGAGACACTACTAGATCTGGAGACATTACTATATAACAATTAGTGTGTATGTCTCCTTTTTTTTCTAAATACTTAAAGGTAGATATAGAGGAAGAGGAGGTGCGAGGTGATCCTCATATCCACCTTACGTACTTGGTGTCACAACGCCAACTTATGAGCGTATGGTATAAGAATCGCACGAGGATCCACATCTACATCCACAGAGCGGACCGACTACTAGGTTTGTATGTGCAGGATCGATCACCCCAGCTTCTATCGAACCCGCTGATACTTTAGAGGATGAATTCGCTAAGGAACCCGAGAAAGATCACCATCCAACTCTAGAAGGTTAGCCTATCGAAGAGCTGAAAGAGGAACATCCAGAAGCCAACCAAGTCGTTACGCGAAGCATTTCAAGAGTAAGGGAAAGAATGAGTAGAAGATCGGAACATCACGTAAGGTCAAGAAGCAGAAACAAGCCATACAAGGTACCTAGTCAGGCTCTAGCAATACCTGAAGTGGCATACGCAGACACACCAGATCAGGAGACAATCGAGCCACCTGCAGAAGTTTCTGTTCAACCTGCATCGCGTTTGCGACATCACCCATACCACATGCGGTCAACCCGACACGGCACGAAGGCAAGCAGCTGAGCCAAGCTGAAGTAGCTCCTATGGCATCATGCATGCTGCATGCGACCTTGGCTAGCGCAGATCGACCACCACCTTTGTACCTGGTACTTCCACAAGACGAGATCATCCTCACTAGTGCCCAGCCACGGAAGAACTCGTAGGAATCAAGCGCAGGCTTGAAAGCCTAGAGTTTCATAGAGCTCTCATGGTCAATGCGAGCGAATTCTTCAGGAGCTATGGTGCCAAAGAAGGTCCGTCCTTCGACGCATGCCTCGTCAATTCTGACTGTAAGTTCTAACCCAGGGTTCGAGATCTTCTTCGAAGATTTTACCTTTGCATTGGGGACAATGCAAGGTTTAAGCTTGGGGGAGGGGATATAACCCTTGTATCTTAGGTTTAGGGTTAAATTTTTCAATTTTAGAGGGTATAACTAGGCTTTTTACCTGACCACGAATAGGGTTCGCATACTGAACTTAATTGATTGAGATTGCGAGCTTGTCAGGATGTTTACCGAAGTTATAAAAATAGAGTCTTGCATGACTAGACTTGATTGTTTGAGATTGCAAAAAGTGTAGGATTAATAGAGTCATAGGTTAGGAAGTGTCATAGGTTAAGCAGAGTCCACACATGAAAACAACGAAATTTTGAAATTTTTTTGAAAGGATTATATCTATATAATTTTGTTGAGACAATTCCTAAATGAAAAAAAAACAGCATTGTCTCCAAGACACTTGATTGAAATTTTGGAATGGAAAGGCTAGGCTAACAACATATAGATTAGAAAATAAATATTTTTGAAAGATGATTTTCCTTATGCATTATGTAGGCATTGGGAATATTTTATATATACATCATTTTTAAATTAAGACCCCTATATTTTGACAAAAATTATAAAAGATAATTTTTAGATATGTATATAAATAGAGTGAGGCTACGGTGCTATGCATAGCACAGATTGGATCCATGCTACGGCTTAAAATTGACTTTTCAAAATTCTAACGGTCGATCCGAACCGTTCAACATGATTATAAAATGATATGTAGTTGCAAACTAAATTTTACATTTTTTCGAATTTTTTTACTATTTTTTTAGATAGGCTGTTGTTGGATGGTCCAGAATGTTCAGATCAAGTGATTTTCGAAAAAATAGTAAAAAAATTCAAAAAAATGTAAAATTTGGTTTGCAAGTACATATTTATTTTATAATCATGTTGAATGGTTCGGATCGACCATTAGGATTTTGAAAAGTCAAATTTTGAGCCGTGGTACGGACCCAATTGGTGCTATAAATAGCACCGTAGCCTTACTCATATAAATATCTAGAGATTGTGTGTATTCATAGTAGATGCAACTAGTACCAAAAGAGGCCATAAAATGAGCCCCACTAAAAATCCAAAAATAACAATTATTAGAAGATGACGTAAAATAGGTCCCACCACCTTGTTTCAAATTGGGATTCGATGAAATCCGTAGGTTCATTCGGAACACATAACCTCTCATTTGTATCTATGCGATAGAAGAATCACCTGATAAAATCCTTAGGTGCATTCGGAATGCATAACCTCGCGTTTGTATCTACGTGATAGAAGGGTAAAGCCAAATTGAGTAAGGTGTATTTACCTTCTTGCAATTTACTTTTTCAATAAAGTTGCATTTTACTAACATACTTAGTCTTTAAAATTTTAGTTAAAATGAGGGATCGAAAATTTAGAAGGATGATAAATGAGTATTTATTGACTTTAAGATCTCTTTTACCATAATGATTGTAAGACAGGTTGTTTTTCAAATTATCTCTAAATAAAATCAAAGTGTTGTGAATGCAAATGTTTTTATTTTCTAAAGAATTTCACCAAGTACAAATATTAGGAATTGAGTAAACATTTTTGTATTAGGTTAGTTCTTAGAAAAATTTATCAATATTTCCACAAATCTTATGCAAGGGCCAATTTTTAGCCAACCTACCCAAGTAGTTTTGCTTGTTTTGTTCGAGGACGAACAAAAGTTTAAGCTTGGGGGTGTGATGAAATCAAAACATATAGTGAAAATTCATATCTTTTTTTTGCCCGGAAAATGGCAAAAAGCGAATGCAAAATAGCCATTTTCCCAATTTATTTACCGCAAACAAAGCAAAAATGTCCAATTTAGGCGATTTCTGAAGATAGCACCAAATCAGGGAATCCCATGGAACATGCAACACCTCACATGAAGTGCACAACATGCGAAATGACAAAATTACAGCAAAATCCACCAAGTCATGAAGTCGTGTGGGGTCCCCTATGTCGCATGCAGCATAGAGTTATGCCGCACAATCCGTGGACTTAATCCGTGGACTGTGTAGATTCTGATCAAATCTCCACCATTGATGCTAATTTCTGCAGAATTCTTCCAGATGGACGCAATTGCTTCAGCAGCAAGCTTTCATGGCTATTTTTGGTTTCATCTAAGCAAATTTGGAGTGCACCAAGTTTGCACTACCTCCACTACTTCCACTACTCATCTCTCATATTAGAAAGGCTATAAATACCCCCTCTTGTAATTGATTTTAGTGTGTGTTTAATTGTGTTAAGTCCATAGAATAGAGATTAGCAACCCCATTACTAGGTTAGGTTAGAGAGTACTTAGAGAGAGAGGAGTAGCTATCGGAAGTCAAGCAGGAGAAGAAGGCATCATCTAAGGAGACAGAGGTTCATCCATCTTCAATTGGGTTGTAATTTATGTTCTCTTTATTTTATTCCTTTTATTTTTCCATGGCCATGAGTAGCTAATTCTCTCATCTCTGGGGTGAGGGTTGTACTCGAATTCTAAGTTATGTTTTAATAGAAATTTATGTTTTGTGTATGTTGATTTGAGTTTGCTTTATTGTTTAAACCCTTTTTATTAAGTCCTTGCATACATAGTTCTGTCTATTATATGCCAGTATACCTCCACATACCAATAGGTTTATATGTAACACTTCGGCTAACGAGACCTGACAACGGTTCAAAGACTAGGGTTAGAACCCAGTGGGCTCCCTTAGCAGGATAGCGTAAATTGGTAATTTAGATTATATTAGGAAACACCTTTTTAGGTAGGGTCTTTGGAATATTAATTTAGAGGTAGAATATGCATTGATCAATTGTGTTTGTGTGAGAAAGATAATTGCATACCTATAATACTTTGAATTGATACCTAAAAGCCGATCGCAAGATCAAAAAATCTTTTAAATCACGAACACAGAAACCCATCACACCTGTGGGGTAGTGACAGTACTGCATGTGGGTTAGAGAGACGTCTGAATTTATATTTTGCATAATTTAGAAGTAGAGCACTAGATCCATAGAGAATCTCTATTTTACTGTTTAACCCAAACCTTAGCACAATTAGCGCCACCGCATAAATCTTGAGGGTATTGAACCCTACCTTTTTAATATTAAAAACTATTTTAAAACCTATTTTTCAAAACCCCTCAAGTACCTAGACTAGTGAAAAGTTAGATAATTAATACACTATCCCTGTGGATCGACACTCCAATTATACTACACGGTAGGATCATGCGTTTGTGATCTGAATGTAAGTAGAATAATGGTTAAAAGGTATATTAATTTATACTGAAAGTTGGTAGTTCAATTTGGACTCATGATTGGGCCAAAACATATAGCGAAAATCACTATCTTTTTTTACGGAAAATAGCCAAAAGCAAATGTAAAGTAGCCATTTTCCCAATTTATTTACTGCATATGTGTTTTTAGGCTATTTTGGCATGTTTTGGAGAAACTTGCGTATTTAGGCCAAAAATGGAGCAAAAGTGTCGAATTTAGGCAATTTCTGGAGTTAGCACCAAATCAGGGCACTGCATGAAGCATGCAACACCTCACACGAAGTTCACAACATGTGAAATGACCAAATCACATCAAATCCACTAAATCAGGAGGTCATGCGGGGTCATCATGCGGTATAGATCTATGCCGTACGATCCGTGGACTCAATCCGTAGACTGTTCAGATTCTGACCAAATCTCCACCGTTGATGCTAATTTCGACATAATCCTTCTAGGAGGGCGCGATTGCTTCAAAGCCAAGTTTGGCTCACTATTTTTGGCTCCATCTATGCAAACTTAGAGTGCACTCCAAGTCTCCACCTTCTCCACTACTTCCTCTACTCACCCTCTTCTTTAAGAAGGCTATAAAAGCCCCTCTTGTAATTGATTTTTGGTGTGCGTGTTTAATTGTGTTAAGTCTATAGAATCGATTAGTATCCTCATGCTAGGTTAGGTTAGAGAGTTACTTAGAGAGAGAAGAGTAGTCATCGGAAGTCGAGCAAGAGAAGAAGGCGTCATCTAAGGAGGCAGGAGTTCTTCAATTTTCAATTGGGTTGTAATCTATGTTCTTCTTATTTTATTTCTTTTATTTGCCATGGCCATGATGAACTAAACTTCTCATCTCTAGGGTGAGGGTTGTAATCGAATTATTTGTTATGTTTTAATATATATTTATGTTTTGTGTATGTTGATTTGTGTTTGATTTATTATTTAAATTCTTTTTTATTAAGTCATTGCATACATAGTTCTGTCTACCATACGCCAGTGACTCTCCACATACCAATAGGTGTATGATTTCATTGCATCCTGGTGTGAGTAGGATAATGCATGTAAGTATATGTAACACTTCGGCTAACGAGGCATGGCAGCGGTTCAAAGACTAGGATTAGAACCCAGTGGGCTCCCTTGGCAGGATAGCGTAGATTGGAAAATTTAGGTTTTATTAGTAGATACTTAATTTAGGCAGGGTCTTTGGGATAATTAATTAAGGGTTAGAATAAGATATGAACAATTGTGTTTGTGTGAGAAAGATAATTGCATACTTATAATACTCTGAACTGTTGCCCCAAAAGCTGATCGCGAGATCAAAAAACCTTTCAAATCACGTACACAGAAACCCAGCATGCCCTGTGGGGTAGTCACAGTGCCGCATGCGGGGTAGCTGTGGGACAATCTATGCCGCATACGGGGTGACATGTCGCATGCGGGATAGAGAGACATCATAATATATATTTTTGCATAATTTAGAAGGAGAAAACCTCGAGAGGGAATGTCAACATCATGGACTGAGGAAGTGGCTTACGCTCCAATCTTTTTACGACGGACTACAACACTATTCAAGACAAGCATTAGATTTAGCCGCAAAAGGATCCTTTATGAACCTAAATGCCGAAGAGGTCGCGAAATTCCGCTAACAATTTTCTGGAATCTTTTTAATAGTCACCGTTTGAAAAAAAATAATAATAATAATTTATGGTATTGGCCTATACAGCGTGTAATGTAATAGATAAATTCTTACATTAAATTTTAATCACTAAATACATGTACATATTTAATAATTCATAAGAGAAATTGAACTATATAAAAACATAAAAAAAAATCAATATACATAATTAAAAAATTTAAATAATGAAAGTTGCTAAGCATCCTTTAGCCTACATTAAGATCTGTCCTAAGTATCTTTTAATTTCTTTTTTTTTGTTAATTTTCTCATAGAGTGATTACGATTGGATTTCATTTGTTGCTTATCCCAATTTGTTTGAGACTAAAGACTTAATTGTTATTGTTGTTGTTAATTTTCTCAGAGTCGGATAGTCTCTGTGTGTATTTCTTTTTTTCGCTTTGGTAAAGGTGCAGAATATTAATTATCAGAGATGGAACCAAATGCACTCAATCAATTGCACACTTGTCTATTAATCGACTATTAATCAAGTGGTCCCTTTTTGCCAATCTTAGAAAACACAAACAAAAACTAAAATAAACTCACTCTATCAACCCTTACATCTTTAATTAAACCGAGGTACTTTATAAATGGTGCTAATTCCAGAGTAAGTGCTACTATAACATCAGTGGCATTTCAGCCTATATAACACCAACTCTAAAATCTATCAAAATCGACTTCAAACGGTGAATCCAAACCATTCAAACGATCTACTTCATTAGTTGTGCATTTACATGCAAAATTATAATTTTTTGAATTTATTTAGTATCAAGTCAAGCGGTCAAATGTGTGAGTTTTTAAGTTAATTTTAATACATTTTACCGCTTGATTGATACTAAAA
>JAJGRW010001048.1:658906-709505 GCA_025461045.1 Carex parvula | reverse complement strand
ATCTCAGTCTTCGCTGATTTCATCGCCGTATTCTGGAGTTCGTCCTGAATCTGAGGGACGTTGACAATCCATGTCGATGGCGCCTCTCCTTTACAAGGGGCAGGAGCCGGGTGTCCCTTACTGGCCCACAAGGGAGACCCTGAACTATGCTCTTCACTTCCAGTTCCCAGTAACAAACAATACCGCGGAATGAGGCCATGATAGCAGGCCTCAAACTAGCCAAAGAGTTGGGCGCCCGTGAGGTTCATCTCTGCAGGACTCCGAGTTGGCGGTCAAACAAATCAATGATGAATGCGAGTTATGGATGAAGTTACGCAATACCGACAAACTCATGCTCAAGGTCATTTTGACGAAGTCAATATTCAGCATGTCTCGGCAACGAACTGCCAAGCTGATGCTCTATCCAAACTCGGTGCCACGGGTAATCTGGACAAAGATCGCCCGTAATTGTTATGGATATCCCAGAATCTGCATCAATCTTGAAACCACCAACGTGCTTGCCATCTTGAAGCCCGACGTTGAAGAGAATCGCACCGATGTACTCCATATTCAACAATCACCTATACAAACGAGGATACGTGCGACCTTGGCTCAAGTGCGTTAATGAGGAAATGGCTTTACGAATGCTTTCCGAAGTACATGAGGGCATTTGTGGAAGTCATCAAGGGGCCAAAACTTTAGCTAAGCGAATTCTCAGAGCCGGTTTTATTGGCCGACTATGCAGCAAGATGCGACAAATTTGGTTCGAAAATGTGAGCGCTGCCAATACCACAGCAAGTTGAGCAACATCCCGGCATACGATCAGATATCCATCTCGGGGGCTTGGCCTTTTGACCTATGGGGATAGATATAGTCGGTCCGTTTCCCAAAGCTGTCCGACAGCGCCGTTGGATATTGTAGCCGTCGAGTACTTTCACCAAATGGGTGGAAGCCGAAGCACTAGCCACATCACTGCCGCCGCAGCAGAAAAGTTCATCTGGCGGAACATCATTTGTTGTTTTGGCATACCACATGCCCTCATCTCGGACAATGGAACACAGTTTAATGCAGCCAGCACCGTGACGTTCCTTTCCAACTTGGGTATCCAAAACAATTTCACCTCGGTCAGCCACCCGGCTAGCAACGGATTGGCAGAAGTTACCAACCGCACTATCCTGGATGGACTCAAGAAAAAAGTGGCGGCAAACAAAAAGAATTGGCCCGACCTCCTCGATGGAATCCTGTGGGCTTATCGCACAACACCTCGCGAAGCCACGCAACAAACGCCTTATTCTTTGGTGTTTGGGATGGAAGCAGTTATCCCTATTGAAATGATGGAACCATCTCTTCGCACTCTGACATATTCCACTGAGGAGAATCGCGATACCCGTGCTGCTGAACTCGACCTTATCACAGAAGGTCGGGAAAAGGCTCGCATCCGCACCACGGAGTATCAACGCAGGGTTAAACGTGCATTTGATAAGCATGTGGTACCTCGGGAATTCCAACCAGGCGATCTAGTTCTCAAGACAGTGGAAGCAACCGGCAAGCATGTTAGTAAACTGGCTCCTCAATGGGAGGGACCTTTTAAAGTCATCCGCCCACGAGGAAAAGACGCTTACGAGTTAGAAGACCCAAGTGGTTTCATACTCACGCGTCCATGGAATACTTGTCATCTCCGGAAATTCTACATTAATGTATGTCATTACATTTAAGGCGAGATAAGCCTTTGTTTTTTACGATTTATTGTATGGTTCTAAACTTTTATCAATATTATGAATGATTGTGTTTTGGGTCCGAGATTATATGAACGAAAACCTTTTATGGCAACGAATTTATCTCGAGTATTATTCCTGACATATACATACAACTTCATGTAGTCCCAAGGGACGATGACTGATGATCAGTAATTTGAATGTCGGAAACATTTATCGAAAATCCTAAGGGGTAACGCATACGTTTTTCCCGACTTTCCTTTTCCCCGATGTTGACCACTAGTCGAAAATAAAGATAAAAAAAGGGGGGAGAAGGTTATCCTTAATATTAGGCTCGTTTACAAAGACATTCATATAATACACCGAGATATATTTCAAAATCGAAAAGAATCTCGGGAGATACGTCACATGAATGCAACGAGAAATTTAAACAGAGGCATTCAAATAATACACCGAGATATATTTCAAGAACGAAAATAATCTCGGGAAAAGATAAAGTAAATGTAACAAAATTTAAACACATTACACAAATACTGTTAATCCTCACATCCCGAGGATATAAAATACTAGTACAACATACTCTGTTAAACCCCCACATCTCGGGGGTATAAATAAAATAATACGACACAACATTGTTCAGACCCCCACATCCCGGGGGTACAAATAAAATTTCCACACACTAGAACAATCGACGTTGCATCCACTGCTTGACCATTACACTTCCTGTAGACATAATAAAGGAGTAAGATTAAGTATGAAAGTAACATTCCGATATCTAGATAATAAAAGTTTTTGCTTACCGAGATCGGAACCTTATCGGACTCAAGAGCACCGGCTCCATCGTCACAAGGCAAGCTGGAAACATCCTCCGGACCGTTTCCATCACCTTGTGAATCTATAGGGTTCTCTGGCGAGACACTGGGTCTATCCCGATATTAACCTCGGTGATTACAGCAGTGTTCACCTCGGCGTCTTCCGTGTCATCCTCCTCGCTTTCCGAGGTCTCGGATGGAAACCCGTCATTCAACCCCTCGGCTTCGTTATCAGGAAGCTCGAGACACTTAGGCCATTTGTCTTTCGGCCAAGGATGAATGATCCTCCCAAACGGATGGTTTTCAAGTTCCAGCTCCTTCTGGAATGGAGTACCATCCGGGTTTAATAAAACATCCCTCCCTTCGTCCCAACTATAACTCGAGAGATCTTTGATAACAAGCTTCTCGGGTTCCACTTTAGTAAAACCCAGATGCTCGGGTTTAAAGGGGTAGATTCCGGCCAGCGTACTCAAATAAGTATAGACAGTCTCTGTCATCATTTCTTGACACGCGTAGGGAACGGCTTGAGCAAAGGCCTTGCTGCCTAGAAAGTTGCTAAGTGTTTTCTTTTTCAGACTTTCCATCTCGGCCTTTAGTCGGACATTCTCCGACTTCATCTCTTCCGCCTCCTTGGCTTGAGTCGCCAACTTAGAATTGAGGACATCGACCTTATCCTTGTACTCTTTAGCTTTGTGCTTATAGCGCTTCGCTTTTTCCTCGTGATCTTTACGCTCGGCATCAGCCCTCAAACCAATAATCCTCGCCATCTCGTATTTCGCCTTGGCAACGGCCAGATGACCGGTGGCTAACTTGTTTTCCTGGTCTTTCAACCTCGCCAGCTTAACCCAATAATCCCTCTCCAGGATCGCCTTATTGATCATCTCTTGATCATTAGTGATAGTAAGAGGGCTACGATTTTCCAGGATGTCCTTCAGGAACCCAAAGTACACTCCGGCGTCATGCAGCGACCTTACCACTTGACCAACCACTTGATCAAGATGCTCTTCAGCCCATTTTTTCTGACGAGCGGTGGTAGTCAGCCTAAACGTTTCCCGAGAAAATGCGGCATGGACCTCGGGATGTTCTTCTTCTTCCTGCATGTCAGAATATCCAGGGAGGTAAGCCAAAATACTATCGGGAAATCCCTGTGAGATATGGGTCCCCCACACGAATCCAGTCGCCCGACCTTGCTCGGATATATTCGACTTGAGGTGTTCGGCGTGCTCCTTCGCGGGATCCCACACGTCGCGCGCAGCTTCTTCAATAATTCTTTGAAGATCCTCCTCAGCAGCCTTAACAAGAACCTCAGGCGACTCTTCTTTGGCGACCTCGGACACCCCTAACACGAGGTCAGTTTGAACCTTTGCTTCTTCGACTCAGGTTCTCTTATCGCAACTTCTTTTCCCTTCTGTTGTCTTGTTAAACGCACGGGAGGGGTAGCGGGAACTTCTTTTCTCTTCTGAGCTCCCGAGCTTGGAGGAACCAGAGGCACTGCCCTTGACTCCTTTGGCAGTTGTTGCAGTAGACTTCGGGCGGATTATTACAGGATTCCCTGACCCCGACTTTGCAGTCTTCGGATCCTTGGAAGAGGAAGCCGGCTTTTTAGAGGTCGCAAAGTAATTCTCTTTCGCGAAGCCGTCCTCCGGAGATTCAAAAACAAGCACTGAACGACCGGCCTTCCAAGGTAAAGCCATAAACCCGCGTCCTGCGATAATAACATACATTAATAATTTGGGTATAAAAAAATTATTGATGAATAGATGCGATGCAAAGGTATATCGGGTATGAGGTAAAACAGAAGACTAACTTGTGAAATATTTATCAAGAATATCAACAGCCTTTAAATCTTCCGATGTCAGAGAAGGGGGAGAATTAGGGACCAAAGTTTCCTTCGTTAGACGACGCCATTTCCTCCGTATCTCGCGGAAACAAGACAAATCGCCGGGATTCGCGAGATAAACCCAACCTTGATTCCAATCGTCCACCTTAGATATACTCTCAAAAAGTGCAATCTTACCACGCTTCCGGATTGCAAGATGACTTTCGGTATTATATATGGGAGAAAAATAATGAAAGAACAACCCGACGTTCGGCCAATACAGCTGTAACTCGGGCATATAATCGAACAAATATTTAAAGCTCATGACATAACACCAAGCAGGCCCGGTTAACTGTGCAGGGGCCACGTCGAGATGTCGTAATATTTCTCGAACGAACCTAGAAACCCTGATTTTAAACCCACACTTGGGCATTTTCCAATATATACATGTCCCCCGTTTCCAGTCATGTGCCCGGTCGTCCGGGCCCGGGGCTACCAAATCAAGTACATGTTCAGGATAGTCCTCCCGGTCGCCCTCATCCACAAGTTCCTCGTAAAAGGCATTGGCGTAATCTTCACATTGCACAACCCGCTTGGGAGCAATATCAGCCGATGTAGGAAACTTCAAGTCAAGTGGACGACCCTCACGAGGACCAATGTTTTCATGAGTCTTTTTCTTTCTTGGCTTTCGAGGGCCTTGAGACGTTCCGGCTTGAGATAAGACAAGTTCCCCCCGAGATTGATTTTCTCCGCCCTCTCTTTCATCACTAATTTGATTTTCCTCAACGTCTTCTAGTAATATGTCGGGATTGGGGGGGTCAAACCATACAGACTCTTTCCCCGGCCTGGTCGGGGAGGATGGTGAGACAGTGGTGATACCTCCCCGGAGGCATCAGATGATTGATCTCGAGATCCACCTTGTTCATCGGCCATTTCTAAATTTTATAAATAAACAGGATTGGCTTAGGTAACCAGTGTTGTTTGGACTACCGAGTTACAAATCATCATTTTAAACATATACATACAAATTGCCGAGATAATGAAATTTGTGATAGGCTATTAACTACATTACCATACCAGAGTTAACCAGTTCAACCATTCTTTCAAACTCGGCAATGCATATGCATAATTAGTTAACATAAAAAGCAGTTAGCGAGATAGCAACGTTTACCTAGTATAGAAATTCCTTCGCACCTCGATCTTCTTTCTCCGACGTACCCACGAGAAATCGCTTGCACACGTTGTACTTCCTCTCTCCGAGATCACTTTCGCTCTGTTGCTCCGAGATTGATTAGCTCAAGAAAAACAAGAATAAATGAACGGATCGGGATGGAGAGTATATATAGGGGTTCCGTTTTCCCGCTCAATACTTGCACGAATTCCGAAAAGAAAACACGGAGCGTCGCGTCTTTTCCCTTCATCATTGCGACGCCTCGATTATCGCGTATCGGATTATCACCGAGCTAGCGCGCGCCAGGTGTCACACGAGAATTGCGCCATAATCCCGTACCCTGACTGATTTGATGGCTGACGACAGTTAACGGAAGACGAGGCGTCGGGCATTTAATGCCGACATATTATAAATACTCCTTCCGTCTTCTTCTAACGGAACATCCAGCGATCACTACCATCACGTCCAACTCGAAATACGACACAATGGCCAAGAACAAACAAGTGAAGGACGGAATCAAGTTGGAACAAGATAATATTCCGCCACTTCAAGCACATATCCACCATGAGGTCCCCGAGGTCAACATCGCGCTACCAATAAACCGTCCCGAGAGGGACGACGATCACCCACTAGCATGGGATAGGTGCGCTATTTGCCGATCCAGAGGGAACTATCGGCACATGTTCCATTGTGATGGATGTGAAGAAGCTTTTCATCCCGGGTGTTTAGCCCGTAGATCACCTCGGAACCATGGCAATCCACGCTTCATATCCTTCACTTGCAGAAAATGCCGTGATCAAGAACGCCGAACCAAGCGCTCCCGCCATGAATAACCTTAGATATATATAGAATATCGCGGGGATAGTCCGCCTTTTGTTTTTAATTGGTTGTCAATTTTTAAATTTTACTCATCTGTCCGTGTTGTAACCTTCAGCCGAGGTCTTTACCTCGTGTTGTTTTGATTAATATATGTTTCATAGGCATTTCATTACTACTTGATACCGTTTGACGTAAGTTAACTTAACTACCTCGGAAACGCCGAAAAGCCTGTCATGTCGTATAACTTACACAACGCCCAATGACATTTATGGCTAATAGCTAGCGGCTCCTTATTTTAGGGAATATGGCCCACGGTATTTATGGCAACCTTCGCCCATAACGCCTATAAATAACCAGCCACTAATAGGACAAACGCACATTCTTCCTATCTTTTCCTCAAAACCTCAAAACCTCCGAGATGCCTATCAAGAGAGTTGTTTCCAAAAACAAAACACCTCTCGATCGAAGTCCGAATAGCAATGACCAACCGTCAAAACGTCGCCACGACATGCTTCCCCCCAATTCCCGATATTCTCGGGACACAATACGGGCCCTATCTCGGCCTGAGAGATGGACACTCCTCCAACATTTCCCCGAGAAAGACCTGGATTGGATGCTCGTAAACGAGGACCTCCAAATCGGTGACCTTATTGACCTCACCCTTGCTAACGCACCCTCATTCACCAAGGAAGACGAGAACGACATCTATAAATTCAATCTCGAACCCAAGATGCGTAGATGCATCATCTGCCGTAACAAAGATGCTCAGCACGAGATTTGACCACACGTGATTGGTACATCAACTAAGTAACATTTTAGAAAAATTGATACACTTTCTAAATTATAAATCACATTTAAAAAAAATTAGAATTAAGTTTAAAGGCGGTACCAATGAGCATAGGCACGGCTAGAGAAGGAAATTAGTCACGCCGTTATCAGTCACGTCACGTTACGTTACGTTTGTCGATCACGTGACATGATTGTCCTCCACCATCTTAGTCACATCACGTCACGTCATGTCACGTGACATGTTACACGACCAATTTTTTTTTTTCAAAATTACATCTTAATTATAATTTATTTTTGTAACATTTTCTTATTTTTTTGTACATTTTGTTTTATTTTCTTTGAACTAACTTAAACTTCAAAACAATAATCAAACTCGATCAGTCACGTCACGTGAATAGTGGTGTCACGTGTTGTCACAGCGTGACCACACGTGATTTGACCGTGCTCTATTATTTTAGTCACGTCACTTCACGTCATGTTATGTAAAAATATATTTTTGACACGTGCCGTGCTGTGACGTGACCAAATCACAGCATGTTAGACACGTCACATCATGTTTTTCCTTCTCTGAACACGAAAGTCGATAACCCAGAGGCGAAGAGGAGAACTTCTCTTTCACGATCTCCTCCGTGTTTCTGAATTGAGCTGGTCAGGGGCAGGCAAATATAATTTCAAGGGCAAACAGAGATCCGTTTTTCCACTAGATTTCTATTAATTTTTTTTTTCAGAGGTAGATGACTGCCTACCCCCGTTACATGCTAGCTTCGCCATTGGCTTCTACATTTTAGCATCTAAAACTTGCAATAGATCCATCGATGGAGTCTCTCCTCTCTCCTCTCTCTAATAGATGAGAGGGGACATATTTCAATTCTCCATCGACGATGATATGTTATGTTTGAACAAAAATAACCATACAATTAAAAATCATATATAAAGGATTTCTATGTTATAGTTAATTGAGATATTTACGACTGTTCATCTTGTTGATAAAAGTTGTATGTCTTCCACTTCCGTCAAGAATTTTAAGATTTTTTATATTTTTCACAGGCATCTATATTATTTATATTGACACTTTCATTATAATTTCAAATCTTTAGGGGGTAATTTTACTTGCAAGTTCAGTGATGTATAATAATTTCATAATATAAATATTTATTATAATGAAATTGCTTTCAAAACGTTATGTTCGCAAAAGTATTAATTGCTATTCTTTCATTCATCATAATTTAATTTTTGGAATGTATGAGATTTTTTTTTTCAATATTGAACGCTAAAAGCAATCAAAATTAAATGCATGAGTGCAATGCTTGTGACATTAACTTTTAAATTAATTTCAATTATTTCTATTCTAATTTCAGTATAATTTAATGCATGTAGTTGCTTTATATCTGAGAAAATAAAACTAGAGTTTCATGAGGGTGCAAATGCAAATAAGCAAGAAAGATAGATTTAAGAGAGCTACATGACCATAGATCCGAATCTGTTTACAGCTTCTAATCCTTGTAAGTGGACAGCCTTTGTCTCCTATATATTTTTATTTTCTTCATTTTTCTTCTGTGGAAACAAAAAATTGTTGTGTGGGGAATTTGGGAGGCCACAAGCAAGTTGTTTCTGTTCTAATTATTGTTTGATTAAATTGGATATGAGATTCGGCCATAATTTAAGGATTATTTTGTCCGGTTCACCTAACACTTAACTCTTGGCATTATCTCGTTAAAGCCTCCGAGAATATTTTGGGTTGCTTTAAAATAAATGTATATCTTTGGACCAAAAACAAAAAAAAATTATGAATATTTTTCTTCCTTTTGTTTGATAAACCGGTTATAAAAAACTTAATAGGGTATATTATATTAACAATAATTGTTAGATAAATATGACAATTTACACGTCCTTCCCCGAACTAAAAATTAAAAAAAATTGTATAGATATTATCTATGATTTAGATATATAGATCGTGTATTAAAGTTGATATAATTAATCAATCGTCATATGAATTTCAAATTCCACCAGTGTAAGAAATAGTCAGTCCAAATGATAAAGAAGATGTCTACAACTTTGGATCTTGTTTTCAACAAATTTTGATATTAGTTGTTAAGATTATTACATAAATTTAGGTGTTGATATTTGTATAATTATTTTTTTAAATATTATCTAAGAATCTGTTATTTGGAGTGAACCAAAATTAATATGATATTGAAAAAGATTCATATAAAATATTATAGGCTGCCATCTAGATTCAGGTGTTAAAAGTTTGTTCAGTTTTAGTTTGAGTATCAGGTAATTTCAAAATTAGCAACTTCATTTTGTTGTACTAGCACAATATTATCTGGTATAAATTAATGCAAACAGTGCTGGTAGATTTTGACAATTTCAAAGCATGCCAAAAATATATATTCTCATCAATGTAGAAAAGAAATTGAATTTCAGATTATTATTATTTTTTTAAAATTGTCTTGGTTCTTCTTTTGAAGATTCATTTTAACTCTCTTTGTAATCTTCTATTGGACTATATTGTTTCTTCTACAGTAATTAATATGTCATAACAACAGTCTCTTTGTATACAGAGAGGCTGTTGGATTTGTAATCTTCTCTTTGTCATAACAACAGTCTCTTTGTATATATGTTTCTCCAAATCCAACAGAGACTCTTTGTATGGCAGTCTCTTTGTCATACAAAGAGATTTGTAATCTTCTCTTTGTAATCTTCTATTAAACTATATTGTTTCTTCTATTGATGGTTACAGACTGTTGTTATGACATATGTTAATAGTTCACACTGCAAAACTGAAACAAAGCAATATATATTGTGACCTGATTTGCTAATTTGTCACAGTTCGGTAACTCCTTACTTCACTTTTCTTGGAAATGATTCTAAAAAAATACCTTTTCTTGGAAAGCTCATTTATTACAAAAGTATAATAGGTAACGTCGTAACGACAAACGGGTCATGCCTTTACAAATCACATATATATAATGAATAATATTCTCTGCGTTCTGAATTTCACCACTCTTACATAGCTCATTTACAAGAGTATTGTAGATAGGGTTGGCGAAAAAGCCCGTGGCTCGTGGCCCGCTTGGTATCAGCCCGTGACTTGATCGGTAACAATTCATTCGTTAGTGGACTGAGCTAAAACTAGCTCACTCGCCACAGACTCGAGCCAGAATTAATGAGTTTGAGTTTGGCCTGGCTCGGCACGAGCCAGCTCGGTCATTAACGAGCTATTTAATATACGTAATTTAATAGTTTAATAGGATCCGTTCACTTCAGGTTGGAGATACTATGATCTATGGATGTTATAGCTAGTGTTATGGTAATTGCACTTTGGACTGTGCTTAAGTTGATTGGTAATTTTGTATACAATATGTGTGAATTTAATTATAAGTAACTAAGTTAATTTGTATGAAATTGTTTGATTTGATATGTATGAATTCTGTATTGTATGAATTTAGGAATTTGAAATTTTGATATGTATGAATTTAGATGCAAACTTAATTTATGATAGTTAATTGGCTCAGTTGCACTTGAATTAAGAGTATTCCTCAATAATTATTCATATAAATATTATTTTATTTTAGCCATAATTGATAAGATGTGCTATGAAAATTTTAAATATAACAGAAAAGAAAATATATAAATTTATGAATCTAGCAAGCTAGTAATGAGCTATTTCAGCTCACTTGAACAAACCATGAATCAATTTTAAACAGCAATTTCAGCTCGAAACCTAAAATTCAAACTCGCTCGCTCAGCTTGATCTACAAACAAGCTGATTACGAGTAAAATTAGCTCGCTCTTTAGTAGCTCGTTGCCACCCATAATTGTAGATCACCATATTAACCTTATCACAATTGAAAGTCGCATCACCTAAAAAATCCAAGGCCTTCTCAGTTTCACTTTTGTTACACAGCCCAACTATAATAGCAGTGTAGATTATGACATTAAACCTTTAAGTCAATGAAATGAAAAAGTTATTTGAAGAAGTTTCATCTCTCTTTGATGATTTGAATTCTTTTTGTTGATTTGAATTTTCTCTGTTGCTTGGTTGATCTCTTTCTTGAATCTAATCTACTGAAAGTCCTTTTGATTTTCTAATTTCTGAAAATGCTAAAGTCATAGAGTTTTATATCTCTGATTTGAATAAGAAAGTATAGCATATTTAAATAAAGTAAAAATAAGGGTTTCTTTGTAAAACTTGATCATCGTCTCTCTACTCTGATCCTCATACAATTTTATTATTGCTTTTTTGTTATAAGATGTTTTACAGATTGATGAATATAAATTAATAGATCAAATAAAGTTGAACTCAGATTCATTTCGCATTACTTCAACTTTAAACAATAGGGTCAATTTCATATTTGTTGTGGATTTCACGAAGGTCAATTTTAGGTTATATTTGGTGTGTATCAGATTCATTGATCCTTGTCAGTTTTTTATTCATGTCCATTCTATTATGCAAAAACTATAACAGTTTTGTAAATATCTAACACAATTGACATAATTTTCTACAGTAGTGAGCGCAACAAAGAAAGGAATAAGATAGAGTGAGAGCAACTGATACACCAAAACAACGTCCCACCTTTTGAATATTGTAAATATTATCTTTTGAAACCCTCTATATGGTAGGAAATAAATCTGTTGCGATTCCAAAGAATCGCAGGTACCCTGCTTTTTCAAATCCAACTATTAATTTTTTGAAATGCACGAATCTCAAAAGCAATTAGTTGTTATGCACGAATCTCAAAATATATAAATGGTTGGATTTGAAAAAGCAGGATCCATGCGATTCCTTTGGAATCCAACAGATTTATTTATCTATATGGTATATAATAACCCCAAGTAATAAACAATAGAACAAAACTAAAAGGTAAGTACTAACTTCCTTAGTTTGCAGCTAGCCTAAGATTCAAATTCAACAGCTGAGATTGAAATAGATAATATGTACCTCCTATATTGTTTTAATATAGTAGAGTTACAAATTACTTATTATTTCAATGAAGCGAGTTAGAAAAATGAGGTTACACTATTTTAATATTTTTTGTAATATTTTGTATGATATTATGTAAATTTTTTGTCCGAATATAGTTAAATTATAACTTCTCTTTAATGTGAGGCATCTGTCTAGTTCTTTTTATTTTTTCCTTGATATGAACTATTAGAGCATCTACAACAAAACTTGTCTTTATTATATTTTTTATTTTTTTCATGATATGGATTATTAGAGCATCTACATCGGCTTTTATATTGAATTTCAATGATAAGCTAGTATTTTGTTTTTCACTTTTAGCGATGCGAAGCGTTTCCAATTATTTAGAAATAATTCTTACAAAGGGACAACTTAAATGGGAAATTTTTTATCTATAGAAATTATTAAATACAGATATACGGAAACAGAAAGAGTACCTCATTTTCAACAAATATAGAAAGATCTGATGAGTCCGATCAAAGTTTATGGATCGGTCTCAATGGTCCAGATCCATCAATAACCTGATTTCCTGTGGCATCTGGACCATTGAGACCATTGAGAAAATCAAGTTATTGATGTCACAGAAAATTAGGTTATTGATGGATGTCACAGAAAATCAGGTTACTGATGGATCTGGACCATTGAGACCAACCCATAAACTTGGGTCGGACTCATTGAGTCAGATCTTTCTATATTTGTTGAAAACGATACACTCTTTCTATTTCCGTACATCTGTATTTAATAATTTCTATAGATAAAAAATACTCACTTAAATACCCATGGTGACCGAAAAACCTCAGTTACCATTAATTCATACAATACTCGCCGTCAACATCTCCGAAGTTATTATCTACACTTGAGAGTAGGTCCGATGGGCATCGGACCTCCTTTGGTTCGAATGACTTAATCACCGTCGATTTGCTTTAAGATTCATGCGGAGCGCTTTAAACTTCGTGCGTGTCTGTTTCAATTTTCGTGGGCACAAATCTTAAATTAGATCGGACGGTCATTATGCTCGTTGAACCTAAAAGTAGGTCCGATGGACATCGGACCTACTCCGTTCTCTATTATCTAAGCTCTCTCAGCTCGAAAATCTAATTCGAATGGCGAGGAATAGAGTTTTGAACAAATGGGAGCAGCTGTGAGAGTATGACAGTTGAAGGAGGCGTCGCAGGGTGCCTCGCTGGAGCTACTTCGACCTCGTTTGGTGACATAATTTATGCTATTTATCGGATCTTTAAATGCTTAGATTTAAATTACTGTTTTGTTTTATTTTAATATGTATTGTATGTCATGCAAACACTATGGTTGGGTTATTTTTGTCAGGATATTAGCCGTTGGATAATGGGCAGGATAAGCTGGGGATTTTTATGAGTTGTATGAACAATTTTGTTTCTATGATTATATATAGAAACGATGGTCCCTAAAAGCACTATTTAAGAAAAAATAGAATATAAATTGGAGATGCTCTTATAAAAAAAAAGAAAGGTCACTATTTTCTACATTACTGATGTAGTGATGTGGAAAAAGATGTCTTACTCTTTACAATATATTGCTGGATTGAAGATGCTCCTATCATTAATTACTTCAAAGTTGGATTATGTTTCAAAAGTTAATATGTTTTGCAGTGTTATTAGAACCAGACCGGTCGTTTCAACTTGAAAAAACCGGATACGGATGTCTTTCCGGTTCGGTTCGCTGAGAAAACCATATATGTAATCAAACCAACAAAATCTGTTTTTTACAGCTGGTTTTTAATGAAACCCATTAAAACTGTAGAGCCTATAAACCCGATTTTGCATTCTTTCCTTTCTCTTCTATGGTTAAAATGGAAATGAACGAAAGTACAAAATTAATTGGAGAAAATTTCCGGATTAAGAGAAATTATATATGTGCTTTCTAAGTACCTTTGCTGCACAAGCACCATTAGTAGCTCAAGGTCTTAACGCTCAAGCTTCAATTTTCAAGCAAAAAGGCACCAAACAAAGTTGATGAAGTTCATGCTTAGCTATTTCAAGTTCTTGACCAAATGCTAAAATTGGTAAGTATCTCATCTAATTGGAGAATTTATAGTGCTAATGGCACATGAAAAGCTAATTTTGATCAAACCAAAATTTAGTCTTTACCCAACTTCAGAGGCATTTAATGGTTAGACCAAATATTTTAAGACCAAATTTCCGATTTATTATCCTTGTAAATGTGATAATATGAGGTTGCAAGAATATTTGTAGACGCAAAATCTACTATGGAGCAATAATATATAATGCTGTCTATATGGGAGTTGGCTACGGTGCTACGCGTAGCATAGAAGGCCTCCGTGCTACGGCTCAATGTTTGAGTTTTCAAAAATTCAAACAGTCGATCCGAACCGTTCAACATGATCTCCATATGAATATGTACTTGCAAACCAAATTTTATATTTTTTAGAATTTTTTTACTATTTTTTTAGATAGGTAAGAAACACTTGATCTGAATGGTACATAATTTTCAGATCAAGTGATTTTCTACCTATCTAAAAAAATAGTAAAACAATTCTAAAATATGTAAATTTTGGTTTGCAAGTACATATTCATATGAAGATCATGTTGAACGGTTCGGATCGACCGTTAAGATTTTGAAAACTCAAATATTAGGCGGTAGTACGGAGGCCCTCTATGCTACGCGTAACATATTAGCAATTTCCCTATATATGTATTTGATGAAAAGCCTGAACCAAAACTCTTAATTCAAAAAAGTAAAAGACATATGGTGTTAATACTGTTATAGCATGACAAGTGTTACTTATTCAAAACAAGCGTATTGCAATTTGTTTGATGCATGTCATTACTGTTATGGAATGACACTGAAACACCCAATTATGATTACAAAGACCTGTTTGCAAACCTTTCAAACTTGGAAAGTTTATACTATAAAATATGACATTATTCCTTGACAGAAGGGTCCATAAGCAAAAATAAAGTAGTATGTTGGGCTTTAGGGTTATAAGATAGAACTATTTTAAAAAAGTAGCTGTTAAACCATTTGATTCAATGAGGCCCAAGTAATTCAGGTTTAGATTCAACGGCAACTTTGAAATCTAGTAAATAAGCTGAATAATTCATACTATTCACCAAATCAGTACCGGCCCGTATTAGCCTCTTCAGAAATACATCCAAGCTGACATTCAACAAATTTGCACAATCCTCAGATAAGCTAATTCCATGGGCTGCCAACCTCTTCCCCAATTCTCGGTATGAACTGTAGGTTTTTCTCGAGATGCATGCATGAAAATTTACTTTTCCTAGAACGTTTCCGAGATCTGCGCACGAAAAAATTTCAACCATTGATCTCAGAATTTCAGAATCCTGCGATCCCTCTCGGAATCGCAGCAGATTCGGACTCCCTTGCTCAACCTCTTCACCATCTTCCACCGACCGGACCTCTATAAAGCCACCATTTGGCACCTTCCCACCGGGCCTGAGCTGAATTCTCTTTTCAGTAATTCTCTAAGGAGCATCCAGAAAAGCATTGCCAAATTTATCTGTGGACAATTTACCGATACCTATTCTGGAATTACCAGTGGTTGTCTGTTTGCTCATGACATCTGCGTCCAAAAATTTGTAAGCATTTTCGATAATTGACTTGATTAATAATTGTGAAAGGCTATGTTTTCCTTTCCAATGGTGCTGTAACAAAGCCTGTCGAAATCATGCTTGGTTAATTTGAGAGCGAGTAATTTGGTAAGATTGACGAGATATATCTTTGCTCAGCCGAGTCGCTTCAACAAGCGAGACTGGAGATCAATAGTATCAACTCGGGATGATTCGCAAAAAGATGGCAACTTTTCATCTGGATTGTGTGAAATTATTGAAATGCAACTCATATTGGTTAAACCGAAAAAAAGAAAAGAAAAAAGGAAAACCTAGATCACAAGCTGGCTTCGGGATTTTGTTACTGAGATTGAAAGTGGAATACTCTCTGGATCAAAGAGAAAAATAACAAAATTAGTCATAAAATATTTCAAGAGCAGAGAATAATTGAAATTCCAGCGGGAAAATAGAAAAGAGCGGGAAGAGGTAGCTTCGTATCTCGACGGCGCGGTTGAAGCTCAAGAGCAAGAGAGAATTGAGAAGAAAGGGCGAAACGAATTCTCGCTGTTTCCCAAAATATTGCCTTTTTTTTTACTATTATTAGTCGATTTTTATTAGGAACTCGGATCAAAGACTTCCAAGTTCCAACTATAAAGATGTGTTTTGCAAATTTATCTTATTTAATTTATTAATTACAAATAATCTATGAGGAAAAGAGAGGACAGAGGAGGCCTCAAAACTCGAAAGAAGATCGCCAAAGGATTGCTCGTATACAGACCGTTCGATTAAATCCGACGTTCCATCCTTGCAGACGACTATTCTATCCACGGTCGGCACTCCTGACATTGAGGTGTGGCCTTGGCTTCTCTCAATAAAGCATTCTTTCATTTTGATAAACTCTTTTGGTATTCAAAATAAAATAAGATCCAATAAGCAAATTCGAACCCGTTAGCCATGGAGAGTTCAAGCTGGTATATATCCCTTGTCACAGATTTAAAGGATTCTGTTTAAAATAAAAGGTTATAATTGTCAATTCTATATTTATTTAAAAGGAAGAATGTGAAGTTTTTGTGGGAATATTGGATATTACAATGTTTTGATAGGGATATTGGCTATTTTAGAATTTTACATGGGCACACTAGAAAATTTCCCTAAATTAATTTATAAATTTTGTATATAAATGCATCATTGTCAATCAATTTTAATAATTTGAAGTCAATCTAATAAATATTGAAGCCAAGAACATCTTAATTCTACTCGCATTAAATTATATTTATGGCCAATCAAATCCGGTCAGGTGAACCACTATGTACTCGTATCAGTTAATGAAGTCCGATAATTGTGTTTTAGTTTCAAATCGATAGGCGGGCCTAGCATTTTTTTACATAGAGGCCCTAGCAACCCTAGCTTTGTTGATGGATATTCAGGCTGCCATTTCAAGAGGACTTCAAGCTTGTACCTTTTACCAGGTGCGGACCCACATGGTCCGGGGCTGCCCTGGATTTTGAGTTTTAAAATAATGAATTTAAATTTGATTAGTTATTTAAATTCAATCTGATATTTTTTTGCTTCTCTCACAAAAATTCTGAATCCGCCTCTTGCTAAATCATCTCCTTACAACTACATTACCGCCGATTAGTATGAACTGGCATGCTCACACAGAAGTGATGCAAATATGGCTGTTTTTGTTTCAGGTTTAAGGTTTTAGGGTTTATTGTGTTACGAGAGAGGGGAATAAACTTGCCCACCAGTTGGCCAATCTGTTCATGTTACCTGCTTTCCAATATAACTTTTTCTTTTTATTTAATAACTTTTGTTTTAATACAAGCCTATGGGTAGCATCGGTAAAAAAAAAAAAATCAAATCGATAGAATAAATATTAAGTAGAAAAAATTATGTAAGTTCATGCGTGTATATATACATTCCAATATTCCATTATACACTATACACGAGCTACACTATTCAATTTTCGTGATGCCTTCCCCGCTACTCTCATTATCTTCTTGTAGGACCTCCTCTTTCCTAACAGATGAACCTTCCAACAAGAGACCAACAAATGCCTCCTCGTCAATTTCAACTTTTTCCGATGATGTAGTAATAAATTCCACCCATTTCTTCTCTTTCAACTTCTCAATAACAAAATACAAAAGAAATCCAAATATCATCACACAGCCGGTCACGACAAGTGTCCTGGTTGAAGCCAGACACATCACCACAACAAGCAAAACCGTAGGAGGTATACAAATTATTACGGCCCCGATTGTATTTACTGGGATTTTATACGGCCGGTGGAGGTCCGGTTTTTTAATTCTGAGTTTAATGAAGGCTGCAAATTCAAGCAGCATCCCTAGAGCATATAAGAAATTTAGAAATTCAATGATTTCCTGGAAGCTCATGCAGGAAAGAATTATGACACCGGTTGCGGATAGCAAGATGCTGTAAGTTGGAGTTCCATATTTTGACCTACAAATTGAATAATTTGGTTAAAAGTACTGCACCAAGATTACAATGCCAGAAGTTGAGGACATTGGTTAAGGTGCCTGCAATTGACTTATAACTAATTCAATATGATGAAACCTTGACGTTATTTCCTCATTTTCTTTGTTTTTCTGACCTTGCTTAGTGTTAGGTTAAAATTGTATATACATCAGTAATCTAAGTTTAAGAACATTTACTATTGGCCAAAAGTAACAATGACCAAAACAAAAAATGGTACAAAGATTTGATTATTTCATAAATGTTAAATACAAAAATGTAACAGGGAATGGTATATCAGACTCCTCAAATTACCATACCAGTTTGTTCTTGTACTGTATAAAACAAATACAGGTAATGCTGTATGCAAAATATTGGCTACACCAGTATGTTACCAATAGGATATTTGTAACAGCACAAATTATTTAAAAACACCTACAAGAGTTGCTATCTTAACGGCTATGAAATTTTGCCTTCACCTATTGTTATTAGCCAAATAATAAAGAAAAAAACCTCAAAAACCACCAACAGCTGACTAGCTTTGTACTGCTCAAGTTTGGTACCAGAGTAAACAAATAACAAAAGAAAAATAAAGCAATAAAATTACCTTTTAGCAAAGATAGCTGGGAGCATGCCCATCTCGCTCATCCCCAGCAGCTGAAATGAGTCGCTGCTCATCTCGGCCTCAAACAGTCCCATATTTGACATGGCGGCCGCAGCCTGGATCCACAACTGCAACCACCTCCCCCCTATCTCAAGCCCCACCTGTGCAAAATAACCATCTGTCCATTCTCCTGTCTTTGCCTCGTCTAGCGCTCCTGTCCCGGCGAGCAACGGCACTGCGTACGACACCACCACCAGTATCACTGCTCCAAATATTGCCTTTGGGAACGAGCGGCCCGGGTCTTCAACCTTGTCAATTAAAAGCATAAAGCAGTTCATATACTGCCTTTTTTTTCGCACGTCCCCAAACCTCTTTTAGAATGATTATCAATTGGGTAATTTGAATTTGAGTTCATATGGTAAATGTTTTATGAATAGTGTCCTTTTTTGCATTAATTTCACCCATATTGGAGGTTTTGAACTTGCTAATAAAGCTGGTCTGATTATAATGGGTTTTAAATTCTTAGAAAGTTCGGTAACATACCTCTCCGGCCAAGGTGCTTGCCTTGTCCCAATAATTTAGATTCCAAAACATGCTGTTGAAGTACGCTCTCAAGTCTAGTCTTTTCCGGTCAAACTTGATCCAACGGTTAGGACGGATCCTTGGGATAGCGAGAAAAGTCATTGCAATAAATGGAGATAGTGAAAAGGCAGTCAGTGCAATTGCAGACATGCCGACCAAGTGAAGGCCCCGGTAGTTGAGGTATGTTAATGCGGCAGTGAGAAATACAAGGGAGAAAAACCGCACAAAGAAAGAGAGTGAATGGGAGATGTAATCTAGGAAGAGAACCGGGTAGAGAGCATTGTCAAGAGTGCCACTAGCCCATTTCCAAAAGCCTTCCTGGTGTCAAATATAATTGAGGAATTTATAAAATAAATAACTCATCTAAGATGGGATGATTAATTTTGGAATTTTTAATATGATAATAGAAGTATGAAAGGACAATTAAAGGCAAATCTAGACTAAATCAGAAATGCAGTCATATATGTAGTAGTGTAGTGATGTATAGTAATACGGAGTCATGCCCCTAGCTCAAATATATTTAGAGTCCTTTTTTAAGAACAAATCTGAACTATCAGATCCAAACAAAAGCTTTAATTAACAGTATACACTGCAAACAGAAAAGAAAACTGTTGCCCTGATTCAGGATTAAACTTTGAAATCAAATTTAACCATATTTTGTTCCAAAGAGTACCCACAGCTTACACAAATTCACTTTATTACCCTTGAGTCTTGAAATCAAATGTTAGTTACTGAATTCACAGTCAAGGCTAACTGTATATCAACTTCAAATACACTGACAGCAAAATTAAGGAAGTGAAAACATTTAACCTCATGTTTACCAAATAACACATTCTAAATTGCAGCAAAAAATTATAGTTAAATAAAACTCCATATAAACCTGGAAGCCCCAGAAGGGTCCAAAGGCCGAGGAAATCCAGATAACATAGCCGCCATTTTCTGGGAATGAGGCTGCAAGCTCGGCAGTTATCAAGGCTTCAGGCAGAGACCAGAAGATGGGGAGAACGATGAAACCGAGGAGAGCAAGGAGGGGCCCACCGCCGGCTCTGACAGAGTCTTCTACACCAAAGGGACCACCGGACACGTCGTAGAAGATCAGGGCTACAAGAGGGAGCACCGACAGGCGGGGTCGGGATGGAGATTTTGTGGCGGAAGTGGCGGTGGCCCCAACTGGTGATTCCTCCACCACCTCCTCCCCCTCCCCCATTGGCAGTGAGATTTGGTTTGCTGTGTGTGGTTGCGTAGGGGTGATGTGGAAGAAAGTGAGATGTATCGTTGTCTCGTTGACAAACGCTGAACGGGAGAGGAGCGGGAATAATTTTTAAGACCGGGTCTAACGAAGGAATGGAGAATGATTTCGAATTCAGATCCTCCCCGGTACCGTAATAGGGAATCTTTTAGAATTAGTGATTCTGGACCGTTCTTTTTAACTTGAATCTCAAAGTCCAATAATACTGCCCCTGCACTAGCCCGAATCTCATAGCGGCTGGAAGTTAATCTCAAACCGTACAGTGAGGGGAATCTACTTTGAGCAAAACTAGGGTGTGATGTGCTCACACCGTGAGCGCATCTCCTATAGAGCGCATTTTCAAAGTTCAAATAGTCGATTCGAACCTTCCAACGTGTTCTTCATATTAAAATCTTGGAAACCAAATTTTACATTTTTTGGAAATTTTTTACTATTTTTTCAGAATTTTTTGTTTTTCAAATTTCAAATTATTGTTTAGTTTAATAAAAAATTCTGATAAAATAGTAAAAAATTTAAAAAAAATGTAAAATTTGGTTTCCAAGATTTTAATATGAAGAACACGTTGGAAGGTTCGAATCGACTATTTGAACTTTGAAAATGCGCTCTATAGAAGATGCGCTCACGGTGTGAGTACATCACACCCTAGTTTTGCTCATCTACTTTTACGAATGATTTCTGGGTTCTTATTTTTTGCTTGCGTCTGATCTCGAGAGCTTATTTAAGGCCACACGTGAAATCGACCTGTCTTAAATAATGGGTGAGGAATTAATCAATTGTTCTATCCTGACAGCCAGAGCAGCAACACACGCAACTTGCATTTTCCGCTAACTTTCCTTGTTCAATTTATTCCAAGGAAAGAAAATATATGGTGGAATGATTGTAGAATAGTGTCAGTCAGCAAAAGACTGAATCGATAAGATACTAGTAGAAACGGGCCTAAAGTTAAAAGCCCAGTTCCTTGAGTAACTTTGTAATGGGCCTTGGGTACACACATAAAAGAAATAATAGTGGCCTAACGCAGTGTTATCTAATTTCATGTATGATGAACTGATAGAGCGGTTTATACTGATTTGGTTTTCATGTAATTTTTGGAAGGTACATGAGGCTGAAGTTTTTTTCTCCATTGATATAAAACATGCAATTTAAGATGGATATGGAGAAGATAGATGATGAAGACATCACTGTCCAGTGCATCTGTGCATGGTTGCCGGAGCTAGTGCGATTTGACCTTCTACAAAGTTTTGATTACAAAATTTTATCTTGCGAGGTGCGAAGCATCATGTACCTATGCTTAGTATGACCCGTTACAGCTTCGGTTTACTTAGGCTTTGTCGTGGAAAATTCTGAAAAAAATTTGAAGAAGTTCGACCGGCAAAATCGAAGAAAATTCGATAGTAGTGTTGGGCAGTTGGCGGCATCAGGAATTTCAAAGGGGATTATATTTTGTCTATATTTTCAGTATATATTCTTGTGAGTTTGAGTTGATTTGATAATTTTTTGATGAAGAATTGTTTCACTGGGTCTGGTATGCAAAAACAGAAATAAGAAAAATGCAAAAATTAGTAATAAAATTTAAATATATACTCAAAGAAGATGCATTTTCCATTTACATTTTTTGGAATTAACTTATTCTTAAAAAAAAAAAAAAGGCAAAGCCCATTTCATTATTGAAACTTGTTTTATAACAGCTACAAAAACACTAAAAAAAACCCAAAATTTCATATTCAGCTAATAAACTCTGATGTATCTATCTTTTAGCCTCCGCAACAACCACCTGCGCCCTTAACTAACTACTAAGCATACTCAATTTGTATGTCAATTAGACGGTCTCAGTGATCGAGTATTCTGTAACAAAGTTTCAGCACCTATTTTGTATCATTGGCCTCTGCATCTAAACCCAAAATCCTACTGCTAAGATTGGTACCTACAGCTAATACCACTTCCAACAATATAAAAGCGAAATCTCGAAGTATGACATTCCAAACATACTCACAATACAGCATAAACATTCAACAACACAATGTTGTATACTACTTTTCATAATCTCAGTATTATTGAATGTCATGTACTCATCCCATATGTGCTGGTACAAATGGTACCAGTCCATCATGTCTGTTCATCAGTCCAACACTTGATTGCATATTTTGAAATGGTATAGCATCCAAATAATTATTTTTTATGAATTGTTTTTCTTTTCTGCCATCTTTGAAGAGAGATGGTGGCCTAACATATGACATTTGTAGCAGGGTAATATCTCCTTGGTTTTGATAATTTGTTTTAGATTTTTTTTATTTTTTTGAGGAAGAAACTGGGGCCACGCCCTCATTTTCATCGATTGATAAAAAATGTTACATAAGCTTTGTAACAGGAAAGTAAAATAAAGACTGAAAGCTATCCTAAAGAAAAGAAAAAAATAATAAACTGAAAGGAAGTCCTGAGCTCAAGGCGTAGTGCATCTGATCCAAGTAAATGAAGAAAATAAAATCCTAATAAAAACCAAAGGTTACAGGTAAAAAATAAAAGGAGAAGGGTAATAAGCAAATTTGTTTTAGATATTGATCTCCATTAGTGCATATCTCCATAATAGATGTTCAAACAAATTTTCAATTCAACTTTTTTGGGGCATTTATACCTATTTACTATTGAGGAGGGTTCAAATGCCTCCATTTTCTGTGCCTCCATTCTTTAAAACTTTAATAACTCAAAATTTAAAACTTAAAATTCAAAATAAAACCGTTGGATATGAACTACATCATTTTATCTATGCACGTGTAAAAAATTATGGCATTTCAACTTTGTTTTGATTGTCATCTTGAGTTTGTAAAAATGTATACTAATGTGGATAATTTCTAGACGTTGATTTTTCAACTTATTGATTCACATAAAAGCAAAATTAAAATGTGATAATTTTTTATGAGCACATAGAAAAAATAACATAGATCGCATCTAACGGTTTTAGTTTGACGTTTAAGTTTTAAACTTTGAGTTATTAAAGTTTTTAAAAATGGAGGCACGATGGAGGCACAAAAAATGAAGGCTTTTGAACCCTTCTCTTTACTATTAGGTGTGCCGATATACTTTTCCTAATCAAAATTCAAAACCCTATATTAGAATAATGCGATAGGTGTAATGATACTTGTACGATATAAAAATTGGATCCGACTCCGCTGCTCTCCAAATAGGAAAGCAGGACCCTGTTATTCTAAATCAGATTGTTGAATTTTTTTCATGCACGGATCTCAACATAGATGAACGGTTCGATTTAGAATAACATAGTCCTGCAGCGGAGTCGGGTCCATAAAAATTGGGGTTGCCTTTTAAAGTAGGATCGTTTCAATTCAATAAGAAATGGCCAGCATGCCTTCTCATACCATTATACTTTTATTCCGGGCCAATCGGTTGCCTTTTAAGATGACACTTAAGAATGAGTAATTACCTCCCAATGCACATAATAAATTTTAAAAACATGACATATTACACAAAATAATATTTTTATCAACTAATATTAGGCTTAGTTTTTAACGATTTTTTAATAGCTTGTTGATAATAAAGAGACTTCTATGAAGTTGATTTTAAAGCAGATACCCGATGTGCACATTAGCTGGAAAGTAGCTAGATAGAAATGCTTGATCTTTTCCTCAAAAAGAAATGCTTGATCTTTCCTCAAAAAGAAATGCTTGATCTATCAACCTCCCAAGTGTGCAAA
Organism: Carex parvula; assembly: GCA_025461045.1. Taxonomy (NCBI): domain Eukaryota; kingdom Viridiplantae; phylum Streptophyta; class Magnoliopsida; order Poales; family Cyperaceae; genus Carex; species Carex parvula. Next base: position 685,250 of record JAJGRW010001048.1, on the reverse strand, counting down.
TTTGTGACACTTGTTATTTTTTAACAGAGCTTGATATTCTTCGGTGCTTTGCTTTCCTAGCAATTGTCTAAATCTGCGATGGACGAGTTTCGCGAGTCAAGGGTTCAAACTGTAATGATTTTATGGTAGATTTTCCAATAATTTTCATATTGTTGAATATGTGTGATGTTATAGAAAACAATATGGTATTGCATATTCATTAAATGCGGGCCATTTAAGTTCTTTTGCATCTTAAAATGAACCTCACATTCTGATTTGCTACATAGGATTTACAATTACTTTTGGACTAAATATAGTTCAATTTTATCCAAGTTTTCATTTATTTTTGTTCCAAAATATAATTACTTGTGGATTGCTAACTATAATTTTTGGGAAAAACAAAAAACACCTCTTTCTTGTCCAGCACAGAGATCACTCATTTTTCACTATAATGGCCTGTTCGGCCAAACACTGTACGCGTGGGAGAGAAAAAATTTATTCAGACTTTGTGAATTTCAGCCCACGCGCACAGTGTTTCGGCCATTCAAAAATTTTCGTTCCCGTTTTCATTCTCATTCTCTTTAGACGGCCAAACAGACCCTAAAACTTTTTGAATATACAGAATTCACTATTGCCGTGCATCAAAAATCATGCCGACCAAATCGTTATCCTAATTATTATTCTCTTGTTTTTTTTTAGATAGATTATTCTCTTGTTTTGACGTTGGACAATGGTAAAGATCTTTCAAGACCTAAAATTACATGTATGAGTCGATATTTACATCATGGAATATGAACAAAAAAATTATAAAAGAACGAAAGTCATATATATGCCACAACAATTCTCAGAGTTCGGAGCGTGACGGCGGTCGAAAAAGCGGATCCGATCGTACAGCGAGATAAGATTAAGATATGAGGGTAATTATAAGGGCATATAAATAGGATTAAAAGAGTAGATCTAGTAAAAGAGTAGATGTAGGAATTTGAAGAGTGATTCTGGGTGATTAGAGTAATTTTGAGTAATTTTAAAGATTTCGTGAGAATAAAGGAGTAATTTAGAAATTAGAGTCACTTAACTTATTGTAAATATATTTTTTATCAATCAAATTGTTAGTAGGCATTGAAGCCACTATCTTTCAAACAAACAAAAAACAACTCGCAAAGTTTGTTTGGGACTAAATCACAATCAAAAGAAATTGTCCATATAATTGATCACATAAAGTAGAGAAGATTTATATTCAGTTTTTCAACACATAACTACCAGCTGAGTTCCAGCCTTTCCAAAGTTTTACATAAAAATAACATCGAAAAATGTTGACATTTTTATAAATTGTGTCATTCCAGAGCAACGTGGAGCACTTAACTACCAGCTGAGTTCTGGCATTAATAAGAAAGGCATGTTTGTTAATTCTTACCCAACATTGAGGCCCTAAATTGGGTAAATATTTTAACACAACAGTTTTGACTTCATGCAGTTGATGAAACATATGCAATGCTACAGTCCGTGCGTTTCATGAAGTCAAAACTGCTCTGTTACAATCTTTACCCCGAAATTGGGCGATTTAACCCAACAAGATTACATTCAGGAGCTACAAATAAGTATCAAATAAATATGGTATTTCCAAGTCAGCTCATTTTCTGAACTCGGTAGAATTCATATTTAGTTTACATTTACTCTTACTGTTAACAGTAGCTACAAATAAGTACCAAAAGAAAACCAATCATTCCATGGAAAAACACCTCAGAGAAAGTTTTGTTAAATCCATTGGGCATCAGGTAGTCAAGTAATTAAAGCATCACTTGAAGAGATTAAGCAGAAATGCGGGCTTCTCCTCAGCCGTTGGATCGAACACACGATCCTCAGTCGTCATAACTGATTCATCGGAGCTCGATTTCTCAGGGGATCCCGCCATTAAACAAAGATCCAAGTCAAAATTCCCCACCCCTTCCACCTCAGAGACTCCTCTTCTTCTCTTAACCGATCGGCCTGAAGAAGAAGAAGAAGTCGGTGAAGACGGCCTCCCGGCTACAATCGGACCGTACAGGTTACACATATCAGCGTCTCCACATAAATCATCCATTGGACGAAGTGACCTGCCACATAAAACTGTATCCACTGCCGCCTCACACAGGTCCCATTGCCCAGTCCACATCAGCCCGATTGCCCCACTCACCGGGCTGATCGTGCGCCCGCATGCCTCGTATAGCAAAGACTGAAACAAAGCTGCATACATGTCAATTAAAACCCTTGATTAGAATGTTATCTGATGACATATATTAGGAGATTTGGAATGCTATTGTAACAAAGTAATCTGGTGAACCCTTCCAAAACGAGATGTAATCAGATCATTTATGCTCAATGATCAGATGTAATCTCTTATGTTGGATTCTTTGGAAGAAGACCCAAGAAATTTTACCTAATAAAAATTATCAGGGAATTAAAAATGATAAAAAAGAAAAAGAAAAGGTACCAGGTCGCTGGGCTTGTGGGACGCCGGAGAGAGAAGCGATGAGCCCGGCACGGCCGAAGAACTTGGCGACAAACACGGTTGCATGAGCCTGCGCTTTTGGGCTCTCGATCCACTCAATGCTGGCCCGAAGAACACACGAATCACTGCACCCCTTTCGCAACACTCGGCACCCGTTGCAACTCATCTTCTAATAGCAAAAACTATGAGCCACCAGTTTTACACTAGTTAGTATCCTCTCAAGAGAATTTGCTCTGGAGCTTGGCAAATGGCAAGTGATTGTTTAGACTTCAGAGGGAATGGAGAGGTGAGAAGAGAAGTTTGGCAAGGGAAGAAATCGTTCAAGACGGATAGTACCGCGTTTCCGTGAAGCCGCGCAGATGTTTTTATGATTGGTTCCAACTGGGCACCTTTTTCCTTTTTCTTAGTGGCAATTTTCTCAAATACCCTAGAAACATAAAAAATCCAATATATCTCATGTCGACCTAATTGACTGTAGGAATATGAAAAAAATTCCAATACCGGCCCTAATCTAAGAATATTTAATTTCTTTTCGAAAAATGGAAGTTTCATGTAATTTTACGATTTTTCTAAAAAAAATTATGAAGTACTTCTGATCTGCTCATCATCTTGAAGGAGCATTTAAGATATGTAAAAATTCTGAGGTTATTTTACAAGGGCAATTTCACGTATACCCCTAAAAAAACTTCAAAATTACGTATTTCCTCCTCTAAAGTTTAAAATTACGTATTTCCCCCTCTAAACTTTAAAAACTCACAAATTTACCCATTTTATTGTCTTTTATATTAAAACTCATTCTAAAATTTTAGAATACCCATTTTACCCTTTATTAAAAGTATATAAAAGCCCATCAGACTCAAATTTGAATCTGAATTGTTCCTCTACCGTCCGATCCGCACGCATCGCTTCAATATTCGTGTTGATCTAGAACACACAGATCTTAAAGCAATCCCGACCCGCACACATCGCATTAAGATATGTGCATGTCGCTTCAATATGCGTGTGTGTTTGCATCAAGATTTGTGCCAATCTTGAGAGCACAAATCTAAAAGCAATTCAGACGGTAGTTGAACCATTCAGATTCAAATTTGAGTCTGATGAGATTTATATGTTTTTAATAAAGGGTAAAATGAGTATTTTATAAATTAAGAATGAGTTTTAATATAAAAGACAATAAAATGGATAAATTTGTGAGTATTTGAAGTTTAGAGGGGAAAATACGTAATTTAAATAAAGGGGGAAATACGTAATTTTGAAGTTTTTGAGGGGTATACGTGAAATTGAAGTTTTTGAGGGGTATACATGAAATTCCCCCTTTTTACAAAGTCGTCCATTACAGCGGAACAAGTATTTAATCAAATCTACCCTTTGACGCTTTGGGAGGCGAAAGGCCAGATGTATCAATGCCTCTCGGCTCTTGCAAACTGTATGTTATATTTTTGCTTATCTTTCGATGTTGACATGTACTTTCATGGCCTCATGGGTGATGGTTGTGAATTTGTTATTTGTAAAGTACTAAAGATGAGATAGTGATAGGGAACATTAATGCAATTATGCAATAAGTAATAATCAACCAAGGGGTAGGGATGGCAAAAAAGCCCAGCGGCCCGTCGGCCCGGCTATGCCTGCCTGGCCCAGCCCTTTACCCGTTCGGCCCAGCGCTGTAACAGGCCAGGCAAGGCCGGGCCTATAGACAGGTCAGGTCAGGCTTGGGCTTGCACTAAAGCCCACAGGCAGCCTGTTGGGCCTTGCTTTTGGAGAAAGATACTGAATTGGATTTTATTCAGGTCGCAGCCCGTTAGGGTTTTATTATTAGCGATCCTTCTCTCTCTCTTTCCGCCAGGCACCACATCTGTCTCTCTCTTTCCGCCAGATCGCCCCCGTTCCCTCTAGAGACCAAGCGTCGTTCCTCTTGAGTGATGTCTCGCCGCTACCCTAGCTCGCTCGCCGCGCCTGCTCGCGGGACCCCGCACCGAGCACCGCGCCTGCTCGCTCGTCGTTCCTCTTGAGTTGTTGCTGTACATGAACCTTTCTTTCTGTCATGTAAGGCTCAATTATCTTTTCTTAAACATGATTTTCGTAACTGTTAGCAATATGAAAATTACTTGTATATTTGGGGATAGCTTAGTGCTTTTATGAAATTATTCAATTTCGTAAAAAATGGACAGTATAGATGAGGAAAAAAATAAAGCATTGGAAGATAAATAATATTTATTCATATATAATTAGGTGCTGAAAATGGATGTTTTGGAGATCTTTTGGACAGTCCTGGTTTTTCTTTGATCTTGGTGCTCCTAATTTTATAGTTACACAATTAATTTTGATACAATGAATGTAGTACATATGGATAAAACTTGTAAATGAAATTTGACTAACAGTATCATTCTTTCATTTAAATTTTTTTCCGATTCATGTTGAGATAGACACCCTGTAACAGTATTGCAACATTCCAGTTTGATCTAACTGGTCATCTGTACCAGTATGTTGCCTAGTTTGCTTGCCTGCACATAGTTCATTGCCATTCTTATATGTAATTTTGCTTTTATACTTGTTGATTGTACTACACTTTTCTGACAGCTGGTACGCCTAAATTGCTGGCAATAAGAAAGAAGGAGGATGCTTGACCTGAACATATATAACTAATACTAGACTCTGTTTTGATATACAGCAATTTCTGTTGCATATGAAATTTTCTGTGTGTTTAATAATTTTCTTTGTGCTATTCAGTTCTAATTTTTTATTATTCTGCAGCGCCCTGAAGCAACAATCTTAGCAATGAAATCCAAATTTACTACATGATTGTTTACTTCTGGAGATAGATAAATGAGTGATTAACCTGCAATTTTGGTAATTGTCCTTATTTTATTAAATTTTCATCTTTTGGAATACGTGCTTAAATTACATGTATTTTATTAAACTTTTTTCTTAGTTGTAACTTGTATGGACTGAATTAAAAGTGTACACCCTTTGTCTGTTTTATTCATTTTCTTTAATGTCTACAAAAGTTAAGACACAATAGGGGCTTTTGTTAAGTTTCTGAGTTCCAGTAAATATTTTAGCAGTGAGTTCTCTTTCTTGATAAGTCTAACATTATCATATTCAAGGTATATGCTGAGAAGTATGCTGAGGATCAAGATGCATTTTTCAAGGACTATGCTGAGGCTCATGCAAAGCTCAGCAATCTCGGTGTCAAGTTTGAACCCCCTGAGGTGAAATCACTAGCAATCTCGGTGCCAAGTTTGGCATATAGCAATAATAAGCCTGGCACTGTTGGCTCTGTGCCTCTTTGCTGTTCTGTGATGGTTGCCTTAATTGTTTTTTAAGTGATGCTTGCTATAATATATTTTTTTTTTACTCCAGCTGAATAACTTAGAGCACTTGTATTAAAAATAGCACTTGTATTTCTTTTTTACTCCAGCTGAACCTTGTTTACTAATTAGCACTTGTATTTTTCCTTCAATTTTATACAGCACTTGTTTTTTTTTTACTCCAGCTGAACCTTGTTTACTAAATAAAAATACTCTTCTTTTTTACTCTACAATTTTATACAGCACTTGTTTTGATGCTTGCTGCCTTGCTGCCCTTTTTGGCGCTGGATTGTTATTTGCTGCTTTTATTTGGTGCTTGCTGCCTTGCTGCCTTTTTTGGTGTTGGTTTGTTCTGTCTTTGATGGTTCCTTTTCTGTTGCTTGCTGCACTGTTTAGGCTAGGGTAAGGCCGGGTAAGGCAGGCCGGGCCAGGTAAGGCGGCCCACGGGCATAGGCAGGCAGGCACAGGCAGGCCCGGGCCTAAAGAAAAAGCCTACAGGCAGGCCGGGTATAGATTTTCAGGCCCATCAGATTGGGCCAGGCAGGTGGGCCATCAGTTTTTAACAGGCAGGCCAGGCATGGGCTTAGCAAAATACCTGTGGGCTCGGCCCATTGCCATCCCTACCAAGGGGTAATAACAGTTTAATAATATGGTGCGTGCAAAGTGCGTTTTCAGTTCTGACTAGGAATCTGTGAGGCCGGAGTGATATTTTTGGAAAACAAAATTAAGAACCATAGTTAGAAAAATTAAATTTAGAGAACCAATGTGATTATTTTTTTTTTAACAAAAATCATAAGTACCTACCGAATAGGATATTCAGTACATCTAAGGAGGTACCCAATAGCCTATTCGGTACCCCAGCTTTATTATTTTATTTGACACAATACAGTAAGGGAAATTTTATATAGAGTAAAGATTTTGTCCTCCGCTATCTCATTCCCTAAATGTCCCCCTAAACGGTCAAAGTCTAACGACATTCAAAGAAATCAACTTTATTTTCTTTCTCCCAGTTCGATTCCCTCCAGAGAGAAAATAAATAAAAAACCTCTCCGCCACCTAGTCGATCTCTCAGTTGGATCCTCTCCAACTCCTCCGCTCCTCTCACCTCGATCTCCAGCTGAAACTTCATCGGCCTCCGGCTTGACCTCCGTGCAGGCGTCGAAGGCTGAGGAGGCAGTGAACTTCTACAAGGCAACTTTTGGCGCAGAGGAGGCGAGTCGTGCATGCTACTCCAAGCGCAAGTCCGACCAGGAGCAGCTCTCTCTTCTCTGTGTCGAGTCAACATCGGAGATACCTCCTTAATCTGTGGGTTTTTTAAACCGTAGATACTGAACTTTTATGCTTCTCGTTTTTCTCATGGGTGAGAAGCGTAGAGCTGAGGCTCGAACTAGGTGAGCGTGGAGCACGGTCTTCGATCTGACGAGGTGTCATTCAGGCGACGTGCGTACCGAAACAAGCTTGAGAAGCATTCTGAACCATCGAGAACTGAGTTCGCTTTACCAGTAAAAGTTTGATTCAGTTTTCCACTTGATCTTATTTTGTTTTGTGTTGATTTGAGATTGAGATTTGAGTACGTGTATTTGTACATCTTTTTTTAAATTGAGCAATCAAAGTATACACATTATGTCTCTATACAAGTTACAATTGGTCTAAAAACGGTGCCAGTATTGATACGACCTCCACCTCTGTACTGAACTTGTTTCTGTTGTAGAATGCAAACAAGAAAAAGAGAAAGCTAGAGAAAGATGACCAATCCAAAAATAAGGATTTCAAATTTTAAATGTTTGGATATTATCTTCAATGTACCTGATCAGTTTTGAAAAAAATCGATTATGGTACGGTTTAGGGACTATTTTGTAAGTTTTTAATGTTCTGCACTATTCTGGGGTAATTCTGCAGCATTTCAGGGTCTCTTCTATAAAATTTCAATATTATGTACACCTCTATGTTAATTTTGGTAAATAACAAGGTCTATGGTGTAAAATCCGGGTCTAACAGGGTTCAGGGTCTGACAGGGTTCAGGGACTGAACTATGATAGAAAATAAATTTATTTAGAAAATAGTCCGGGATAGGGACCTCTTTGTGACAGCATGTTTTCTTACATAACAACATTTCTTTGCATATATATTAATACTTGAAGACGTAATTATCAATACTTATATAAATGATTACATGTTAATACCATCAATTTCCAAAAAAAATTGTAACAAAATACATTTCTCTAATAATATGTTGATAAAAAATACTCTATAATGTAAATATCTGCATATCAATTTACAAATGTCAATAATTTTCATATTACATATTAATATAATCAAGCGCCAACCAGAGTCCTTTGTAAAAAAATGTTAAATTAAGATAATTTACAACGTAACAATTCATACTTCAGTTATAAGTATGAATACTTTTCTCGGTCCCTATCAATATATTCAAGCACCGAACAAATTAATTGATTTAAGTTACTTTACAATTCATACTTCAATGCGTAAGTATGAATACTTAAAATTTTAGATATTAATACTTTTTAGAAATACTTGATATCTTAGATATGAATACTTGATATGTTATATATTTTTTTTAGAAATACAAGTGTCATGTAAACAATTCATACTTCAGTTATAAGTATGAATACTTTCTTCAGTACCTATCAATCAATTCAAGCACCAAATAAATTAACTGATTTAAGTTATTTTACAACATAACAATTCACACTTCAATGCGTAAATATAAAAACTTAAAATTTTAGATATTAATATTTTTTTACTAAAACTACCATGCTGGTGATTGTGCAGTGGTGATCCCCCAGGTAGTTAATGCATGGAGCACATTTAGGGGTTTTTCAGGAATATTGTACAACATAAAATTCACACTTCGATGTGTAAGTATGAATACTTAATATTTTATAAATGAACGTTTACAACAATTACAGCGCTGACACTTGCGATGGTCATTACGCATCTGCTTGTCCTTGGTTGTGTGGTCCCTATCGTGGTTGCTTTCAAACGACGTTCGCGGTCCCCCTAGGTTGGTAGTGGTCCCGCAGGTAGTTAATGTCTAAGACACGTCTGTGAGTTTCTCATAAATACTTTACAACATAAATATTCACACTTTACTGAGTAAGTATGAATACTCGGCATTTTAGAGAATAATACTTGACGAGGTATAAATACTTGCACGCCGAGGTATGAATACTTGAACAACGAAGAACCCGAAAGTACTTCATCATATATCTCATTTGAAAGAAAAAATTACGTAGAAGGTGTTCGTGGTTTTAAATTCACAAAATTTTTCACAGATTGTCAGAAATATTGACGAGATTAAACGGAGAAAAAAAACCACTTCTAAAAACGTGTAAAAGATGAGTGTGTGATAAGAGAGAAAAGAAAGTTGATGTTCAGTTTTTTTTTTTTAATATTTGATGTCTTAGGTATGAATACTTAATATATTATATGGTAATACTTGCGTGCATAAGTATCCACACATGCGCGCACCAGTTGTAAATTTTTTCAAATATAAGCGGTCCCCCAAGTAGTTAGTGGTCCCCTCAGGTAGTTAGTGGTCCCAATCGTACTTTACACATCAGTTAGTCAGAGGACGTTTAGATGATAAAATGGAGGGGACTGTTAGTCGCTCCCTTTTATATATCCCCTCAAAAACCTTGAAATTACGTATTTCTCCCTCTAAAATTCATAATATTATATTTACCCTTCTAAAGTTTAAAAACTCACGAATTTACCCAATTTATTAATTTTTCTAATAAAACCCATTTTAAATTTATGAATTACCTATTTTACCCTTTCTCCATCTTTTCTTTTTCTTTTTTTCTCTTCGTTCCCAGAGAAATCCCAAACAGGTCATGCTTCAAAGAGCTTAACTCCTCGCATTGTATGGCATTAATTGATGGCAGATTTCACAGCCTCCATTTGAATTGATTAAGGTTTGCCCACATTATATGCTTCAAAAGACTAGTCATGAACTCTGGATCACATTCTTCACGGTGAATATCTTTTTTTTTTTTTTTTTTTAGAAACTTTGGCAATTTGTATAAACAGTAACATTGTTACATCATGTATGCATCCTGTTCCTAGCATCCAAAATTAACCACTGATTCACACAATCCAGTGGTTATTTTTTATATCTAAATACCACAAATAAAACAACTATAACATCAATCCATTAATCACAAAAAAACAAAAGCAAGCTATGAATTCAAAAGCCTTTCGTCTTCCCTCTTCTTCTGTCAGCAAATTTTTTTTCCAAAGTTGAACCTCCTGTTCTACTCTGTCTGCTAACTAGTACGCCTGTACCAACTTCCCCCTGAATACCAGCGCATTGCGCTATTTCCAAATCGACCACATCACACATAGAAAACAAATTATCCATGTTTCCATTGTTAACTTACCATCCGTTCTTACACATACCTCTGACAGTACCATTTCCTGTACCGAAGGACCCGGTACCAGTAATTGACAGCCCAGTTTCAGTGAAATGCAATTCCAGACCTGGGCCGCGTATGAGCAGGTAAAGAGCAGGTGAAGTGTTGTCTCAATCGGGCCTTCACGGTGAATATCATATATGATTTCTTCCGGGGACGGACGCAGAATTTCTGTCGGGGGGCAAAAATCAGATTCAAATAGCTTATTGGGTTCAAACCCATTAGCTAATCGGATATTATATAAAAAACAATTGATTAATAGAAATATTGTGGTGTAATATAATCTCTAATACAATTGATAACAAAATAACAACAAAAGGTTAAGTGTAAGAGAACAAATATACCGAATGAAATAACAACAAGTGCTAGAAACTTGGGCTGAATCAATTATTATCAGAGGCTAAAGCCAGACACAGAAATATATTTTTTAGAAAACATGCTCACATGCTAGAAGTGTAAAACAACAATACATTAATTATTGCATGAGGAGGGATCAACTTACAACAAATTTGAGTTACAACAACCACTTTTTTCATTTTCAAAGTACAAACCGTCGATCCAAACCGTTCAACATGATCTCAACAATAAAATATGCTTGCATATCAAATTTTACATTTTTTTTGAATTTTTTTACTATTTATTAAGTATTTTCAATGGTTTAAATAGCGATTATAGCGGTATAGCGGGATGGTTAAAAAAAATAAACCATTGCACTAAGTAGTTAGCTATAGCTAGCTATATATCGCCCATAGCGCCATAGCTTTTAGAGTCCAAAACAGCTATAGCGTAGCTATAGCTAGCTATTTAGAAGCATGAGTATTTTACAAAAAATAGTCATATTTAAACTATTGAATTTTGTACCCATCTTAATAAATAGTAAAAAAATTCAAAAAAATATAGAATTTGATCTGCATACAAAGATAAAATCTTACTTCAGTCAAAAAGATTTGTGCGCCTGCCGCCTGCGCCAATTTTTTTTTTCTTTTGTTTTGAGTCAGAGGCACGGATTGGGGAATGGGATCGTTATTTTAATATTTTTCATTTTAGAGAGGAATGAATGAGGGAGCGACGAGTCAGACAGACAGAGATCGTTTCAGCGTTTCAGCGTTCTTTTTTCTTTTTTTAATTTAGCGCACCGCAGCGCCGCGCCAGCAGGGCGGGCTCCAGGCTCCGCTCCAGCGTTACTTTTATTTGTTCAAGACAGGCCTCAGCGAAAGTTTGGGCTCCAGCGAAATTCAATGGCCCGTTAAGTCTTTTGTTGAAATTCAATGGCCTGTTAATTCTTTTCTTAAACAGTTTCAGGCCTCCAGCGAATTTACTTGGTCCAGACTTCAGAGAATTAATGTTTCGGCTCATTGGATTTAGAGAGGAGCAATTTAATTCTCAGGAGGCAAAACCGAACTGGGCCAACTTTTTGCACTAAAATTTCAAATCCAGAGGGGCAGTTGCCCCCCTGGGCCATAGTGGGTCCGCCCCTGATTTCTTCCTCCATAAAGAAAAAACGTAGTGCACAATCAATTGAATTGAAATTAGAGTTTTGAAACAGAAAACTGCTAATCTGAGTTACATTATAGCCACAAAAATTGCCAAACTAAAGTTACCACTACTGTATCAGTATAGGCCAAGCCAGTCTAGAAATTTTTTATGAATATATTTTATAATTTATAGAGATGACCAGCATGAGAACGGCTAGCTTACCATGTTATTCCTGGAGAGAATTCTCGATGTGTGTAATATTTCCATCGCTCCTTTTGGTTCCTAGTGTACTCCACATACGAATATTCGTTATAATATTTCTCAAGAAGGTTGCATGAGTACATCTGTTTCTCTCTCCAGCTGATTTAATCATTGGTGGCACATTGATAGTAAACTGATTTACCAAACTTCATCCACCGAAATCTTCTCAACCTTTGCCGAAATTTTTATTTATACCATTTTAAAAAAAAAAAATAAACCAAAACATCCTCATTTTCTGTTTTTTTTTTCATTTACTCAGGCCGCAGAACACCGGTGTGGCCCCATTAAAGGGGGTCCGCAGAATGCCGATACAGCCCCTGGGAGACTATATTAGGGGGCCGCTGGTCTCATTTTTGGTGTCCATTCAAAGAAGCTTTCAATCCCTTCGACCTCGGGTAAGTTTTCTTCTTCTTTTCTAGTTCTAATATATAGTTTAGGGTAGTAATTAGATTTAGGGTTTAGGTTTAGGTTTAGAACTTAGATTTAGGGTGTAGGGTTTAGATTAGATATTAATTTAGGATTTAGAATTATATATTAATTTAGGGTTAAGAACCAAAATTTAAATAGAATTGTACCAAAATTTAATTAAAATAAGATCAAAATTAATTTAGGATTTAGAACTAAAATTTAAATAGAATTGCACCAAAATTTAGTTAGAATAAGTCCAAAATTAATTGTTTGAGCACCAAAATTAAACTAGACTTATATCAAAATTTAATTAGATTTATTTTACTAAAATTAATTGTTTGAGCACTAAAATTAAATTAGACTTGTACCAAAATTTAATTAAGTTTATTTTACCAAAATCCTCATATTTGACCAAAATTGGTACCAACACTAATAGCAAAAAAAATTGAAATACAGCATGGCATCTAGTAGAGATATACCTACCGTCTTCCAGTAGGGGTGTACCATCTTTCAGTAGAGGTACACAACATGGCCCTATAGCCACTCCGTACGAGATGTCCCAGTATATCGACGATGTGTTGGCAGATGTTCCGGGTATCCGGAGTCGCACTGACAGAGTCAGTGACTTTTTGTGGTACCCGAATGATGTCTCGTTATTTGACCTATAATTCCGACCAATTTCTGTACCAAAACCTGTGCCTAAAACTGTCAAATCGTGTTTATTTCATTGAATATCTCTAGAATGTGGTACTGCTGCGCATTTGTTCTTACTTTGCAGAAAACGGGCGAAACCGAGGAAGAATCTAGAATTCAAAGGTTTATACACGGTCCGTGTACCTTCTTATGCGGACCGTACAACCCTCTGCCTGACCACGGACACGACCAGGACACCATCCATATGATGCTGAAATTTCAGCACCCGAACTTAAAACAGTCATAACTTTTGACTCGTAACTCCGTTTTGAGTGTATGACCACTTTTCAGAAAGCTTGCAAGAAGATCTACAATCTGAACTGAAGAAGCACAGGTAACACGGGCCGGACAGATCTGACACGGCCCGTGTCAAGCATTTCCGAAAACAGATCCAGAAATCTGGAAACAAGGCTAATGAAGGAAGGTCGCGAATTGGCATTAAAGGGGGCCTCTCTGTCCAACAGAGGGCTCATTCTGGATCTGAGGAGGAAGACCTAGGGTTGGTGCTTGACGGCTTGGCTTGGAGAAGAAGAAGAGAGGCGAAAATCGAGAGATTTGCGACGGATCTTCTTACTACTTCGAATTCTGCTATGAGCACTATCTCTATCATCTCTTTTATTTGTTTTAGAACTATGTTTGAGTAGACTTTTTAGTTTCTAGGATTTTGATGTAATCGAATATTTTGTCTTGCATGCTAGTTATTGAATCTTTGTATTGAAATTTGTGTTTGATTGATTTAGTAGTATTTTAATTGCTTAGGTTAAATTGTTTGATTTATATTGGTTTACCACTAGATGAATTGCCACATCTAGAAGGTACTTTGGCCCTTATAATCTCTCAACCAAACTAAGTACATGAGGTAGGATTAGTGATCCGAAAGGTGAAACCAAGTAGTAGCCGACAGGTGAACATTTTCTCTATCGATGGATAGAGGTTACCTTTAGTATACCAATCAACCAACTAGGTACTTCGGACCAACAAACGGCAGTTGAGGTCTAGAACCCTACGAGGGCACATATTGCAACTCCAACCAAGCTAACATACCAATAAACGACAGTTGAGGTTTAGGAACATTAGGTTTGGTCAGTAGAACCCTACACAAAGGAACGATACAAAGAAACAGTGACTGCTGCATTCACTTGAGGTCAACATGGACCGTGTAGGAAATGACACGGCCCGTGTACACTGACACGGCCCGTGTAGGAAATGACACGGACCGGACAACTTGAGGCAAAACTGAGATGAAGTCTTAACCCTGGAAACGCCTTTTTACCTTTGATTAAAACCCAGTTTAATTTACTCTCTTGCATTTAATTACTGATATTTAGGAATCTAAACAACCCAAAACCAACTTTGCAGAACTTCTAGAGTTTTTATATAATTTAAGCAGAGTCTAGAAACATTCAAACCGTCCTGTGGATCGATACCTGAATATATTGCTCGATAGGGTTGTACACTTGCAACCCGACTCGAAAGGTGTACCAAGGTTAAAAAGTATAGCTTGCTATACTGAAACTTTGTGCATACGCTTTACGTGTGAACACCGAACGCGGAACACAGGATTCTAGAGGCTGCCATTGGGGTAAGTTCTAAGTTAGTCATATTTATAAAAATACTAATAACATAATTTTTTTCTATGAAAATTGAATGAACTTGACCTGAATTTTTAATTAAATGTAGGGTTTGGATGCGGTTACGGTTCGTCACAACCGCATGTGGCTACCGTACCAGTCGGCGTATGGAGGGACATTGCGTGCGATGGGATTGTTTCAGCTATCTCAGATGGCTGAGGAAAACCATGATGAAGGCTTATCTTCCGGGCTCATTGAGCGATAGCGTCCCGAAACGCACACCTTTCATCTCCCTCGTGCTGAGATAACAGTCACCCTATAGGACGTCAGTTGTCTGTGGGGTATGACTATTATTGGGAAGCCTGTGACGGGTGTCGAGTACGGGGACTTCCGGCCATTGTGCATGGACTTACTGGGGTACTCGCAATCGGAGCTCCAGAAAGAGAAGAAGAAAGGTGAGAAGATTAAGATCTCGCCCAGTACCATCAACTTAGCAAAATTGAGGGCTAAATTCCTGGACTATCCGGATCATCCAGATCAGGTATGTAAATTGTACATTATTTAATTTAAATAATATCAGATTTATTTCTAAACAATGTTCAAATTTAAATAAATAACAAGTGGTTGTTGTCCGGTACCTGCGCACATAATTATGGAGATGATTACTTGTCGGTTGTTCCCGGATTCACACAGAGATCAGGTGCGGCTGTGTTATCTTGAGCTTCTGCGCGATTTGCCCACTGCAGGCAGATACAATTGGGGCGGTGCCACACTGGCATGCCTATATAGGTAAAAAAAATTTGCTTATAATATTTTAATTTTTTCAAGAGTTCTATATCTCAGTATAAGTAACACTAACATTGTACATTGTAAAAGGGTCTTAACAATGCTTGTTTAAAGAAGAACAATACTTTTATTGGACCATGCATGTTACTACAGCATTAGTCCTACGCACATCTGATCGTTGACCGTCCAGTTCTGGCTAACAAGACAGATGTGCCGGAATTGGGCAAGCCCGAGCCAGACAACTGCCCTGCGTACAACGCCAAGTATTGCTATCTGAAGATTTGGGTCGGGGCAGGGTATGGACAGACATGCATTTTTATTCACACAGGCTGAGTCTGGACAGACTACGATTTTTTGTCCTGGAATCCAGCAAACATTCGAGATTGAGGAGGACTCTACAGACTCAGCAGATACTGACGAGACGCCACTCTTCAGGCAAGGTCGAGGGTTCAGGAAGAAGAAGCCAATGACGGTATTTAGTCCTGACCAGTAGGCTTTGGTTTGTACTTTGTTAGATGTTTTGTCAGATACTAGGACTTATTTGTTAGATACTGTCACTTATTTATTTTGTGCTTTGTTTATTATTTTACTTGTTTTTTGTTATTTATCTGTTTTGTTCATTATATCATTATCTCTTCGTACACAAATAATATTTCAAACGAACGACATTTCTAAAATATTTGATCCTACAAGCGAAACAAATTTTACCAATAAACACATTTCAAACTAAACTCAAAACAAATAAAACAAATAAAACAATTTTAAAAACAAAAACCAAAACACAAATAACAGATTTCAGATTTAAAAAAAAAAAGAGGGGGAGCCGCATCGGCATTCTGCGGACCCCTTTAATGGGGCTGCACCGGTGTTCTGCGGCCTGGGTAATTGCAGAAAACCATAAAATGAGAGTGTTTTGGTTTATTTCTTTTTTTAAATGGTATAAATAAAAATTTCGGCAACCTTTGTTACTCTGGCTACAGCAACTCCATGTCTCAGCAATGTGTTAGCGGTCTCAGCAAGCTTGATGATACAAAAATATCACCTTTCTTTGGTTGGGAACGGAGCATGGGATCTTGGGATTTCTCTAGGAACGAAGAGAAAGGAGAAGGATAAAATGGGTAATTGATAAATTTAAAATGAGTTTTATTAGAAAAATCAATAAATTGGTTAAATTTGCGAGTTTTTAAACTTTAGAAGAGTAAATATGATATTATGAATTTTAGAGGGAGAAATACGTAATTTTAAGATTTTGAGAGGGATACATGAAATTCCCCCATACAGTAAAAATGAAAAATAACATGGCTAAAATAATGTGTCATAATTAACATGGCAAAGGTACAACAAAAGCACATTTTTAGGTATTCTGGGCATATTTTAGAAGTGATCTCAACTGGAGCTGGGCTTAGTACCACTTGGGCTGGACCTTTCATTGCAGAGTAGAGGTACAGTGTGCAAATAATATGGCAAAAAAAGCGAGCTTTCGTTGGAATTTGCAAGCATATTTTAGATCACTTCCTCGTTATCATAACCAAAAGAAGTTAGCGTAGCTAAATAATTTTTACTTTTTTCAAGGCACAAGTAAAAGAAATACACGGAAAATTAACATCAAAAGTAAAACCCCTAAATTCCAATCTAGCAAAAACAAACCGCATCCATTCCTCCTCACCAAGTCAGTAGTACACAGTTTTAGTCCTTCCAATTCTAGATTTCCTTCTACTGTCAGACAAATCAACTATTTCCCTTGGATAGATACATCACTCAAATCTATTTCCCTCAGAAACAAATATAAAACCAATTAAAACCCAAGTCACGAGACAGAGTGCCGTGTAATCCTAGAAGGGGTCGACTTGGTCTCATCAGGGTTGATCGAACCGGGACTCTCTGATGTGTCGGAGCTGCTGTTCTCCCCGCTGTGCACCTTCCCCGACCAAATCTTGCTCAGTATCTTTTTCGGCATGAGTATTCCCTTACTCACTTTTTTCTCCTCATGAATGTTCCTGTTGCCATTGCCGTTGCCGTTGCTGTTGCTATTGCCATTATTCATGTCACTGCTCCCACTACTTCGCTCGCTACCCCCGCTCTTGTTAACGACACGCATCGACCGAAAAGAGTTAATATCTGCAACTGGAGCTCCGTGCATGTCATCTTCCGTATAAGTTGTCGCGGCCGAGCGAGAGCTGCCATAGGAGTTCCCAGTTTCGCGGGGAAGGAGGGACCGCACATCAATTGGCAGGTCGGGCCCATTTCCTGATGCAGCGGAGGCACGCAGCTGTTCGAAGAATAGAACTTGGACTACAACTCGAAGAGGGAGGCGTTCATTTTGGACTGCATGCATGCAGGCTTCAGGTGAGAGTCTTTTGCAATCCATTAATCCACATAGCCTCTTTTTCTCGCTCTTTGTTAGCCCTGGATGCTCCTAATAAAGGGGGAAAAAAGGAATTCAGAAGATTAATTTTTCAAAAATGACCCTT
The DNA here is from genome assembly GCA_025461045.1 of Carex parvula. Taxonomy (NCBI): domain Eukaryota; kingdom Viridiplantae; phylum Streptophyta; class Magnoliopsida; order Poales; family Cyperaceae; genus Carex; species Carex parvula. The sequence goes on along the minus strand of JAJGRW010001048.1, from coordinate 667,373 downwards.
TGAATTCTGCACTCTGCTTAATTCAGCCTACTGAAATAAACTTTTTCATAAACTGGTCCAGCAGCAGTTTCTCCCTAATTGTAGTGCCATGTAACATATTTGATGAATATGGATAAAAATAATGTTGTGAAAGGATAGGCATGTGTTGTACGTTGAGACTTAATTCATCACAGGAACATATTACATCGACATCACTAAAAGATGATCAGTTACGTGCTCTATTGGGCAACAACCTAATATACCATGGGTCTCACTGAACATAAAAAGTGCGGGCCTCAACAGAAACAATTAATTAAAAGTTATATCAAAGAAACAAAATAGGCCTCTCGATCGATATGTTGGGCAAGTTGTCCGGTGGGGGGCAAGTACAGGATCCTAACTACCCAAAAAATGAAGCACAAAAATTACCTTGAGATACATGTCAATCGCACGGTAAAGGCCGTCATGCACTGGTCTTAATCCAATTGAGATCATCTCAGCCAAACCAACAAACTTCAGAATGGGCAGATTCGGGTCTTTAGCAATCTCTGCAAGGTACCCGTCAATCAATGTAGCCACCGAAAGAACCTTCGCACCATTCGGGTCAAAACCCTTAGCTGGATCGGTTACCTCCAGAATCTCTCCATTACCACCACTATCCTGCTGTGCCATGAACTCCTCAATTATACCAACCACCATATCCACATCATACACCGGTGATCCCTCTTCCTGGGTCTCAGCTAAAATTAAAAGATCTTTCACGGATGCATTTTCGAGTTGCCGCCCAACCCGCTTCACCAGCTCATTCCGGCAGTTCTCTCCCACATCCAACAAGCAAGCAGCTCTGAGCAACTTAAGCAAAAAACTGCAAGAAACTGACCCATTATCACCCGGCAACAGCCACACAATTGTCTCCAAAATATTCCTATACTGGGCTACATCAACCGAATTGCTATTGACAGAACCTTCCAGTAAACCAGGGACCTTCCTATATGCGTACGCTTTCAGTGCCTCGCCCAATACATCCGCTGAAGTGCGCCCCTTGGCTTTTACTGCAGCTAGGACCCGCTTATAAAAATCCATCTCAAGCTCACAAATATCCTCGACCCACCAATCCCTAGGCACTGCAGTCTGTTTTCTGACACCGTTCCAATGTGAGTCGAGTCCGTTTTCTTGAGCAAGCTTCTTTCTATTGTATGTGTACGACCACTCGACCTCTGATGGGTCGATTGAGGCCTTGTTAGCAATAGAATCAACACAATGGCTAACAATTTTCAACTCCTCAACCCACGGCATGAGATTTTTGGTGGTATGGAGAACAATTATAGAATCCTTCCATGTGCGAAAAATAGAAGAAGTTAGAAACACATCGATTTTGTATATAAGATTGCCTTTCTCAATTGTCTCATGCATCTCAAGATACTCTGCAGCGCACCTTGCTGCGACCACATTGTAGGCATTGAGAGTCACGACCATGCCATAGCAAAACTTTGCACATATTTCAAAGGCAGCAGGCCCGCCTGGTATGTCTGACACGTCCACCTCGTCATTTGTCTCATCATTTGTGGTTGTTGCAACAATTTTTTGGAGACGTGCACTTTTTGAAAGGAGAGGAAACTGCATGGTAAAGTTCAAATGGAATTAGTCCTGTTCCAAATAAATGAAGTATAATTTGGAATTAGTCCTGTTCAAATGGAATTAGTCCAAGAGCCTGCTCTTGCTGATATGACGACAAATTTCAGTTTCAAATAATAAAGTTTGGACTCATAAGAAACTGAAATTTACTTCTGTAATCTAGTTTTTCATAATTCAAAATTAAAGTGCTCAAATTTTCAGACATGAACTGTATTTTAAAATTTTGATTGCTGGTAATGGTACCACATACTGGTTGCAACAGGAAAATACTGCTAGGACATAAAGAAAAATGAATGAACTATCTACCATAGTTTTGAATGATAATGAAATTGTCATTCTGGTAGAAGTTATATGAACCACATAGTAATTATGGATGAATGAAACAAAGAAGCCGTTAAGACTAGAGTAAATCAGAAGAAGATATGCTTTAAGTTTATAGATTATGGAAAATTATGATCTGGTCATGTGAAATTCAAATGGCACTAACAAAGGTCATGTGAACATGCTTATGTAGCCCATTCAGGCATTCATTCTTTAATTCTTAATATGAATATTGCTAAATAGACATGCCATTACAAGAAAATATCCATCCCACGTGTTTTTTTTTTTCAAAAGATGCAATTAAACCCCTTCGACACACTTTCTACTGATAATGAGAAAAGAGGCAGTCTCTTTGCTTCACTGTTTTTTTTTTTTTTTCTTTTGGGGCGAACCAACAAAATCACTACAAGTGAAGGTGATGTTTTTGCATTTTACTAAGCATGTGGAAAATATTTCAAGTTGCCTTCTCTTAGAAATTTGAAACAATTTGTCCTCACTACAAAAATTTCCACTAGAAGGCTCATGCCGAGTCCCTTCTCTCATCTGCTCCACACAAACAGATGTTGTTTTGGTAGTTTGTTCAAAAAAAATTCTAGGAATACATGATTTTTTTTTTAACATAATGTAGTCTATCATAAGTGCCACATCAAGAAAGAAAGAGAATGCCAAATGAATTAAGAAATATTTTTGGGTCCATAGAACTATAAAATAATACCAAACTCACCAAGGGTTTACTAGGTATGATACATTTTAATGCATGGGAACAATAAATAGATACCAAAAGTTAAAATACCACTAATAGAGTTTGGCAATACCTTGTGAAGGAAAAATTTGATATCTCCAACAGTAACAATTATATCAGTCGCAAGTTCAGTTGCAACAAACCTAAACAAGTGTATAAATAATTTTATTATAAAAATACTATAAATAATAAAATACACAAGAAATAAAGAAGTGACATTAAGCAAGCTATTTAAGTCACATGAGTGGGTCCATGAGGAATACAACTCTAAAGTAACGAAATAATTAAAACCATGTCCTTGGAAATATTAAATTAATTGAAGCAGTTTAATTTTTCATTATGATATTCACTAGGAAATTTTAAAAAAAAATTACCTTGTATTGTTTCCATCATTTTGAAACACATCTGGCTTCGACCCAAGCTTCATGTACTTCATCTTTGCAATAGATTAAACTAACCCCAAAATAGTTCAAATTAAAAACGAAAAATAAAAGATAACCTTTTTTTTCACTTGACAAGCAACTAAAACTAGGGATCCTCACAAACCCTAACCCTTACCCATAATATGATAATACTTTATTACAAGTTAACAACAGCACATGAGTACATGACCAATTGACCACAGATCAACCATTAACAACCAAACCACCATGTGCAGAATGCTTTCTTTTTTTGAAAAACTTGGCAGCGGCTGCCAAGGTGATGTGCAGAATGCTTTCTCTCTCTCTTCAAAAGAGAAGTACAAGCTCGACTTTCTCTTAAGCTCTGGTGTTTCCTCTCTGCTAGGCACGGCCCCAGTAAACCCGGTCTCTGTTTCAGTAAAAAATAGTCTTTAGAGAGAGAAACAGTGGAAAAAAACACAAGCACTATTCAGCAGGGAACACTAATTTGAATTTTAAATGCCTAGTGCTTGGCAAGGGGAAGGTGGTGGAGCATTTTGCTATTGGATCTCGATTTGATATCAAATTGGGATTATTCCAATAAACCGCGCCCTCCAAGTGGGAATTAATCGAAAACCTAAAAATTATTAAAAAATTAATAAATCTAAGTAAAAGAAAAGACAGCATCTTGAGAAATGTGAAGAGAGAGGGATATGAGGAGACAGTAGGCATCTTTACTCAGGCAATGGAGATGGGGGTGTAGGGAGACCATGGCAACAGCCTCTGATAAAAAGAATCTTATCTGAAAAAATGGTTTATTAAGAGGGAAAGTGAAAATTCACATGGGTAGTTGTTGAAAAATTGTCTGGCGATGAACCCAATAACCTTTTCTTAGGGAAATATTATTATCTTTAAATGCTCGTAGTACTAGTAGTAATTGTCTTAACTGTGAAAAACCTAATTAATTGGATAAAATGGGATAACATGGTTAAGGGGATAAAATGGTTGTTTTGTATATTGCACTTTTCTCTGCAAAATTAATTCCTGAAAAAGATCTAGCTATAAATAGAAAAGGAAGAACAAGAACTACTGATATATAAGAGGAAGGATCACAAAAACAAAGTGATTGTTCAATAAATCCATTATTTCTACAAACGAACAGTTCTACTACGACATTTGTACATGTTCACACTTTGAGATGTTTTGCTAGAAACCAAAATCAAATAAAATAAAATAAAAGCGTAAAATAAAAATAAAAAAGGAGATTAAAAAATTTGGGATGCACAAACCCGAAATCATTTCCTGAGAGAAAGAGACTTTATGATTTCACATAATATTAGAAGATTAATAAGAAGGAGAAAAAAGAGAGGAAAAAAATCTAACCACTGTCGCACCAGGTGTACTGTGAAAATCGCAAGAGAGAAGAACCAAATTGCCACCAGAAATCGAAATCGAAATCAAATCAGCCAGAGGATAAGAGCAGAAGCAAAGAGACAACTCGCTCTCTCTCTTCCTGCCCTCTGTTTTGAATATTCTATTCTGTTCTATCACTTCCTTCACTTAAATGGCACCATTTATTTCGCACCGCCTCTTTCTCTCTCAGTCTCTATCTCTCTCTTTTCGCTTTCTCTCTCAAGTGAGCTGAGGCAGCTAGAGCTTGTGAGGTTACTTTGCGCGTACTCTAATGATGTAGCTAAGCAGCTAGCTACCGTAAGAGAGATGAGAGAGGGAAAATGGGGGACCAGTGTTAATTGACATATCTGCCCTCGGGAATAGTTGAATAGTTGAGTGAATGTGCTCCTTTGCCAGACAAAAACATGCCCCGCTTGGAAAGAACACGTATCCTCTGCATTAACTCAAAAGGGAATCTTTTAAGTTAATGCATCTCGGCCGTCTGATATTGAACGGAGCAAATCCAGCTGTCTGATTTTAACAGAGGCCCTTTAATATTAGTGCGGATCTAATTTACACAGATCATAAAGTGGATCGGATTGTCCAGATGCATTAACGCAAAAGATTCCCTTTTGAGTTAATGCAGAGAATACGAATTCGCTTGGAAACGGATCACACATCGATTGCATCCGTTAGTTGAGATAATTAGATTGGGTATAATTACATTAAATGATGATTAATTTTGCTTTTTCACCCACAACTACAGAAGTCCATATCCTCTGAGGTAACAGAATATTTCTGTTTAGATCCGGACCGTCTGATCAGAATTAAAACCAATCCGGTTCATAAATAGAATATACTGGCTTTAGGATGCGTTTGGATGGATGAAGAATAATCACTAATTCAATTAGCACTATTTTGAACTACTATTTTTCATTTGAATGTGTTTTGAGTTAACAAATATGAACTAATTTTTGTTTGCCTTTTGTAGGTTAGCTTACTATTCTACTAATCTAATAAAATGTTGAATTAGTATTATTCTCAATTTTCAATTACAGAGTTAGCTCACTATTCTTCCTAACCCATCCCTCAATACAAATGCACTCTAATATTTTGTGAATTCTGATAGGATAGTCCGGATATAAACATAAATATTATGTTACCTTGGACAATATAAATTCCAATTACATGTAACAATTTGGAGTTTGCATCTTCTGCATTAACTCTAACTTTTTTTAGTTAGTACATCTCAGCCGTCTGATCAGAGTCAATCCGTTCTGAGATGAAACACACGTAGCATCTTTAATATTCATGCCAACACAGATTGGACAATCGGAATTCATCCTGCATTAACTCAAAAGTTGAGTTAATGCAGAGGATACGAATTCACAAGTCAGTGAAGCCAGAAATAAAATTTCTTGAGTAATAATATTAGAACTCCTTTCAGTTCTAAAAAAATCTACATATCTTTCTAGACCCCGAAATTTTTATTATTACCATCTTAAAAAATTCAAATTAAAAGAATACTATCCTGTTGGGCCCCTTATCAATCCTACCACCCTCGCTAATCCAGTATCGTGCACCAAATAGGCTGGTGCGCGGACTGGGTTGGCGCACCAGGTGTGTGCGGACCTGGTTGGCGCACCAACCTCTTCTGCCTATTAAGGCACCACCTCAGGTAACTGTGCTCATACCATTCGACGCAAAGCAAACAGGCAGCAAAGAGCATTCTCGCAGAGACCAAAGAGTAAGTTTTTGTTGGGTTTTGAGGCTACCCCAAAGCCATTAGGCTTAAGCTGCGGAAAGACCGCTAAAACAAAACAATTTTTACTTCTAACTCAAGCCAAAAGGATTGAAGTGGTATGTCGGATAATCTACCGAGAGTTACATACCTGTGTCAATCCGTTTCTCAGATTAAAAACCGTAAGTAAAATTTACTCATTTAGATCATAGATTAAGTAGTATGTCGGATAATAACCGAGAGTTACATACCAAATTAATCCTTATAGACCCAAGTAGTAAAACCGTATTTACTTGTTTTTAATCAGTTTATAGATCTACTCCTTTGATTGATTTCTAAAAGATTAAATCTATTTAACAATTAAATAGTTAATATAACATTTATACCTTGTTTCCAAATTGCAATTGAAATGCAGACCGAGCGAGAAGACCGGATCTGAGCAATGACTTCTTTCGGAGCACCAAAAATATGGTGCCTCTATAGGTTATCCACCAGGACTAACCAGAGAGCGGTTTATTTCTTTTGCCAGAAATACTGTAAACCGCGGTATTGCGCAAAAACACTATTCAACAACTCGAAAGATAATACGTATCAGATACGTATAACTTTCGTTTAAACCGCAACACTATTTGGGAGAGAAAATATTATAACCGAATCGAATCGAGTCGAATCTGATTTCTATATTTTTCTCTACCCCTACCCCTCTATTTATAGCCTTTGAAATGTGGTGAAAAGACCAAAATACCCCCATGACAAGGCATGCCACCTAGGGGTGAGGTGTCATTGATGACATGTCATGTGGTGAGGTGTCATTGATGACATGTCATGTGGTGAGGTGTCATTGATGACATGTCATGTGGTGACGTGTCATTCGGATAAGGACGAATCTGAAAAGACCAGAATGCCCTCGGCCCGAACACAATTAATATCCGTATAATTATTTTGAATAATTATATTTCTTGCAGTTGTTGATTTCGGTAATTTATACAACGTGTCCTGCACGTTTATAAATTAACTGGTTAACTTTTATATAACGTGTCATACACGTTTATAAATTAACTAATATTTTTGCTTGTCATTTTACATGACATTATAATATAATTATATCAAGTATAATTAATTATAAACCATCTTATTATTGATCATAATCAATTTATAATCAATCAATAAGATTCTCCGATTAACTTCTATAGGTGTGACCCGATAGGATCTGTGTTATGTTGGTAACTAGAATTAAAACCGTTTTAACTTCTATAATCATGAGAGGCATCTGGCAAAACGCATCATGACCATCCAATTACACAGATGATGCCGTACAGTACAATATCATGATCCAGTAAACTATTTTACTCGTGTTTAATTCTTTTGTCTCATAGCTGTCAGATTAATTTCAAGGTAGGTTTGTGTCATCCTTGTAAATTAATCTTTTCTTGATCTTGAACAGATTATCAAATATGATTAACTCTTGTTAATCATACCGCATGCAGATAATCTTATTCTATCAAGGGGCCCAGTGACCACTATAACTTGTATAATAAATACGAGGGACAATAGTACTTTTGGTAGACCATCACTACCTCAGCTAAGTTATGTATACCGAAGAGCTACCGTTATAGCTACTTTTTACAGATAGCGTTAGGTAACAATCACACATACACATCTCTTAGTTAGGAAAGATGAATACCTCATACTGTAGAACTTAACACTGAATGAAAGCATTAATGACACGAACACAATTCCGTATAATGTTTCATTCGGGGTCTGTCAAACACTATGTTCCTAGAACATGTATCTATGTGATTAAAATGACAACTCTGTGTCTATGGTCTGTAAAACTTGACCATCTTTTAATCCACATACTAACCTTGTAGCGGTAATCAGTGTTCCTGCTAATTACCTCGGTCAGTGACTTTTTAGAGTATTATCATCTATATTATGAAGTTTCACAATTCCAATCATTAACTCGAAATGATTCATAAATTCAATAATACTCAAGGAAACAAAATGACATTTTATTAATCATTCAATTCATGAACAAGCTTTATATAACTAAATTATCGTATTATTGACTTCTAGATTATTACAAACTACAGTTTTCACTCTAGTCCTTTTATTTTTTTTAATTATTTAATTATTTTTTAATTTTTTGTAAATTTATTAAATGTTAAGTTTGTTCTGTAATTCAGGTAACTATGATTGGAATTGCTTGTTATTTTGGTGGTGAAGTCTTACAAGGGCCCAATGGTGCTTATTATAGTATCCAACCCCAGAAAATGT
>JAJGRW010001048.1:577961-654297 GCA_025461045.1 Carex parvula | reverse complement strand
GATTTTTTTTGAGTTATGCGAGGATACGGATTCGACTAGAGATGCTATCTGAGGGGAGCGCAGTTGAAATACTAATTATATTTGAACTTGTATCCGAGCAGTATCGTTTGTTTAAAGTTTAGACCGATTAATCGGACGATTAGTCGTTGGCGGTGATCAAGCTGTCACGGATTTTTTCGACTAATCGACTGATTATTTACCAATTATGACCGATTTACTTCTTGATTATTTTCAATTATTCCCAATTAATCGTTGACTGTACCATGTCCGTCCGACGACCGCATACTGTTATTTACAATAATGGTCCGAATTTCAATCAATATTTATTATTTTTCAAACAATGGTGTCGGGATCCGGTTCAGATATCACATCTAATAGTAGACATCCGAGTTTAGTATTTTGATTCCAATTAGATAGATATTCATAACTTGTTTGTAAATTATTAGATATGTTCCGGATTCGAAGCAAGTACATTTCACAAGCATTTAAAATTGCAGGAGTAGATAGAGAACTCTCACCTGATCTCTCAAACATATCAAAGAGCTCAAGGACGGAGCGAATGGGGTTCTGATATGCATAAGACAAATCGATCTATTGTCGAGTCTGTATTTGATCGGTGTCAAAATTAGTATATTCGGCTTAGATTTATAAGACAATTTAAATTTTATTCAAATTTCGACACAAATTAAACAGTCTAAGTCGAATATTAGACTAAATTAATCCGATAACCATCGAATAATCAATATCGAATTGAGACTACCTGAGTTTTTATAAATTTCCCCCAAATAACAAACTTTATGGGGTGGCTTACAAAAGTTTGTCGGATGTCAAAAAAAAAAATTAGAAGTTTTACTAAATAGTTGGAGAGACTCCGCTGTCATCTTTAATCATTTGAATTGCATAAATGCATAAATGCATGCAAACGAAATTGATGATATTCAGGAAAAGCAGTTGTATTTTTTCTAAATTCTATAAAGTGCATGCAAAGAAAAAAAAAATTTACAACCCTTTTTGTTACAATGACAAGCAAGAACAGATTAGCAGCACATGCAAAGAAAACACTCAATTGTATTTGTACCTGTAGCACTGAGTAAAAAAAGGGAGGCTAAGAACATATTGGATCCACCGCCTATGTTTGTAAACATTTTTCATGATAAAATGTCAAAAAGCGAGCACGCCTTGGAGTCAAGTCCCTTGGGGTTTGGGTCAAGCCGCACGGACCCATCACGAGCCTAATCTCTCTCTGCCTTTCATATATTTATTTAATCTAAGTTAGTGAGACAGTGAGGGAACCTCTCATAGTTTCATATTTGTTCATTTTTTTATTTTTCCCCTTAAAAGACGGGCTTAATGACCTCACAATTCCCCCTTTAAAAAGTTCTTACATGACATTTTTTTATAGCATTGTTTTGTTTGTTAGAACAAAAACAATTGGAGGTTCTTCACTGGGTTTTGTCAACCTTTTTATCATCTCTGAAACTCAATTGGACTATTCACTATTCAGTTCACATACATCGTTGTTATTAGTATTTTTAAATAAGAGCATTTGTATCTCTGGTATTATTAGAGTTTCTAATCTGATGTGACAGTTTCTAATTCAGTTTCAGAGATGTGGGAAAGTTTTTTATTTATAAACTATGCATGAAAGTTTCTTATTAAGAAACTGTTTATAAACTCTATGCTGGCCAAATGATTGGCTCAAATTATTTTTTCTTTTTAATTTATTGCTGACGTGGCTTAATAGAATTCTAAAATTAATTTCAGAGTTGTAGAGTTTAGAAACTTTTGAGATCTTAATTTCTAAAAAGTAGTTAACAGTTATTTAGAAACTTATTTGAGTTGCTTGGATGTAGATGCTCTAATTTGACATGTTGCAAAGAATTTTTGTTAACACCGAATTCGCGTCTCTTCCGTATAGTGACTAGATATCTATAGTTCTATACTATATCCGATTTTTCTATTAAAATAGCAACAAATTTGTCATGATATTATAGAAATTACTTAATTGTAGTGTTAGATTTAATTTGACCGTGACCATATAAACTATTTGCTGATGCTAAACCGTCCAATTAAATAGGCCATCCTGACATGTGGGCCTAGGTGTTGGCAGGTCTTGACACCTACACCAAATCTGTGTTGGGCCAGCTCTTGCTGTAACGGTCACGAGCCCAGTGGGCCTGGGTATTGAAAGGTCTTTCTTTGTCCCCAATCTGAATGAAAGCAACAATGAAATCTGATGTCTAAAAACACGCGGGAAAAGCTCCTTTCACGAAGCTCTCCCGTTTATGAGGAGAATGGCGAACCTTGGAGAATGGAAGTTGGTGACTCGCCGAAGACGCTACCCGGAGAACTGGCTAGAGAAGACTGCCCACCCACCAAAGACTGTTGCCCGACCTTTTGTCCCGTACGCCCAGACCTATGCACAAGCCGTTGCTTTCCCTACCCTTAACCACCACCCGAAACCTACCCCGACCATCACTCCCAAAACATCTCCACCATCCTCCCTTACCCAAAGACCACCTAATACGACTTACATCTCTCCCCACTGCCCTACGGCCTTGAGATTTCCTCCGTCCCCTTTCTTCATAGAATGGCGAGGTCGATGCTTTCGATGTTGCCAGACCGGACATGCGGCAGCTGCCTGTCGGTTTCAGACCAAGTGTGGCAAGTGTTGGGCTGATGGCCATGTGGGTTCAAGATGCCCGAAGGAGCCCAAGCAAACTTTTAATCCAATAGCTAAGCCATTTCTCCCGGCTACTGGACAAGAAGTTACTAATTTTGAGCCTTCCTTTGATGCCATGCTAACGGGTACTTATCCGTTGGTTCCACCAGTAATGCCTGAGTCACGCTCTCTAATGCATACTTGTTTTGTTGAAAGAGATGCTGAATACTGCTCGGAGTTAGAAAGGCTAAAGAGTGCATTAGTTGTTACTATGGCAGATGACTTAGAAGTTGATAAAATAGCTGAACTAATAGCTGGCTCTGGATTAGTTCAGGCGGATGATCTAAGTTTTGCATCTCTCACACGAGGCCGTTATCTTGTGCATTTGCCAAATGGTATTGCCCCAGACCCTATTATCCGAGCTATCCCGGTAAAGGCGTGGGATATGGGTCTTGACTTCCAGCAGTGGTCACCGCTAGATTATGCGGCCATTAACATACCAAATTATAAGATCATTATTAACTTGTTGGATGTGCCTCCAATTTTATACAGAGAAAAGCAAATGATCAGAGCAACAAGTGGCTTTGGAGTTTATTTGGGTACGATAGCTCAGGCAGATCCTATGAACGTAGAGGTTTGGACGGCGGTTTTAGCAACTGATAATCTTGAACGTGTCCCTCCGGCAGTTTCTATGGTTATAGGAGGGCTGCAATTTACCATGCCGATTAGGGTCCTCAAAGTAACACCTGGTCCAATTTACAGCCCTCAGGACCTTCCGACAATGCCTATGAAATATGAAAAACCAATGAAGGAGCAATCAGGGGAAGATAAATCAACAGAGGAAGAAGAAGTAGTAGATGATCATTTCTTTACTTGTTCAACCAAGGTTCTGCAAGACCTGTGCGAAGGAAGATATCAAAATTCTATACCACCGGAGATACAGTCTATGTTGGCGGGAGGCAAGCGGCCAAAGCTGTCCAAGGAGGTTTTACTTGCTTTTCTGTTACACCATGAGCCGGTAAACTCTGCCACAGAAAATCCGCCTACTAATTCTGCACGAGATTTTGAGTCGTATCAGTTTCCGGTCACACTAGATCCTGTGAACCATGGTGTGCAACAATTAAAAGGGGCAGACTGTAGTGATCAATTGATGTTGCAAACACAACGGCCACAGGGTATCCTATGCGTTGGAGAAACATCCGGGGTATTCAAGGGAGAGGTGGCGCAGGCTTCTAAAAGTGACGATTCGAGTATGCCTAGGAAGGACAATCTGAGATCTCGAACATCGAGAGGTGGGAAAGCAAATAGGGGAAAGACAAGATCATTAATAAAGGCAAGATCTAACGGTCATCAAGGTAGAGAGGTTGGACCGGTTCCCATGAAGAAGTATGTAAAACAGGTTATTTCAAAGACAAGTTTTGGACTAGTGCACCGTCGGCCACATGGGAAAGGAGCACAGCAGCAGCTACAGCTGTTACCACGTGGAGGCAAGACAAAAATTAATCAACATGATTCTTTGACTTTGGACCCAAAAAAAGGAGTTTTAAAGAAGAAAGAGGTGCACCACTCTACCTACCAGCCACGTGCACAGTATCATGCAGAGACTAATTCGGCCCAACAAAGGGAAAGTTTGGCCCAGCTAGAGAAGGAGCCTTTACCGGATTTAGAAGGAGTTTCGGCCCAGCTGGAAAATAGGCCACCATCTGATGAATTTAATGTTAACAACAATGATCAAGGCCCGTCAACAGGAATTAATTTGCAGCTCAATCCTGGTGGGTTTTACAGAGTGCATGTGGCCTATGACAGATGCACAACTCTTGCTACTGGGTGTGGTTTAAATGTGTCTGATGTAGATCAGACTGTAGTTGAGGAGAACGATTACCTTCGTCAAGTGAATATTGTTTCTAACCAAAATGACCGGCAAGACGAAGACCAAGGGGAGCGGGTATGTACAGACCCGATGACTTCGGATGATGAGGAGACAGAAACGGATTAAGTCGTTTCTGGTTATTGCCCTGTGTGAAACTGAGTTGTTTAAATTGTTTAATTATGAAGCAATTAAAAATAATGACTTGGAATACAAGGGGTTTGGGTGGATACGAGAAGTGTTTGGGAGTTAGAAAAGTGCTCAGATTGTCTCGGTGTGATGTGGTATGTTTGCAAGAATCTAAGTTAAATGAGTACAACTTAGCTTATTTTTCAAGCTTTTTGCCATCTTTTTTTGAGAAGAACTGTGTGTACATTGATGCTATCAATCACTCGGGTGGGTGCATAATTACTTGGAGGAAAAATTACACAAAGATCAACTCATGGTCTACGAGACACACTTGCTCAGTGGTTCTTAAGCAAAACAATTCAGGTGAAATTTTTACTGTCACAAATGTTTACGGCCCGAGTGAAGATGTTCTAAAACCAGAGTTTTTGATGGAATTATCGAAGTTGGCAGCTTTAATTCACACTAAGTGGATGTTGGTGGGAGATTTTAATTTGGTAAGGTGGCTCATTGATAGATCGGGAGATATGAGAGCAACGAATTTGATGGATCTTTTTAATGAATTAATCTTAGAGCTCCAATTGATAGATGTGCCTCTCAAAAACCGTTCTTACACATGGTGCAATAAAAGGGCTAAACCGGTGTTTTCAAGAATTGATAGATGTTTTATATCACCCGAATGGAGCACGACCTTTCCTATAATCTCGCTTCATGCTCAAGACATGATGGTATCAGACCACGTGCCTCTCATTCTAAGTTGCAAGCACAGATTTCATGTCAAAAGACATCAAAAGATGGAACTTTTGTGGTTTCGGCAACCAGCAATGCAAAAGGCAGTAAAGGATATTTGGGGGCAGCAAAGTCAGGGGGCCGATATTCATCTCTCTTTCTTGGAAAAAACCTCAAATTTGCAAGTATCAATGTCATAGTGGCATAAGGAGCACCGTGCGAAATTGGATTCACAGCTACTATTTTGCAAAAAAGTAATAGCGTTCTTCGATTGTATAGAGGAAAAAAGGAACTTGGATTCAAGGGAATTCCGGTTTAGACAAAAGGTTCGGCAACGGGCCTATGATTTGTCGATTGACTCGGAAATTAAGTGGAAGCAGCGGGCGAAGTGCCATTGGCTTAAGAATGGTGATAACAACACTAGGTTCTTCCATTCTTTTGCTTCGGCAAGATTGGCAAGGAATTCGGTTACTGTTTTGACAATTGACGGAGTAGAGACTTTCAACCAAGTTGCAATCCGCCAAGCCTTCATGCTTCATATGCAATCCACACTAGGCAAGGCAAAAGAGGTGGTTCGGTTCAGACCTCAAGCCCTCTACCCAAACCGAACTGAAATGAACCACTTGGCCGAACCATTCTCAGAACTTGAAGTTACAGGGGCAATTCGAAATCTGGCCAAAAACAAGTCGTCGGGTCCTGATGGGGTGCCAAATGAATTTCTTCAAGTTTATTGGCAAGAGATAAAAGGAGATATCATGTCAATGGTAAATTCTTTTTATTCTCATGAACTCAACCTATCGGAGATAAATTGTGCTAATATCATTATGGTGCCAAAGAAAGAAGTCCCTATGAATGTTCATGATTTTAGACCTATAAGTGTGATTAATGTGGTTCCAAAGTTGTTGTCAAAGCTATTGGCAACTAGGCTGGCAAGGGAGTTAGAAAAACTGGTATCTATTCAACAAACGGCGTTCATTCGAGGCCGGCATATTGCCGAAAATTTTATAGTGACAAGGGAACTTCTAGATCACATAAACTCCACAAAGAAACCATCGGTGTTGGCAAAAATTGATTTCTCCAAGGCTTTTGACACCGTCAATTGGCTATTTTTGGAGGATGTCATGATTCAGAGAGGTTTTCCACTGAAATGGGTGAAATGGGTGAAGGAACTGCTCTATTCGGCCTCTTCTAGAGTGGTTATAAATGGAGAGGTTTCAGACTACTTTCAACATAAGCAAGGTTTGAGGCAGGGAGATCCTCTTTCTCCTATGCTTTTCATTTTGGCCGTGGATGTGTTGCAACAGATGATAGAAGTGGCAAATTCAACAATAACCACTTCCATTTCAGTCAAAATAAGGGAGCCAATTCTAGCACTTCAATATGCCGATGACACGGCCATAATCTCCAATGCAGAAACTGAGACTTTGATCACACTTAAACTCATTCTAAGGCTTTTTTCAAAAGTATCCGGGCTGAACATTAACTATTCGAAGAGCACTTTTGTAGGCCTCAATCTGTCGGTACCGCAAACTGAACTCATGAAGATCATTCTAGAGTGCCAAGAATCCTCACTGCCGATAACGTATCTTGGAATGCCACTAACCATTAAGAAGCCCACAAAGCAATGCTTTATGCCGATAGTTGAAAAAATGGAGAAAAGACTGCAAGGGTGGAAGGGTAAATTGATATCTCGAGGAGGTCGGGCTCAACTTGTAAATTCGGTTCTCTCTTCTATTCCAATTTATTTCATGAACTGTTTTAAATTGCCAAAGTGGGTTGTGAATAAAATAGACAGGGTCCGTAGACTCTTTCTCTGGGGAAGAAATGATCGAGATGGTAGAAGCATTTCCTTAATTAATTGGGAAACAGCTTGCTTGCCCAAAAAGTGGGGAGGTTTGGGTATCATGAACATAGAATTGCAAAATATTGCACTTTTATTAAGATGGTGGTGGCGGCTATATCATCAACCAGGGGCTTTATGGTCACATTGGGCCAATCGAATTCGAGCTTTACGTACTGGACCAAGGATATGGATAAGGAGTGGATCCTTCTTTTGGGCACAATTACTTAAATTGGAGCTGTTGTTCCAATGGTGTACAAAGTGGATTATAAGAGATGGCAAATTGGTATCCTTTTGGTTTGATGTGTGGCAGGAAGAGGGATTGAGACCCGTTTCTGATGGCATGGTAAGACCGAGCAATAGAAGACTTTCGCTAGCGGATGCACTACCTGACATTGAGGAGTTAATGCCCTCTCTTCTAGAATTGCCGGTTTTAAGCAGTGGGCAAGATGAATTGATTTGGAGATGGGGATCAACGGGTAGCTACACGGCAAAAAGTGCTTATGATATATTGTTGTCGGGTGGTAAGGTGAAATGGGGTTTTCACAAGTTGTGGGCTGCTAAGTGTCCAAAAACTACAAAAATTTTTGCTTACTTAATGTTACGAGGGAAAACACTTACTCAGGATGTCATGCGGAGAAGAAGGATACATTGCGAGTTAGGATGCGTCCTATGTTTGAACTGTCCAATTGAATCGGCTTTGCATCTGTTCTTTTTATGTCCCTATGCAGTGCACGTGTGGTTTCTGGTTTCTTCGGAGTTGGGGTTCAAAATTTTCTCTCCTCAAGGCACGGTTGAACGTATATGGTATGAATCTTTAAAAACATATAAACATTCATCAAGGGGCAGTGCAAGGAATTGGATTATGTGGTTTGTTTGTGTGACTTGGTTTTTATGGAAAGAAAGAAATGAAAGAATTTTCAGAGGAGGAAGAAGACCACCAGAGATAGTTGCTCAAAAGATTTTGGTAGAAGGCCGTCTATGGGCACTGTACTGCTAAGATTTGGAGTCCAGGAGCTTCACTGTGTGTTCTTTTATTTTTTTCCTTTTCCTTTATTATTTACTATTGCTGATGTAGTGTTGTAGAGTGAGTTGTATTCTGTACTCAGCAGTTTGAGAACATAGTTCTTTGGATGAATAATAATATCTGGCAGTATCTGCCATGAAACGTTCAAAAAAAAAGAAATCTGATGTTTAATGTTTTATCATATGGACATTTTTCATAAAGCCCCTTTATAACATTCACATTTACATTAGATTATCAAGAACATTTTCAATTAATAAAATTTAAGATGATATTTCTGTGAATACTGATATATAATCTACAATTCAGTTGCTCTTGCCATACGTTTTAACTGGATACTTCTGCCAGGGCGAAACTAG
Organism: Carex parvula; assembly: GCA_025461045.1. NCBI lineage: Eukaryota > Viridiplantae > Streptophyta > Magnoliopsida > Poales > Cyperaceae > Carex > Carex parvula. The sequence continues at coordinate 645,690 of JAJGRW010001048.1, read as the reverse complement.
AATTTTAATCAGGGGTAGACAAAAATCTCTATGGTACTACTAAAAAGGAGAGCATATATGGTTACAAATTTTTTTTCGGTACATGTCATAATTTAGGAGTTTCACATAGATTGATCAATTTTAAAATTAAATTGACAAATCAGTATATAGACAAATTCAAACGAATTTCTAACCTGCCTACTACCTTATGTTCATATTATATTTCTAAAACGCAATTTAAAAAAAATGGTACATAAACTAAGTAACAGAGAACAACAAGCAGTTAAAAAAAATTAATACATGCATCAATTTAAAAAAAAATCTTAAACCAAGACTAGTTAACAAATTGGTACATCAACTAAGTAACATTTTAGAAAAGTTGGTACACTTTCTAAATTATAAATTACATTTAAAAAAAAATAGGATTAAGTTTAAAGGCGGTACCAATGAGCATAGGCACGGCTAGAGAAGGAAATTAGTCACGCCGTTACCAGTCACGTCACGTTATATTACGTTTGTCGATCACATGACGTGACTATCTTCCACCATCTTAGTCACATCACATCACGTCATGTCACGTGACACGTTACACGACCAATTTTTTTTTTTTTCAAAATTACATCTTAATTATAATTTATTTTTGTAACATTTTCTTATTTTTTTGTACATTTTGTTTTATTTTCTTTGAACTAACTTAAACTTCAAAACAATAATCAAACACGATCAATCACGTCACGCGAATAGTGGTGTCACGTGTTGTCAGAGCGTGACCACACGTGATATGACTGTGCTCTATCATTTTAGTCACGTCACTTCATGTCATGTCACGTAAAAATATATTTTTGACACGTGCCGTGCCGTGACGTGATCAAATTACAGCGTGTTAGACACGTCACATCATGTTTTTCCTTCTCTAGGCACGAAAGTCGATAACACAAAGGCGAAGAGGAGAACTTCTCTTTCACGATCTCCTCCGTGTTTTTGAATTGAGCTGGTCAGGGGCAGGCAAATATAATTTCAAGGGCAAACAAAGATCCGTTTTTCCACTAGATTTCTATTAATTTTTTTTTTCAGAGGTAGATGACTGCCTACCCCCGTTACATGCTAACTTCGCCATTAACTTCTACTTTTTAGCATCTAAAACTTGCAATAGATCCATCGATGGAGTCTCTCCTCTCTCCTCTCTCTAATAGATGAGAGGGGACATATTTCAATTCTCCATTGACGGTGATATGTTATGTTTGAACAAAAATAACCATACAATTAAAAATCATATATAAAGGATTTCTATGTTATAGTTAATTGAGATATTACGACTGTTCATCTTGTTGATAAAAGTTGTATGTCTTCCACTTCCGTCAAGAATTTTAAGATTTTTTATATTTTTCACAAGCATCTATATTATTTATATTGACACTTTCATTATAATTTCAAATCTTTAGGGGGTAATTTTACTTGCAAGTTCAGTGATGTATAGTAACTTCATAAATATAAATATTTATTATAATGAAATTGCTTTCAAAACGTTAATTATGTTCGCAAAAGTATTAATTGCTATTCTTTCATTCATCATAATTTAATTTTTGGAATGTATGAGATTCTTTTTTTTCAATATTGAACGCTAAAAGCAATCAAAATTAAATGCATGAGTGCAATGCTTGTGACATTAACTTTTAAATTAATTTCAATTATATCTATTCTAATTTCAGTATAATTTAATGAATGCAGTTGCTTTATATCTGAGAAAATAAAACTAGAGTTTCATGAGGGTGCAAATGCAAATAAGCAAGAAAGATAGATTTAAGAGAACTACATGACCATAGATCCGAATCTGTTTACAGCTTCTAATCCTTCTAAGTGGACAGCCTTTGTCTCCTATATATTTTTATTTTCTTTCATTTTTCTTCTGTTGAAACAAAAAATTGTTGTGTGGGGAATTTGGGAGGCCACAAGCAAGTTGTTTCTGTTCTAATTATTGTTTGATTAATTGGATATGAGATTCGGCCATAATTTAAGGATTATTTTGTCCGGTTCACCTAACACTTAATTTGTTGCTGGTATCGGTTCCTCTTGGCATTATCTCGTTAAAGCCTCCGAGAATATTTTGGGTTGCTTTAAAATAAATGTACATCTTTGGACCAAAATAAAAAAAAATTATGAATATTTTTCTTCCTTTTGTTTGATAAACCGGTTATAAAAAACTTAATAGGGTATATTATATTAACAATAATTGTTAGATAAATATGACAATTTACACGTCCTTCCCCGAACTAAAAAATTAAAAAAAATTGTATAGATATTATCTATGATTTAGATATATAGATCGTGTATTAAAGTTGATATAATTAATCAATCGTCATATGAATTTCAAATTCCACCAGTGTAAGAAATAGTCAGTCCAAATGATAAAGAAGATGTCTACAACTTTGGATCTTGTTTTCAACAAATTTTGATATTAGTTGTTAAGATTATTACATAAATTTAGGTGTTGATATTTGTATAATTATTTTTTTAAATATTATCTAAGAATCTGTTATTTGGAGTGAACCAAAATTAATATGATATTGAAAAAGATTCATATAAAATATTATAGGCTGCCATCTAGATTCAGGTGTTAAAAGTTTGTTCAGTTTTAGTTTGAGTATCAGTTAATTTCAAAATTAGCAACTTCATTTTGTTGTACTAGCACAATATTATCTGGTATAAATTAATGCAAACAGTGCTGGTAGATTTTGACAATTTCAAAGCATGCCAAAAATATATAATTCTCATCAATGTAGAAAAGAAATTGAATTTCAGATTATAGTTATTTTTTTTAAATTGTCTTGGTTCTTCTTTTGAAGATTCATTTTAACTCTCTTTGTAATCTTCTATTGGACTATATTGTTTCTTCTACAGTAATTAATATGTCATAACAACAGTCTCTTTGTATACAGAGAGGCTGTTGGATTTGTAATCTTCTCTTTGTCATAACAACAGTCTCTTTGTATATATGTTTCTCCAAATCCAACAGAGACTCTTTGTATGACAGTCTCTTTGTCATACAAAGAGATTTGTAATCTTCTCTTTGTAATCTTCTATTAAACTATATTGTTTCTTCTATTGATGGTTACAGACTGTTGTTATGACATATGTTAATAGTTCACACTGCAAAACTGAAACAAAGCAATATATATTGTGACCTGATTTGCTAATTTGTCACAGTTCGGTAACTCCTTACTTCACTTTTCTTGGAAATCATTCTCAAAAAAAAACTTTTCTTGGAAAGCTCATTTATTACAAAAGTATAATAGGTAACGTCGTAACGACAAATGGGTCATGCCTTTACAAATCACATATATATAATGAATAATATTCTCTGCGTTATGAATTTCACCACTCTTACATAGCTCATTTACAAGAGTATTGTAGATAGGGTTGGCGAAAAAGCCTGTGGCTCGTGGCCCGCTTGGTATCAGCCCGTGACTTGATCGGTAACAATTCATTCGTTAGTGGACTGAGCTAAAACTAGCTCACTCGCCACTGACTCGAGCCAGAATTAATGAGTTCGAATTTGGCCTGGCTCGGCACGAGCCAGCTCGGTCATTAACGAGCTATTTAATATACGTAGTTTAATAGTTTAATCAGATCCGTTCACTTCAGGTTGGGATACTATGGTCTATGGATGTTATAGCTAGTGTTATGGTAATTGCACTTTGGACTGTGCTTAAGTTGATTTGTAATTTTGTATAGAATATGTGTGAATTAATTATAAGCAACTAAGTTAATTTATATGAATTTGTTTGATTTGGTATGCATGAATTTATTCATTGAACTATATTTGTATGAATTTAGGGATTTGATATTTTTGTATGTATGAATTTAGTTGCAAACATAATTTATGATAGTTGATTTGCTTAGTTGCACTTAATTATTTTCCAATAATTAGTCATATAAATGTTATTTTGCTTTAGCCATAATTGATAAGATGTGTTATGAAGATTTAAAATATAACAAGAAATAAAATATACAAATTTATCAATCTACCAAGCTGGTAACGAACTAGCTCGGCTCGTTCGAACAAGCCACGAGTCAGTCTTGAGCAGCAGTTTCAGCTCGGAATCTAAAATTCAAACTTGCTCGCTCAGCTTGATCTACAAACAAGCCGATTACGAGTAAAACCTAGCTCGCTCTTTAGTAGCTCGTTGCCACCCCTAATTGTAGATCACCATATTAACCTTATCACAATTGAAAGTCGCATCACCTAAAGAATCCAAGGCCTTCTCAGTTTCACTTTTGTTACACAGTCCAACTATAATAGCAGTGTAGATTATGACATTAAACCTTTAAGTCAATGAAATGAGAAAGTTATTTGAAGAAGTTTCATCTCTCTTTGATGATTTGAATTCTTTTTGTTGATTTGAATTTTCTCTGTTGCTTGGTTGATCTCTTTCTTGAATCTAATCTACTGAAAGTCCTTTTGATTTTCTAATTTCTGAAAATGCTAAAGTCATAGAGTTTTATATCTCTGATTTGAATAAGAAAGTATAGTATATTTAAATAAATAAAAATAAGGGTTTCTTTGTAAAACTTGATCATCGTCTCTCTACTCTGATCCTCATACAATTTTATTATTGCTTTTTTGTTATAAGATGTTTTACAGATTGATGAATATAAATTAATAGATCAAATAAAGTTGAACTCAGATTCATTTCGCATTACTTCAACTTTAAACAATAGGGTCAATTTCATATTTGTTGTGGATTTCACGAAGGTCAATTTTAGGTTATATTTGGTGTGTATCAGATTCATTGATCCTTGTCAGTTTTTTATTCATGTCCATTCTATTATGCAAAAACTATAAAAGTTTTGTAAATATCTAACACAATTGACATAATTTTTTACAGTAGTGAGAGCAACAAAGAAAGGAATAAGATAGAGTGAGAGCAACTGATCCACAACCTCCCACCTTTTGAAAATTGTAAATATTATCTTTTAAAACCCTCTATATGGTAGGAAATAAATCTGTTGCGATTCCAAAGAATCGCAGGTACCCTGCTTTTTCAAATCCAACTATTAATTTTTTGAAATGCACGAATCTCAAAAGCAATTAGTTGTTATGCACGAATCTCAAAATATATAAATGGTTGGATTTGAAAAAGCAGGATCCATGCGATTCCTTTGGAATCCAACAGATTTATTTATCTATATGGTATATAATAACCCCAAGTAATAAACAATAGAACAAAACTAAAAGGTAAGTACTAACTTCCTTAGTTTGCAGCTAGCCTAAGATTCAAATTCAACAGCTGAGATTGAAATAGATAATATGTACCTCCTATATTGTTTTAATATAGTAGAGTTTAGGGCTGCACAAAAAATTCGTAGTTCGCAATTCGATTCGAGTTTGATTCGAAAAAGTTCAAAAAAAGTTCGATTCGAAATTGAGTTCGTTCGAAATTAATTCAAACCAAACTTAGTTCGAAATTAATTCAAACCAAATTCAAACTGGACCTAGTTCGTTCGAAATAGGTTCGCAAACCAAATTTAGTTCGAAATTAACTCAAACGTGAACCGTTAATTTCCGCTGATAATTTATGTTCGCTGATAAAAATATAAGGCTGCCCTCAATTCTTACCTTGTTGTTGCTTGAAGGGGTCACAACATAAAACTGGGGTTTAATTTTTGAATGGAAAAACCTTGTTTGTTGCTTGAAGGGGTTTAACTTTTGAATGCAAAAATAGTGTGGGCTGATAATAATATCTTTTCTGAATTGTCAGGTAGGTATGGGTAATGATATCTGGTTCATGTTGATACTAGAAATTTTTCTTTTCATGGTAGGATTCTGAGTTTTCGGGTAATCCAGGCTAATGATGCAAAAATAGTGTGGGATGTTGAAAACCTTGCTACTGCATCTATAAAGTAATTTGTAGATGTTCAGTAGTTAGTTTAATGAAGCGAAATATATGGCTGAAGCTTTGGATACCTGTGAGGGTTTTTAGTAGCTAGCTAGTGCCTAGTTGTAATAAACTTTAATTTTTTATTTAGGATAATATTTGAGTTTGTAATAATTTTAAGACTTTGTTGATTGTTCTCTAATTCTATTGATATTTAAATTGTACTTTGATACTTTGGATATTTGAAAACTTTGATATTCGTAAATCGTAACAAAGTTCAAAGAAGTTCGAAATTGAGTTCTTAAAAAATTCAATTTTAAATTGAGTTCGATTCGAAATTGAGTTCGTTCGAAATTAGTTCAAACCAAACCTAGTTCGAAATTAATTCAAACCAAACTCAAACTGGAGGTAAGTTCGATTCGGTTCGGTTCGTTTGCAGCCCTATTAGAGTTACAAATTACTTATTATTTCAATGAAGCGAGTTAGAAAAATGAGGTTACACTATTTTAATATTTTTTGTAATATTTTGTATGATATTATGTAAAATTTTGTCCTAATATAGTTAAATTATAACTTCTCTTTCTCTACCAACTTCGGCAACAGTTGCCAAAGTAATGTGAGGCATCTATCTAGTTCTTTTTATTTTTTCCTTGATATGAACTATTAGAGCATCTACAACAAAACTTGTCTTTATTATATTTTTTTTATTTTTTCATGATATGAATTATTAGAGCATCTACATCGGCTTTTATATTGAATTTCAAATGACAAGCTAGTATTTTGTTTTTCACTTTTAGCGATGCGAAGCGTTTCCAATTATTTAGAAATAATTCTTATAAAGGGACAACTTAAATGGGAAATTTTTTATCTATAGAAATTATTAAATACAGATATACGGAAACAGAAAGAGTACCTCATTTTCAACAAATATAGAAAGATCTGATGAGTCCGATCAAAGTTTATGGATCGGTCTCAATGGTCCAGATCCATCAATAACCTGATTTCCTGTGGCATCTGGACCATTGAGACCATTGAGAAAATCAAGTTATTGATGTCACAGAAAATTAGGTTACAGAAAATCAGGTTACTAATGGATCTGGACCATTGAGACCAACCCATAAACTTGGGTCGGACTCATTGAGTCAAATCTTTCTATATTTGTTGAAAACAATACACTCTTTCCATTTCCGTACATCTGTATTTAATAATTTCTATAGATAAAAAATACTCACTTAAATACCCATGGTGACCAAAAAACCTCAGTTACCATTAATTCATACAATACTCGTCGTTAACATCTCCGAAGTTATTATCTACACTTGAGAGTAGGTCCGATGGGCATCGGACCTCCTTTGGTTCGAATGACTTAATCACCGTCGATTTGCTTTAAGATTCATGCGGAGCGCTTTAAACTTCGTGCGTGTCTGTTTCAATTTTCGTGGGCACAAATCTTAAATTAGATCGGACGGTCATTATGCTCGTTGAACCTAAAAGTAGGTCCGATGGACATCGGACCTACTCCGTTCTCTATTATCTAAGTTCTCTCAGCTCGAAAATCTAATTCCGAATGGCGAGGAATAGAGTTTTGAACAAATGGGAGCAGCTGTGAGAGTATGACAGTTGTAGGAGGCGTCGCAGTGTGCCTCGCTGGAGCTACTTCGGCCTCGTTTGGTGACATAATTTATGCTATTTATCGGATCTTTAAATGCTTAGATTTAAATTACTGTTTTGTTTTATTTTAATATGTATTGTATGTCATGCAAACACTATGGTTGGGTTATTTTTGTCAGGATATTAGCCGTTGGATAATGGGCAGGATAAGCTGGGGTTTTTTATGAGTTGTATGAACAATTTTGTTTCTATGATTATATATAGAAACGAATGGTCCCTAAAAGCACTATTTAAGAAAAAATAGAATATAAATTGGAGATGCTCTTATAAAAAAAAAGAAAGGTCACTATTTTCTACATTACTGATGTAGTGATTTGGAAAAAGATGTCTTACTCTTTACAATATATATTGCTGGATTGAAGATGCTCCTATCATTAATTACTTCAAAGTTAGATTATGTTTCAAAAGTTAATATGTTTTGCAGTGTTATTAGAACCAGACCGGTCGTTTCAACTTGAAAAAACCGGATACGGATGTCTTTCCGGTTCGTTCGGTGAGAAAACCATATATGTAATGACAGAAGGGTCCATAGACAAAAATAAAGTAGTATGTTGGGCTTTAGGGTTAAGATAGAACTACGTTAAAAAAGTAGCAGTTAAACCATTTGATTCAATGAGGCCCAAGTAATTCAGGTTTAGATTCAACAGCAACTTTGAAATCTAGTAAAGAAGCTGAATAATTCATACTATTCACCAAATCAGATCTATTGTGTCTTGCTCGTGCCAAATCAGTACCGGCCCGTATTAGCCTCTTCAGAAATACATCCAAGCTGACATTCAACAAATTTGCACAATCCTCAGATAAGCTAATTCCATGGGCTGCCAACCTCTTCCCCAATTCTCGGTATAAACTGTGAGTATCGGGCAATTCAGACCCGAAAAGATTTAAAACTGAAAATTGACCCCTAGGTATGTATTTTGGGCCGTGATTTTATTTTTACCCAAAAAAAAATTATTTTAATATAAATAACCACGTTTTTAAAAGAATTTTATTTCTACCCAAACCGCATATATTATTTGCGGCTTGAATTAACAATTCAGACCGCACAGAATATTTGCGGCTTGAATTAACAATTCAGACCGCACAGAATATGTGCGGCTTGAATTGTGAATTCAAACCGCACAGAATATATGCGGCTTGAAACGGCTTGAATTGTGAATTCATCAACTTTTTTTATATGTTATGGTCGTATGAAAATTTCATTTATTATTTTATTAAATGGTAATTTTTCACCGATAACCCTAGAAATTTATTCACCGATAACCCTAAAGTTATTTTTATTACAAAGAATTATATTATAAAAACTTATCAATAATTTAATCCTATTCCTCATGAAATACCATTTCCATTTATAATTGTCAATTAACAAATATATTTTGTTTAAATCGTATCAATGATATACAACCATTGACGTGTAAATCCAACCAACCCCATTTACGTGGAAACCCGTACCTGTTGTTGTGGGGTAGTTTACTCTTGCCTCTACGTTACTCCTTACTTCAGAACTCGGACTTAGACCATGTAACACGGTTTCTAAATTAATATTTATACATGTTTTTATATAGTCATGTCTGTTGCAAAACTAATTTTTATTAAGTACAAAATCCGAATATCATTGATACGATTTAAACAAAATATATTTGTTAATTGACAAGTATAAATGGAAATGGTATTTCATGAGGAATATGATTAAATTATTGATAAGTTTTTATAATATAATTCTTTGTAATAAAAATAACTGTAGGGTTATCGGTGAAAAATTACCATTTAATAAAATAATAAATAAAATTTTCATACGACCATAACATATAAAAAAAAGTTGATGAATTCACAATTCAAGTCGTTTCAAGCCGCATATATTCTGTGCAATTTGAATTCACAATTCAAGCCGCACATATTCTGTGCGGTCTGAATTGTTAATTTAAGCCGCAAATATTCTGTGCTGTCTGAATTGTTAATTCAAGCCGCAAATAATATATGCGGTTTGAGTAGAAATAAAATTCTTTTAAAAACGTGGTTATTTATATTAAAATAAAATTTTTTTTGGGTAAAAATAAAAATCACGGTATTTTGGGACACCCAATGGAGCTCTTAAAGGGCTCTGACTCTGTACACAAGGGCTGCTATAGCCTCTCACTTGCTCAACCTCTTCACCATCTTCCACCGACCCGACCTCTATAAAGCCACCATTTGGCACCTTCCCACCGGGCCTGAGCTGAATTCTCTTTTCAGTAATTCTCTTAGGAGCATCCAGAAAAGCATTGCCAAATTTATCTGTGGACAATTTACCGATACCTATTCTGGAATTACCAGTGATTGTCTGTTTGCTCATGACATGTGCGTCCAAAAATTTGTAAGCATTTTCGATAATTGACTTGATTAATAGATTGTGAAGGGCTATGTTTTCCTTTCCAATGGTGCTGTAACAAAGCCTGTCGAAATCATGCTTGGTTAATTTGAGAGCGAGTAATTTGGTAAGATTGACGAGATATCTCTTTGCTCAGCCGAGTCGCTTCAACAAGCGAGACTCGGGATGATTCGCAAAAAGATGGCAACTTTTCATCTGAATTGTGTGAAATTATTGAAATGCAACTCATATTGGTTGTATTTCAAATTTCACACAATCCAGATGAAAAGTTGCCATCTTTTTGCAAATAATCTATGAGGAAAAGTTCCTCATAGATTAATTACAAATAATCTATGAGGAAAAGAGAGGACAGAGGAGGCCTCAAAACTCGAAAGAAAATCACCAAAGGATTGCTCGTATACAGACCGTTCGATTAAATCCGACGTTCCGTCCTTGCAGACGACTATTCTATCCACGGTCGGCACTCCTGACATTGAGGTGTGACCTTGGCTTCTCTCAATAAAGCATTCTTTCATTTTGATAAACTCTTTTGGTTTTCAAATAAAATAAGATCCAATAAGCAAATTCGAACCCGTTAGCCATGGAGAGTTCAAGCTCGTATATATCCCTTGTCACAGGTTTAAAGGATTCTATTTAAAATAAAAGGTTATAATTGTCAATTCCATTTTAAAAATAAATAAATAAAATGTTAAATCAATAAAAGGGGATAAAAGGAAGAATGTGAAGTTTTTGTGGGATATTGGATATTATGATGTTTTGATAGGGATATTGGTTATTTTAGAATTTTACATGGGCACACTAGAAATTTTCCCTAAATTAATTTATAAATTTTGTATGTAAATGCATTGTCAATCAATTTTAATAATTTGAAGTCAAGAACATGTTAATTCTACTCGCATTAAATTATATTTACGGCCAATCAAATCCGGTCAGGTGAACCACTATGTACTCGTATCAGTTCATAAAGTCCGATAATTGTGTTTTAGTTTCAAATCGATAGGCGGGCCTAGCATTTTTTTACATAGAGGCCCTAGCAACCCTAGCTTTGTTGATGGATATTCAGGCTGCCATTCAAGAGGACTTCAAGCTTGTACCTTTTACGGATCCATATCCTCGACGGTACCGTAAAAGATTCTCTTTTACAATTTAGCTATTTACGATTTGAGATTAACTCTCAGCCAGTTTGGGATTCGGGCTGACTGAGGGGGCAGTATTATTGGGTTTTGACATTCGTGTCAAGTTAAAAAGAACGGTCCAGATTAAGTAATTGTAAAAGATTCCCTATTACGGTACCGTCGGTGATATGAATTCACCTTTTACCAGGGGCGGACCCACATGGTCCGGGACTGCTTTGGATTTTGAGTTTTAACTATTTAATTAATGAATTTAAATCTGATTAGTTATTTAAATCCAATTCAATATTTTTTACTCTATGACGAAAATTCTAAATCCGCACTAAATCATCTTCTTACAACTACATTACCGCCGGTTAGTGTGAACTGGCATGCTCACACAAAAGTGATGCAAATATGGCTGTTTTTGTTTCAGGTTTCAGGTTTTAGGGTTTCTTATGTTACGAGAGAGGGGAATAAACTTGCCCACCAGTTGGCCAATCTGTTCATGTTACCTGCTTTCCAATATAACTTTTGTTTTAATACAAGCCTATGGGTAGCATCGGTAAAAAAAAAAAAAATCAAATCGGTAAAATAAATATTAAGTAGAAAAAATTATGTAAGTTCATGCGTGTATATATACATTCCAATATTCCATTATACACTATACACGAGCTACACTATTCAATTTTCGTGATGCCTTCCCCGCTACTCTCATTATCTTCTTGTAGGACCTCCTCTTTCCTAACAGATGAACCTTCCAACAAGAGACCAACAAATGCCTCCTCGTCAATTTCAACTTTTTCCGATGATGTAGTAATAAATTCCACCCATTTCTTCTCTTTCAACTTTTCAACAACAAAATACAAAAGGAATCCAAATATCATCACACAGCCGGTCACGACAAGTGTCCTGGTTGAAGCCAGACACATCACCACAACAAGCAAAACCGTAGGAGGTATACAAATTATTACGGCCCCGATTGTATTTACTGGGATTTTATACGGCCGGTGGAGGTCCGGTTTTTTAATTCTGAGTTTAATGAAGGCTGCAAATTCAAGCAGCATCCCTAGAGCATATAAGAAATTTAGAAATTCAATGATTTCCTGGAAGCTCATGCAGGAAAGAATTATGACACCGGTTGCGGATAGCAAGATGCTGTAAGTTGGAGTTCCATATTTCGACCTACAAATTGAATAATTTGGTTAAAAGTACACGCGCCAAGATTACAATGCCAGAAGTTGAGGACATTGGTTAAGGTGCCTGCAATTGACTTATAACTAATTCAATATGATGAAACCTTGACGTTATTTCCTCATTTTCTTTGTTTTTCTGACCTTGCTTAGTGTTAGGTTAAAATTGTATATACATCAGTAATCTAAGTTTAAGAACATTTACTATTGGCCAAAAGTAACAATGACCAAAACAAAAAATGGTACAAAGATTTGATTATTTCATAAATGTTAAATACAAAAATGTAACAGGGAATGGTATATCAGACTCCTCAAATTACCATACCAGTTTGTTCTTGTACTGTATAAAACAAATACAGGTAATGCTGTATGCTGTATGCAAAATATTGGCTACACCAGTATGTTACCAATAGGATATTTGTAACAGCACAAATTATTTAAAAACACCTACAAGAGTTGCTATCTTAATGGCTATGAAATTTTGCCTTCACCTATTGTTATTAGCCAAATAATAAAAAAAAAAAACCTCAAAAACCACCAACAGTTGACTAGCTTTGTACTGCTCAAGTTTGGTACCAGAGTAAACAAATAACAAAAGAAAAATAAAGCAATAAAATTACCTTTTAGCAAAGATAGCTGGGAGCATGCCCATCTCGCTCATCCCCAGCAGCTGAAATGAGTCGCTGCTCATCTCGGCCTCAAACAGTCCCATATTTGACATGGCGGCCGCAGCCTGGATCCACAACTGCAACCACCTCCCCCCTATCTCAAGCCCCACCTGTGCAAAATAACCATCTGTCCATTCTCCTGTCTTTGCCTCGTCTAGCGCTCCTGTCCCGGCGAGCAACGGCACTGCGTACGACACCACCACCAGTATCACTGCTCCAAATATTGCCTTTGGGAACGAGCGGCCCGGGTCTTCAACCTTGTCAATTAAAAGCATAAAGCAGTTCATATACTGCCTTTTTTTTCGCAAGTCCCCAAACCTCTTTTAGAATGATTATCAATTGGGTAATTTGAATTTGAGTTCATATGGTAAATGTTTTATGAATAGTGTCCTTTTTTGCATTAATTTCACCCATATTGGAGGTTTTGAACTTGCTAATAAAGCTGGTCTGATTATAATGGGTTTTAAATTCTTAGAAAGTTCGGTAACATACCTCTCCGGCCAAGGTGCTTGCCTTGTCCCAATAATTTAGATTCCAAAACATGCTGTTGAAGTACGCTCTCAAGTCTAGTCTTTTCCGGTCAAACTTGATCCAACGGTTAGGACGGATCCTTGGGATAGCGAGAAAAGTCATTGCAATAAATGGAGATAGTGAAAAGGCAGTCAGTGCAATTGCAGACATGCCGACCAAGTGAAGGCCCCGGTAGTTGAGGTATGTTAATGCGGCAGTGAGAAATACAAGGGAGAAAAGCCGCACAAAGAAAGAGAGTGAATGGGAGATGTAATCTAGGAAGAGAACCGGGTAGAGAGCATTGTCAAGAGTGCCACTAGCCCATTTCCAAAAGCCTTCCTGGTGTCAAATATAATTGAGGAATTTATAAAATAAATAACTCATCTAAGATGGGATGATTAATTTTGGAATTTTTAATATGATAATAGAAGTATGAAAGGACAATTAAAGGCAAATCTAGACTAAATCAGAAATGCAGTCATATATGTAGTAGTGTAGTGATGTATAGTAATACGGAGTCATGCCCCTAGCTCAAATATATTTATAGTCCTTTTTTTAAGAACAAATCTGAACTATCAGATCCAAACAAAAGCTTTAATTAACAGTATACGCTGCAAACAGAAAAGAAAACTGTTGCCCTGATTCAGGATTAAACTTTGAAATCAAATTTAACCATATTTTGTTCCGAAGAGTACCCCACAGCCTACACAAATTCACCTTTATTACCCTTGAGTCTTGAAATCAAATGTTAGTTACTGAATTCACAGTCAAGGCTAACTGTATATCAACTTCAAATACACTGACAGCAAAATTAAGGAAGTGAAAACATTTAACCTCATGTTTACCAAATAACACATTCTAAATTGCAACAAAAAAATTATAGTTAAATAAAACTCCATATAAACCTGGAAGCCCCAGAAGGGTCCAAAGGCCGAGGAAATCCAGATAACATAGCCGCCATTTTCTGGGAATGAGGCTGCAAGCTCCGCAGTTATCAAGGCTTCAGGCAGAGACCAGAAGATGGGGAGAACGATGAAACCGAGGAGAGCAAGGAGGGGCCCACCGCCGGCTCTGACAGAGTCTTCTACACCGAAGGGACCACCGGACACGTCGTAGAAGATCAGGGCTATAAGAGGGAGCACCGACAGGCGGGGTCGGGATGGAGATTTTGTGGCGGAAGTGGCGGTGGCCCCAACTGGTGATTCCTCCACCACCTCCTCCCCCTCCCCCATTGGCAGTGAGATTTGGTTTGCTGTGTGTGGTTGCGTAGGGGTGATGTGGAAGAAAGTGAGATGTATCGTTGTCTCGTTGACAAACGGTGAACGGGAGAGGAGCGGGAATAATTTTTAAGACCGGGTCTAACGAAGGAATGGAGAATGATTTCGAATTCAGATCCTCCCCGGTACCGTAATAGGGAATCTTTTAGAATTAGTGATTCTGGACCGTTCTTTTTAACTTGGCACGAATCTCAAAGTCCAATAATACTGCCCCTGCACTAGCCCGAATCTCATAGCGGCTGGAAGTTAATCTCAAACCGTAAAGTGAGGGGAATCTACTTTTCCGAATGATTTCTGGGTTCTTATTTTTTGCTTGCGTCTGATCTCGAGAGCTTATTTAAGGCCACACGTGAAATCGACCTGTCTTAAATAATGGGTGAGTAATTAATCGATTATTCTATCCTGACAGCCAGAGCAGCAACGCACGCAACTTGCATTTTCCGCTAACTTGCTTGTTCTGTTGTTCAATTTATTCCAAGGAAAGAAAATATATGGTGGAATGATTGTAGAATAGTGTCAGTCAGAAAAAGACTGAATCGATAAGATACTAGTAGAAACGGGCCTAAAGTTAAAAGCCCAGTTCCTTGAGTAACTTTGTAATGGGCCTTGGGTACACACATAAAAGAAATAATAGTGGCCTAACGCAGTGTTATCTAATTTCATGTATGATGAACTGATAGAGCGGTTTATACTGATTTGGTTTTCATGTAATTTTTGGAAGGTACATGAGGCTGAAGTTTTTTTCTCCATTGATATAAAACATGCAATTTAAGATGGATATGGAGAAGATAGATGATGAAGACATCACTGTCCAGTGCATCTGTGCATGGTTGCCGGAGCTAGTGCGATTTGACCTTCTACAAAGTTTTGATTACAAAATTTTATCTTGCGAGGTGCGAAGCATCATGTACCTATGCTTAGTATGACCCGTTACAGCTTCGGTTTACTTAGGCTTTGTCGTGGAAAATTCTGAAAAAAATTTGAAGAAGTTCGATCGGCAAAATCGAAGAAAATTCGATAGTAGTGTTGGGCAGTTGGCGGCATCAGGAATTTCAAAGGGGATTATATTTTGTCTATATTTTCAGCATATATTCTTGTGAGTTTGAGTTGATTTGATAATTTTTTGATGAAGAATTGTTTCACTGGGTCTGGTATTCAAAAACAGAAATAGGAAAAATGCAAAAATTAGTAATAAAATTAAATATATACTCAAAGAAGATGCATTTTCCATTTACATTTTTTGGAATTAACTTATTCTTTAAAAAAAAAAAGGCAAAGCCCATTTCATTATTGAAACTTGTTTTATAACAGCTACAAAAACACTAAAGAAAACCCAAATTTCATATTCAGCTAATCAACTCTGATGTATCTATCTTTTAGCCTCCGCAACAACCACCTGCGCCCTTAACTAACTACTAAGCATACTCAATTTGTATGTCAATTAGACGGTCTCAGTGATCGAGTATTCTGTAACAAAGTTTCAGCACCTATTTTGTATCATTGGCCTCTGCATCTAAACCCAAAATCCTACTGCTAAGATTGGTACCTACAGCTAATACCACTTCCAACAATATAAAAGCGAAATCTCAAAGTATGATATTCCAAACACACTCACAAAACAGCATAAACATTCAACAACACAATGTTGTATACTACTTTTCATAATCTCAGTATTATTGAATGTCATGTACTCATCCCATATGTGCTGGTACAAATGGTACCAGTCCATCATGTCTGTTCATCAGTCCAACACTTGATTGCATATTTTGAAATGGTATAGCATCCAAATAATTATTTTTATTTATTTCTAAATAATTATTTTTTACGAATTGTTTTTCTTTTCTGCCATCTTTGAAGAGAGATGGTGGCCTAAATTTGTAGCAGGGTAATATCTCCTTGGTTTTGATAATTTGTTTTAGATTTTTTTTATTTTTTTGAGGAAGAAACTGGGGTCACGCCCTCATTTTCATCGATTGATAAAAAATGTTACATAAGCTTTGTAACAGGAAAGTAAAATAAAGACTGAAAGCTATCCTAAAGAAAAGAAAAAATAATAAAACTGAAAGAAAGTCCTGAGCTCAAGGGTGTTGAGCCAGCGTAGTGTATCTGATCTAAGTAAATGAAGAAAATAAAATCCTAATAAAAACCA
The DNA here is from genome assembly GCA_025461045.1 of Carex parvula. Lineage (NCBI taxonomy): Eukaryota > Viridiplantae > Streptophyta > Magnoliopsida > Poales > Cyperaceae > Carex > Carex parvula. Next base: position 628,887 of record JAJGRW010001048.1, on the reverse strand, counting down.
AAGGTTACAGGTAAAAAAATAAAAGGAGAAGGGTAAAATAAGCAAATTTGTTTTAGATATTAATCTCCATTAGTGCATATCTCCATAATAGATGTTCAAACAAATTTTCAATTCAACTTTTTTTGGGGCATTTATACCTATTTACTATTGAGGAGGGTTCAAATGCCTCCATTTTCTGTGCCTCCATCATGCTTCCATTCTTTAAAACTTTAATAACTCAAAATTTAAAACTTAAAATTCAAAATAAAACCGTTGGATATGAACTACATTATTTTATCTATGCACGTGTAAAAAATTATGGCATTTCAACTTTGTTTTGGTTGTCATCTTGAGTTTGTAAAAATGTATACTAATATGGATAATTTCTAGACGTTGATTTTTCAACTTATTGATTCACATAAAAGCAAAATTAAAATGTGACAATTTTTTATGAGCACATAGAAAAAATAACACAGATCGCATCTAACGGTTTTATTTTGACGTTTAAGTTTTAAACTTTGAGTTATTAAAGTTTTTAAAAATGGAGGCATGATGGAGGCACAAAAAATGAAAGCATTTGAACCCTTCTCTTTACTATTAGGTGTGCCGATATATTTTTCCTAATCAAAATTCAAAACCCTATATTAGAATAATGCGATAGGTGTAATGATACTTGTACGATATAAAAATTGGATCCGACTCCGCTGCTCTCCAAATAGGAGAGCAGGACCCTGTTATTCTAAATCAGATTGTTGAATTTTTTTCATGCACGGATCTCAACATAGATGAACGGTTCGATTTAGAATAACATAGTCCTGCAGCGGAGTCGGGTCCATAAAAATTGGGGTTGCCTTTTAAAGTAGGATCGTTTCAATTCAATAAGAAATGGCCAGCATGCCTTTTCATACCATTATACTTTTATTCCGGGCCAATCGGTTGCCTTTTAAGATGACACTTAAGAATGAGTAATACCTCCCAATGCACATAATAAATTTTAAAAACATGACATATTACACAAAATAATATTTTTATCAACTAATATTAGGCTTAGTTTTTAACGATTTTTTAATAGCTTGTTGATAATAAAGAGACTTCTATGAAGTTGATTTTAAAGCAGATACCCGATGTGCACATTAGCTGGAAAGTAGCTAGATAGAAATGCTTGATCTTTTCCTCAAAAAGAAATGCTTGATCTTTCCTCAAAAAGAAATGCTTGATCTATCAACCTCCCAAGTGTGCAAATTTGTGACACTTGTTATTTTTTAACAGAGCTTGATATTCTTCGGTGCTTTGCTTTCCTAGCAATTGTCTAAATCTGCGATGGACGAGTTTCGCGAGGCAAGGCTTCAAACTGTAATGATTTTATGGTAGATTTCCAATAATTTTCATATTGTTGAATATGTGTGATGTTATAGAAAACAATATGGTATTGCATATTCATTAAATGCGGGCCATTTAAGTTCTTTTGCGTCTTAAAATGAACCTCACATTCTGATTTGCTACGTAGGATTTACTATTACTTTTGGACTAAATATATATAGTTCTATTTTATCCAAGTTTTCATTTATTTTTGTTCCCAAATATATTTACTTGTAGGTTGCTAACTATAATTTCTAGGAAAAACAAAAACATCTCTTTCTTGTCCAGCACAGAGTTCACTCCTTTTTCATTTAAATGGCATGTTCGGCCAAATACTGAGCGCATGAAAAAAAAAATATACTCAGACTTTGCGAATTTCAATTCAAGCGCACAGTGTTCGGCTATTCAAAAATTTCTACTCCTGTTCCCTTAAGACGGCCGAACAGGCCTAAAACTTTTTGAATATACAGAATTCACTATTTCCATGCATCAAAAATCATGCCGACCAAATCGTTATCCTAATTATTATTCTCTTGTTTTTTGTTGAGATAGATTATTCTCTTGTTTTGACGTTGGACAATGGTAAAGATCTTTCAAGACCTAAAATTACATGTATGAGTCGATATTTACATCATGGAATATGAACAAAAAAAATATAAAAGAACGAGAGTCATATATATGCCTCAACAATTCCCAGAGTTCGGAGCGTGACGGCGGTCGAAAAAACGGATCCGATTGTAGAGCGAGATAGGATTAAGATATGAGGGTGATTATGAGGACATATAAATAAGATTAGAAGAGTAGATCTAGTAAAAGAGTAGATGTAGGAATTTGAAGAGTGATTATGGGTGATTAGAGTAACTTTGAGTAATTTTAAAGATTTCGTGAGAATAAAGAAGTAATCTAGAAATTAGAGTCACTTAACTTATTGTAAATACGTTTTTTATCAATCGAATCGTTAGTAGGCATTGAAGCCACTATCTTTCAAACAAACAAAAAACAACTCGCAAAGTTTGTTTGGGACTAAATCACAATCAAAAGAAATTGTCCATATAATTGATCACATAAAGTAGAGAAGATTTATATTCAGTTTTTCAACACATAACTACCAGCTGAGTTCCAGCCTTTCCAAAGTTTTACATAAAAATAACATCGAAAAATGTTGACATTTTTTATAAATTGTGTCATTCCAGAGCAACGCGGAGCACTTAACTACCAGCTGAGTTCTGGCATTAATAAGAAAGGCATGTTTGTTAATTCTTACCCAACATTGAGGCCCTAAATTGGGTAAATATTTTAACACAACAGTTTTGACTTCATGCAGTTGATGAAACATATGCAATGCTACAGTCCGTGCGTTTCATGAAGTCAAAACTGCTCTGTTACAATCTTTACCCCGAAATTGGGCGATTTAACCCAACAAGATTACATTCAGGAGCTACAAATAAGTATCAAATAAATATGGTATTCCCAAGTCAGCTCATTTTCTGAACTCGGTAGAATTCATATTTAGTTTACATTTACTCTTACTGTTAACAGTAGCTACAAATAAGTACCAAAAGAAAACCAATCATTCCATGGAAAAACACCTCAGAGAAAGGTTTCTTAAATCCATTGGGCATCAAGTAGTCAAGTAATTAAAGAATCACTTGAAGAGATTAAGCAGAAATACGGGCTTCTCCTCAGCCGTTGGATCGAACACACGATCCTCAGTCGTCATAACTGATTCATCGGAGCTCGATTTCTCAGGGGATCCCGCCATTAAACAAAGATCCAAGTCAAAATTCCCCACCCCTTCCACCTCAGAGACTCCTCTTCTTCTCTTAACCGATCGACCTGAAGAAGAAGAAGAAGTCGGTGAAGACGGCCTCCCGGCTACAATCGGACCGTACAGGTTACGCATATCAGCATCTCCACATAAATCATTCATTGGATGAAGTGACCCGCCACATAAAACTGTATCCACTGCCGCCTCACACAGGTCCCATTGCCCAGTCCACATCAGCCCGATTGCCCCACTCACCGGGCTGATCGTGCGCCCGCATGCCTCGTATAGCAAAGACTGAAACAAAGCTGCATACATGTCAATTAAAACCCTTGATTAGAATGTTATCTGATGACATATATTAGGAGATTTGGAATGCTATTGTAACAAAGTAATCTGGTGAACCCTTCCAAAACGAGATGTAATCAGATCATTTATGCTCAATGATCAGATGTAATCTCTTATGTTGGATTCTTTGGAAGAAGACCCAAGAAATTTTACCTAATAAAAATTATCAGGGAATTAAAAATGATAAAAAAGAAAAAGAAAAGGTACCAGGTCGCTGGGCTTGTGGGACGCCGGAGAGAGAAGCGATGAGCCCGGCACGGCCGAAGAACTTGGCGACAAACACGGTTGCATGAGCCTGCGCTTTTGGGCTCTCGATCCACTCAATGCTGGCCCGAAGAACACACGAGTCACTGCACCCCTTTCGCAACACTCGGCACCCGTTGCAACTCATCTTCTAATAGCAAAAACTATGAGCCACCAGTTTTACACTAGTTAGTATCCTCTCAAGAGAATTTGCTCTGGAGCTTGGCAAATGGCAAGTGATTGTTTAGACTTCAGAGGGAATGGAGAGGTGAGAAGAGAAGTTTGGCAAGGGAAGAAACCGTTCAAGAAGGATAGACGGGTAGTACCGCGTTTCCGTGAAGCCGCGCAGATGTTTTTATGATTGGTTCCAACTGGGCACCTTTTTCCTTTTTCTTAGTGGCAATTTTCTCAAATACCCTAGAAACATAAAAAATACAATATATCTCATGTCGACCTAATTGACTGTAGGAATATGAAAAAATATTCCAATACCGGCCCTAATCTAAGAATATTTAATTTCTTTTCGAAAAATGAAAGTTTCATGTAATTTTACGATTTTTCTAAAAAAATTATGAAGTACTTCTGATCTGCTCATCATCTTGAAGGAGCATTTAAAATATGTAAAAATTCTGAGGTTATTTTACAAGGGGGAATTTCACGCATACCCCTCAAAAACTTCAAAATTACGTATTTCGCCTTCTAAAGTTTTAAATTACGTATTTCCCCCTCTAAACTTTAAAAACTCACAAATTTACCCATTTTATTGTCTTTTATATTAAAACTCATTCTAAAATTTTAGAATACCCATTTTACCCTTTATTAAAAGTATATAAAAGCCCATCAGACTCAAATTTGAATCTGAATTGTTCCTCTACCGTCCGATCCTCGCGCATCGCTTCAATATTCGTGTTCATCTAGAACGCACGGATTTAAAGCAATCCTGACCCGCACGCATCGCATTAAGAAATGTGCATGTCCTTCAATATGCGTGTGTGTTTGCATCAAGATTTCTTGAGAGCACAGATCTAAAAGCAGTTAACCTTTCAGATTCAAATTTGAGTCTGATGAGATTTATATGTTTTTAATAAAGGGTAAAATGAGTATTTTATAAATTAAGAATGAGTTTTAATATAAAAGACAATAAAATAGATAAATTTGTAAGTATTTGAAGTTTAGAGGGGAAAATACGTAATTTAAATAAAGGGGGAAATACGTAATTTTGAAGTTTTGAGGGGTATACGTGAAATTGAAGTTTTTGAGGGGTACCCTCTTTTACAAAGTCATCCATTACAGCGGAACAAGTATTTAATCAAAATGTACCCTTTGACGCTTTGGGAGGCGAAAGGCCAGATGTATACATGCCTCTCGGCTCTTGCAAACTGTATGTTATATTTTTGCTTTTCTTTCGATGTTGACATGTACTTTCATGGCCTCATGGGTGATGGTTGTGAATTTGTTATTTGTAAAGTACTAAAGATGAGATAGTGATAGGGAACATTAATGCAATTATGCAATAAGTAATAATCAACCAAGGGTAATAACAGTTTAATAATATGGTGCGTGCAAAGTGCGTTTTCAGTTCTGACTAGGAATCTGTGAGGCCGGAGTGATATTTTTGGAAAACAAAATTAAGAACCATAGTTAGAAAAATTAAATTTAGAGAACCAATGTGATTATTTTTTTTTTTAACAAAAACCATAAATACCTACCGAACAGGATATTCGGTACATCTAAGGAGGTACCCAATAGCCTATTCGATACCCAGCTTTATTATTTTATTTGACACAATACAGTAAGGGGAATTTTATATAGAATAAAGATTTTGTCCTCCGCTATCTCATCCCCTAAACGTCCCCCTAAACGGTCAAAGTCTAACGACATTCAAAGAAATCAACTTTATTTTCTTTCTCTCCCAGTTCGATTCCCTCCAGAGAGAAAATAAATAAAAAACCTCTCCGCCACCTAGTTTATCTCCCAGTTGGATCCTCTCCACCTCCTCCGCTCCTCTCACCTCGATCTCCAGCTGAAACTTCATCGGCCTCCGGCTTGACCTCCGTGCCGGCGTCGAAGGCTGAGGAGGCAGTGAACTTCTACAAGGCAACTTTTGGCGTAGAGGAGGCGAGTCGTGCATGCTGCTCCAAGCGCAAGTCCGACCAGGAGCAGCTCTCTCTTCTCTGTGCCGAGTCAAGATCGGAGATACCTCCTTAATCTGTGGGTTTTTTTAAACCGTAGATACTGAACTTTTATGCTTCTCGTTTTTCTCATGGGTGAAAAGTGTTGAGCTGAGGCGGAGTTCGAGGTGAGCGTGGAGCACGGTCTTTGATCTGACGAGGTGTCATGCAGGCGACGTGCGTACCGAAACAAGCTTGAGAAGCATTCTGAACCATCGAGAACTGAGTTCGCTTTACCAGTAAAAGTTTGATTCAGTTTTCCACTTGATCTTGTTTTTGTGTTGATTTGAGATTGAGATTTAAGTATGCTGTATTTGTATATCTTTTTTTAAATTGAGCAATCAAAGTATACACATTATTTCTCTATACAAGTGACAATTGGTCCAAAAAGGTGCCAGTATTGATACGACCTCCACCTCTGTACTGAACTTGTTTCTGCTGTAGAATGCAAACAAGAAAAAGAGAAAGCTAGAGAAAGATGACCAATCCAAAAATAAGGATTTCAAATTTTAAATGTTTGGATATTATCTTCAATGTACCTGATCAATTTTGAAAAAAATCAATTTTGATACTATTTAGGGATTCTTTTGTAAGTTTTTTATTTTCTGCATTATTCTGGGGTAATTCTGTAGCATTTCAGGGTCTCTTCTATAAAATTTTAGTATTATCTACACTTCTATGTTAATTTTGGTAAATAACAGGTTCTGTGGTGTAAAATTTCGGCTCTGACAGGGTTCAGGGACTGAACTATGATAGAAAATAAATTTATTTAGAAAATAGTCCGGGATAGGGACCTCTTTGTGACAGCATGTTTTCTTACATAACAACATTTCTTTGCATATATATTAATACTTGGAGTTGTAATTATCAATACTTCTATAAATGATTACATGTCAATACCATCAATTCCCAAAAAGATTTGTAACAAAATACGTTTCTCTAATAATATGTTGATAAAAAATACTCTACAACGTAAATATCCGCACATCAATGACAAGTGTCAATACTTTTCATATTACATATTAATATAATCAAGCGCCAACCAGAGTCCTTTGTAAAAAAATGTTAAATTAAAATAATTTACAACGTAACAATTCATACTTCAGTTATAAGTATGAATACTTTTCTCGGTCCCTATCAATATATTCAAGCACCGAACAAATTAATTGATTTAAGTTACTTTACAATTCACACTTCAATGTGTAAGTATGAATACTTAAAATTTTAGATATTAATATCTTTTAGAAATACTTGATATCTTAGATATGAATACTTGATATGTTATATATTTTTTTTAGAAATACAAGTGTCATGTAAACAATTCATACTTCAGTTATAAGTATGAATACTTTCTTCAGTACCTATCAATCAATTCAAGCACCAAATAAATTAACTGATTTAAGTTATTTTACAACATAACAATTCACACTTCAATGCGTAAATATAAAAACTTAAAATTTTAGATATTAATATTTTTTTACTAAAACTACCATGCTGGTGATTGTGCAGTGGTGATCCCTCAGGTAGTTAATGCATGGAGCACATTTAGGGGTTGTTCAGGAAATATTTTACAACATAAAAATTCAGACTTCGATGCGTAAGTATGAATATTTGATATTTTAGAAATAAACGTTTACAACAATTAAAGCGCTGACACTTGCAATGGTCGTTACACATCCGCTTGTCCATGGTTGTGTGGTCCCTATCGTGGTCGCTTTCAAACGACGTTTGCAGTCCCCCCAGGTCGGTAGTGGTCCCGCAGGTAGTTAATGTCTAAGACACGTCTGTGGGTTTCTCATAAATACTTTACAACATAAATATTCACACTTTACTGAGTAAGTATGAATACTCGGCATTTTAGAGAAGAATACTTGACAAGGTATAAATATTTGCACGTCGAGGTATGAATACTTGAACAACGAAGAACCTGAAAGTACTTCATCATAGATCTCATTTGAAAGAGAAAATTACGTATAAGATATTCGTGGTTTTAGATTCGCTATTCACAGATTGTCAGAAATATTGACAAGATTAAACGGAGAAAAAAAACACTTCTAAAAACGTGTAAAAGATGAGTGTGTGATTAGAGAGAAAAGAAAGTTGATATTCAGTTTTTTTTTTTAAATACTTGATGTCTTAGGTATGAATACTTAATATATTATATGGTAATACTTCCGCTCATAAGTATCCATACATGCGTGCGCCAATTGTAAATTTTTTCAAATATAAGCAGTCCCCCAAGTAGTTAGTGGTCCCCTCAGGTAGTTAGTGGTCCCAATCGTACTTTACACATCAGTTAGTCAGGAGACGTTTAGGGGACTGTTAGTCACTCCATTTTATATATCCCCTCAAAAACTTTGAAATTATATATTTGTCCCTCTAAAATTCATAATATTATATTTACCCTTCTAAAGTTCAAAAACTCACAAATTTACCCAATTTGTTAATTTTTCTAATAAAACTCATTTTAAATTTATGAGTTACCCATTTTACCCTTTTTCCATCTTTTCTTTTTCTTTTTTCTCTTCGTTCCCAGAGAAATCCCAAGCAGCTCATGCTTCAAAGAGCTTTAACTCCTCGCATTGTATGGCATTGATGGCAGATTTCACAGCCTCCATTTGGATTGATTAAGGTTTGCCAACATTATATGCTTCAAAAGACTAGTCAACTCTGGGTCACATTCTTCACGGTGAATATCTTTTTTTTTTTTTTGAGAAGCTTTGGCAGTTTGTATAAACAGTAAAATTGTTACATCATGCTAGTATGCATCCTGTTCCTAGCATCCAAAAATTAACCACTGATTCACACAATTCAGTGGTTATTTTTTCTATCTAAATACCACAAATAAAACAACTATAACATCAATCCATTAATCACAAAAAAACAAAGCAAACTATGAATTCAAAAGCCTTTCGTCTTCCCTCTTCTTCTGTCAGCAAATTTTTTTTCCAAAGTTGAACCTCCTGTTCTACTCTGTCTGCTAACTGGTACGCCGGTACCAACTTCCCCCTGAATACCAGCGCATTGCGCTATTTCCAAATAGACCACATCACACATAGAAAACAAATTATCCATGTTCCCACTGTTAACTTACCATCCATTCTTACACATACCTCTGACAGGTACCATATTTCCTGTAACGAAGGACCTGGTACCAGTAATTGACAGCCCAGTTTCAGTGAAATGCAATTCCAGACCTGGGCCGCGTATGAGCAGGTCAAGAGCAGGTGAAGTGTTGTCTCAATCGGGCCTTCGCGGTGAATATCATATATGATTTCTTTCAGGGGCGGATGCAGAATTTCTGTCGGGAGGGCAAAAATCGGATTCAAATAGCTTATCGGTTCAAACCCATTAGCTAATCGGATATTATATAAAAAACAATAACATAATAAAAAACAATTGATTAAGAGAAATATTGTGGTGTAATATAATCTCTAATACAATTGATAACAAAATAACAACAAAAGGTTAAGTTGTAAGAGAACAAATATACCGAATGAAAAATAACGATCCCATTCCCCAATCCGTGCCTCTCTGACTCAAAACAAAAGAAAAAAAAATTGGCGCAGGCGGCAGGCGCACAAAGTTTTATTTGTTCAAGACAGGCCTCAGCGAAAGTTTGGGCTCCAGCGAAATTCAATGGCCCGTTAATTCTTTTGTTAAACAGTTTCAGGCCTCCTGCGAATTTACTTGGTCCAGACTTCAGAGAATTAATGTTTCGGCTCATTGGATTTAGAGAGGGGCAATTTAATTCTCAGGGGGCAAACCCGAACTGGGCCAACTTTTTGTCCTAAAATTTCAAATCCAGAGGGTGGCAGTTGCCCCCCCGGGCCATGGTGGGTCCGCCCCTGATTTCTTCCTCCAATAAAAAAAAAAAAGCATAGTGCACAATCAGTTGAAATTGAAATTAGAATTTTGAAACAGAAAACTGCTAATCTGAGTTGCATTATAGCCACAAAAATTGCCAAACTAAAGTTACCACTACTGTATCAGTATAGGCCAAGCCAGTCTAGGAATTTTTTATGAATATATTTTATAATTTATAGAGATGACCAGCATGAGAACGGCTAGCTTACCATGTTATTCCTGGAGAGAATTCTCGATGTGTGTAATATTTCCATCGCTCCTTTTGGTTCCTAGTGTACTCCAAATACGAATATTCGTTATAATATTTCTCAAGAAGGTTGCATGAGTACATCTGTTTCTCTCTCCAGCTGATTTAATCATTGGTGGCACATTGATAGTAAACTGATTTACCAAACTTCATCCACCGAAATCTTCTCAACCTTTGCCGAAATTTTTATTTATACCATTTAAAAAAAAAAATAAACCAAAACACTCTCATTTTCTGTTTTTTTTGCATTTACCCAAGTCACAGGACACCGGTGTGGCCCCATTAAAGGGGGTCCGCAGAATGCCGATGCGGCTCCCTGGGAGACTATATTAGGGAGCCGCTGCTCTCATTTTTGGTGTCCATTCAAAGAAGCTTTCAATCCCTTCGACCTCAGGTAAGTTTTCTTCTTCTTTTCTAGTTCTAATATATAGTTTAGGGTAGTAATTAGATTTAGGGTTTAGGTTTAGGTTTAGAACTTAGATTTAGGGTGTAGGGTTTAGATTAGATATTAATTTAGGATTTAGAATTATATATTAATTTAGGGTTAAGAACCAAAATTTAAATAGAATTGTACCAAAATTTAATTAAAATAAGATCAAAATTAATTTAGGATTTAGAACTAAAATTTAAATAGAATTGCACCAAAATTTAGTTAGAATAAGTCCAAAATTAATTGTTTGAGCACCAAAAATTAAACTAGACTTATATCAAAATTTAACTAGGTTTATTTTACTAAAATTAATTGTTTGAGCACCAAAATTAAATTAGACTTGTACCAAAATTTAATTAAGTATATTTTACCAAAATCCTCATATTTGACCAAAATTGGTACCAACACTAATAGCAGAAAAAAATTCAAATACAGCATGGCATCTAGTAGAGATATACCTACCGTCTTCCAGTAGGGGTGTACCATTTTTCGGTAGAGGTACACAATATGGCCCTATAGCCACTCTGTACGAGATGTCCCAGTATATCGACGATGTGTTGGCAGATGTTCCGGGTATCCGGAGTCGCACTGACAGAGTCAGTGACTTTTCGTGGTACCCGAACGCGGAACACAGGATTCTATAGGCTGCCACTGGGGTAAGTTCTAAGTTAGTCATATTTATAAAAATAGTAAAATACTAATAACATAATTTTTTCTATGAAAATTGAATGAACTTGACCTGAATTTTTAATTAAATGCAGGGTTTGGATGCGGTTACGGTTCGTCACAACCGCATGTGGCTACCGTACCAGCCGGCGTACGAAGGGACATTGTGTGCAATGGGATTGTTTTCAGCTATCTCAGATGGCTGAGGAAAACCATGATGAAGGCTTATCTTCCGGGCTCATTGAGCGATAGTGTCCCGAAACGCACACCTTTCATCTCCCCCGTGCTGAGATAACAGTCACCCTATAGGACGTCAGTTGTCTGTGGGGTATGACTATTATTGGGGAGCCTGTGAAGGGTGTCGAGTACGGGGACTTCCGGCCATTGTGCATGGACTTACTGGGGTACTCGCAATCGAAGCTCCAGAAAGAGAAGAAGAAAGGTGAGAAGATTAAGATCTCGCCCAGTACCATCAACTTAGCAAAATTGAGGGCTAAATTCCTGGACTATCCAGATCGTCCAGATCAAGTATGTAAATTGTACATTATTTAATTTAAATAATATCAGATTTATTTCTAAACAATGTTCTAATTTAAATAAATAACAAGTGGTTGTTGTCCGGTACATGCGCACATAATTATGGAGATGATTACTTGTCGGTTGTTCCCGGATTCACACAGAGATCAGGTGCGGCTGTGTTATCTTGAGCTTCTGCGCGATTTGCCCACTGCAGGCAGATACAATTGGGGTGGTGCCACACTGGCATGCCTATATAGGTAAAAAAAATTTGCTTATAATATTTTAATTTTTTCAAGAGTTATATATCTCAGTATAAGTAACACTAACATTGTACATTGTAAAAGGGTCTTAACAATGCTTGTTTGAAGAAGAACAAGACCTTTATTGGACCATGCATGTTACTACAGCATTAGTCCTACGCACATCTGATCGTTGACCGTCCAGTTCTGGCTAACAAGACAGATGTGCCGGAATTGGGCAAGCCCGAGCCAGACAACTGCCCTGCGTACAACGCCAAGTATTGCTATCTGAAGATTTGGGTCGGGGCAGGGTATGGACAGACAGGCATTTTTATTCACACAGGCTGAGTCTGGACAGACTACGATTTTTTGTCCTGGAATCCAGCAGACATTCGAGATTGAGGAGGACTCTACAGACTCAGCAGATACTGACGAGACGCCACTCTCCAGGCGAGGTCGAGGGTTCAGGAAGAAGAAGCCAATGACGGTATTTAGTCCTGACCAGTAGGCTTTGGTTTGTACTTTGTTAGATGTTTTGTTAGATACTAGGACTTATTTGTTGGATACTGTCACTTATTTATTTTGTGCTTTGTTTTTTATTTTGTGCTTTGTTTATTATTTTATTTGTTTTTTGTTATTTATCTATTTTGTTCATTATATCATTATCTCTTCGTACACAAACAATATTTCAAACGAACGACATTTCTAAAATATTTGATCCTACAAGCGAAACAAATTTTACCAATAAACAACATTTCAAACTAAACTCAAAACAAATTAAACAAATAAAACAATTTTAAAAACAAAACCAAAACACAAATAACAGATTTCAGATTTTTTTTTAAAAAAAGAGGGGGAGCCGCATCGGCATTCTGCGGACTCCTTTAATGGGGCTGCACCGGTATTCTGCGGCCTGGGTAATTGCAGAAAACCATAAAATGAGAGTGTTTTGGTTTATTTCTTTTTTTAAATGGTATAAATAAAAATTTCGGCAACCTTTGTTACTCTGGCTACATCAACTCCATGTCTCAGCAATGTGTTAGCGGTCTCAGCAAGCTTGATAATACAAAAATATCACCATTCGTTGGTTGGGAACGGAGCTTGGGATCTTGGGATTTCTCTAGGAACGAAGAGAAAGGAGAAGGATAAAATGGGTAATTGATAAATTTAAAATGAGTTTTATTAGAAAAATCAATAAATTGGTTAAATTTGCGAGTTTTTAAACTTTAGAAGAGTACATATGATATTATAAAATTTAGAGGGGGAAATACGTAATTTTAAGGTTTTTGAGGGGATACATGAAATTCCCCCAAAATAAAAAATAATGTGTCATAATTAACATGGCAAAGGTACAACAAAAGCACATTTTTAGGTATTCTGCGCATATTTTAGAAGTGATCTCAACTGGAGCTGGGCTTAGTACCACTTGGGCTGGACCTTTTATTGCAGAGTAGAGGTACAGTGTGCAAATATTATGGCAAAAAAAGTGAGCTTTTGTTGGAATTTGCAAGCATATTTTAGATCACTTTCTCATTATCATAACCAAAAGAAGTTAGCGTAGCTAAATAATTTTTACTTTTTTCAAGGCACAAGTAAAAGAAATACACGGAAAATTAACATCAAAAGTAAAACCCCTAAATTCCCATCTGGCAAAAACAGACCCATCCATTCCTCCTCACCAAGTCAGTAGTACACAGTTTTAGTCCTTCCAATTCTAGATTTCCTTCTACTGTCAGACAAATCAACTATTTCCCTTAGATAGATACATCACTCAAATCTATTTCCCTCAGAAACAAATGTAAAACCAATTAAAAGCCAAGTCACGAGACAGAGTGCCGTGTAATCCTAGATGGGGTCGACTTGGTCTCATCAGGGTTGATTGAACCGGGACTCTCTGATGTGTCGGAGCTGCTGTTCTCCCCGCTGTGCACCTTCCCCGACCAAATCTTGCTCAGTATCTTTTTCGGCATGAGTATTCCCTTACTCACTTTTTTCTCCTCATGAATGTTCTTGTTGCCATTGCCGTTGCCGTTGCTGTTGCCATTGCCATTATTCATGTCACTGCTCCCACTACTTCGCTCGCTACCCCCGCTCTTGTTAACGACACGCATTGACCGAAAAGAGTTAATATCTGCAACTGGAGCTCCGTGCATGTCATCTTCCGTATAAGTTGTCGCGGCCGAGCGAGAGCTGCCATAGGAGTTCCCAGTTTCGCGGGGAAGGAGGGACCGCACATCAACTGGCAGGTCGGGCCCATTTCCTGATGCAGCGGAGGCACGCAGCTGTTCGAAGAATAGAACTTGGACTACAACTCGAAGAGGGAGGCGCTCATTTTGGACTGCATGCATGCAGGCTTCAGGTGAGAGTCTTTTGCAATCCATTAATCCACATAGCCTCTTTTTCTCGCTCTTTGTTAGCCCTGGATGCTCCTAATAAAGGGGGAAAAAAGGAATTCAGAAGATTAATTTTTCAAAAATGACCCTTTGAATTCTGCACTCTGCTTAATTCAGCCTACTGAAATAAACTTTTTCATAAACTGGTCCGGCAGCAGTTTCTCCCTAATTGCAGTGCCATGTAACATATTTGATGAATATGGATAAAAATAATGTTGTGAAAGGATAGGCATGTGTTGTACGTTGAGACTTAATTCATCACAGGAACATATTACATCGACATCACTAAAAGATGATCAGTTACGTGCTCTATTGGGCAACAACCTAATATACCATGGGTCTCACTGAACATAAAATAGTGCGGGCCTCAACAGAAACAATTAATTAAAGGTTATATCAAAGAAACAAAATAGGCCTCTCGATCGATATTTTGGGCAAGTTGTCCGGTGGGGGGCAAGTACAGGATCCTAACTACCCAAAAAATGAAGCACAAAAATTACCTTGAGATACATGTCAATCGCACGGTAAAGGCCATCATGCACTGGTCTTAATCCAATTGAGATCATCTCAGCCAAACCAACAAACTTCAGAATGGGCAGATTCGGGTCTTTAGCAATCTCTGCAAGGTACCCGTCAATCAATGTAGCCACCGAAAGAACCTTTGCACCATTCGGGTCAAAACCCTTAGCTGGATCAGTTACCTCCAGAATCTCTCCATTACCACCACTATCCTGCTGTGCCATGAACTCCTCAATTATACCAACCACCATATCCACATCATACACCGGTGATCCCTCTTCCTGGGTCTCAGCTAAAATTAAAAGATCTTTCACGGATGCATTTTCGAGTTGCCGCCCAACCCGCTTCACCAGCTCATTCCGGCAGTTCTCTCCCACATCCAACAAGCAAGCAGCTCTGAGCAACTTAAGCAAAAAACTGCAAGAAACTGACCCATTATCACCCGGCAACAGCCACACAATTGTCTCCAAAATATTCCTATACCGGGCTACATCAACCGAATTGCTATTGACAGAACCTTCCAGTAAACCAGGGACCTTCCTATATGCGTACGCTTTCAGTGCCTCGCCCAATACATCCGCTGAAGTGCGCCCCTTGGCTTTCACTGCAGCTAGGACCCGCTTATAAAAATCCATCTCAAGCTCACAAATATCCTCGACCCACCAATCCCTAGGCACTGCAGTCTGTTTTCTGACACCGTTCCAATGTGAGTCGAGTCCGTTTTCTTGAGCAAGCTTCTTTCTATTGTATGTGTACGACCACTCGACCTCTGATGGGTCGATTGAGGCCTTGTTAGCAATAGAATCAACACAATGGCTAACAATTTTCAACTCCTCAACCCACGGCATGAGATTTTTGGTGGTATGGAGAACAATTATAGAATCCTTCCATGTGCGAAAAATAGAAGAAGTTAGAAACACATCGATTTTGTATATAAGATTGCCTTTCTCAATTGTCTCATGCATCTCAAGATACTCTGCAGCGCACCTTGCTGCGACCACATTGTAGGCATTGAGAGTCACGACCATGCCATAGCAAAACTTTGCACATATTTCAAAGGCAGCAGGCCCGCCTGGTATGTCTGACACGTCCACCTCATCGTTTGTCTCATCATTTGTGGTTGTTGCAACAATTTTTTGGAGACGTGCACTTTTTGAAAGGAGAGGAAACTGCATGGTAAAGTTCAAATGGAATTAGTCCTGTTCCAAATAAATGAAGTATAATTTGGAATTAGTCCTGTTCAAATGGAATTAGTCCAAGAGCCTGCTCTTGCTGATATGACGACAAATTTCAGTTTCAAATAATAAAGTTTGGACTCATAAGAAACTGAAATTTACTTCTGTAATCTAGTTTTTCATAATTCAAAATTAACGTGCTCAAATTTTCAGACATGAACTCTATTTTAAAATTTTGATTGCTGGTAATGGTACCACATACTGGTTGCAACAGGAAAATACTGCTAGGACATAAAGAAAAATGAATGAACTATCTACCATAGTTTTGAATGATAATGAAATTGTCATTCTGGTAGAAGTTATATGAACCACATAGTAATTATGGATGAATGAAACAAAGAAGCCGTTAAGACTAGAGTACATCAGAAGAAGATATGCTTTAAGTTTATAGATTATGGAAAATTATGATCTGGTCATGTGAAATGCAAATGGCACTAACAAAGGTCATGTGAACATGCTTATGTAGCCCATTCAGGCATTCATTCTTTAATTCTTAATATGAATATTGCTAAATAGACATGCCATTACAAAGAAAATATCCATCCCACGTGTTTTTTTTCCCAAAAGATGCAATTAAACCCCTTCGACACACTTTCTACGGATAATGAGAAAAGAGGCAGTCTCTTTGCTTCACTGTTTTTTTTTTTTTCCTTTTGGGGTGAACCAACAAAATCACTACAAGTGAAGGTGATGTTTTTGCATTTTACTAAGCATGTGGAAAATATTTCAAGTTGCCTTCTCTTAGAAATTTGAAACAATTTGTCCTCACTACAAAAATTTCCACTAGAAGGCTCATGCCGAGTCCCTTCTCTCATCTGCTCCACACAAACAGATATTGTTTTGGTAGTTTGTTCAAAAAAAATTCTAGGAATACATGATTTTTTTTTTTAACATAATGTAGTCTATCATAAGTGCCACATCAGAGAAAGAAAGAGAATGCCAAATGAATTAAGAAATATTTTTGGGTCCATAGAACTATAAAATAATACCAAACTCACCAAGGGTTTACCCTTTACAGTAGGTATGATACCAAAAGTTAATAATACCACTAATAGAGTTTGGCAATACCTTGTGAAGGAAAAATTTGACTTCTCCAACAGTGACAATTATATCAGTCGCAAGTTCAGTTGCAACAAACCTAAACAAGTGTATAAATAATTTTATTATAAAAATACTATAAATAATAAAATACACAAGAAATAAAGAAGTGACATTAAGCAAGCTATTGAAGTCACATGAGTGGGTCCATGAAGAATACAACTCTAAAGTAACGAAATAATTAAAACCATGTCCTTGGAAATATTAAATTAATTGAAGCAGTTTAATTTTCCATTATGATATTCACTAGGAAATTTAAAAAAAAATTACCTTGTATTGTTTCCATCATTTTGAAACACATCTGGCTTCGACCCAAGCTTCATGTACTTCATCTTTGCAATATATTAAACTAACCCCAAAATAGTTCAAATTAAAAACGAAAAATAAAAGATAACCTTTTTTTTTCACTTGACAAGCAACTAAAACTAGGGATCCTCACAAACCCTAACCCTTACCCATAATATGATAAAACTTTATTACAAGTTAACAACAGCACATGAGTACATGACCACAGATCAACCTATAACAACCAAACCACCATGTGCAGAATGCTTTCTTTTTTTGAAAAACTTGGCAGCTGCTGCCAAGGTGATGTGCAGAATGCTTTCTCTCTCTCTCTCTCTCTTCAAAAGAGAAGTACAAGCTCGACTTTCTCTTAAGCTCTGGTGTTTCCTCTCTGCTAGGCACGGCCCCAGTAAACCCGGTCTCTGTTTCAGTAAAAAATAGTCTTTAGAGAGAGAAACAGTGGAAAAAAACACAAGTACCATTCAGCAGGGAACACTAATTTGAATTTTAAATGCCTAGTGCTTGGCAAGGGGAAGGTGGTGGAGCATTTTGCTATTGGATCTCGATTTGGATATCAAATTGGGATTATTCCAATAAACCGCGCCGTCCAAGTGGGAATTAATCGAAAACCTAAAAATTATTAAAAAATTAATAAATCTAAGTAAAAGAAAAGACAGCATCTTGAGAAATGTGAAGAGAGAGGGATATGAGGAGACAGTAGGCATCTTTACTCAGGCAATGGAGATGGGGGTGTAGGGAGACCATGGCAACAGCCTCTGATAAAAAGAATCTTATCTGAAAAAAGGTTTATTAAGAGGGAAAGTGAAAATTCACATGGGTAGTTGTTGAAAAATTGTCTGGCGATGAACCCAATAAACCTTTTCTTAGGGAAATATTATTGTCTTTAAATGCTCGTAGTACTAGTAGTAATTGTCTTAACTGTGAAAAACCTAATTAATTGGATAAAATGGGATAACATGGTTAAGGGGATAAAATGGTTGTTTTGTATATTGCACTTTTCTCTGCAAAATTAATTCCTGAAAAAGATCTAGCTATAAATAGAAAAGGAAGAACAAGAACTACTGATATATAAGAGGAAGGATCACAAAAACGAAGTGATTGTTCAATAAAATCCATTATTTCTACAAACGAACAGTTCTCTACGACATTTGTACATGTTCACACTTTGAGATGTTTTGCTAGAAACCAAAATCAAATAAAATAAAATAAAAGCGTAAAATAAAAATAAAAAAGGAGATTAAAAAATTTTGGGATGCACAAACCCGAAATCATTTCCTGAGAGAAAGAGACTTTATGATTTCACATAATATTAGAAGATTAATAAGAAGGAGAAAAAAGAGAGGAAAAAAATCTAACCACTGTCGCACCAGGTGTACTGTGAAAATCGCAAGAGAGAAGAACCAAATTGCCACCAGAAATCGAAATCGAAATCAAATCAGCCAGAGGATAAGAGCAGAAGCAAAGAGACAACTCGCTCTCTCTCTTCCTGCCCTCTGTTTTGAATATTCTATTCTGTTCTATCACTTCCTTCACTTAAATGGCACCATTTATTTCGCACCGCCTCTCTCTCTCTCTCAGTCTCTATCTCTCTCTTTTCGCTTTCTCTCTCAAGTGAGCTGAGGCAGCTAGAGCTTGTGAGGTTACTTTGCGCGTACTCTAATGACGTAGCTAAGCAGCTAGCTACCGTAAGAGAGATGAGAGAGGGAAAATGGGGGACCAGTGTTAATTGACATATCTGCCCTCGGGAATAGTTGAATAGTTGAGTGAATGTGCTCCTTTGCCAGACAAAAACATGCCCCGCTTGGAAAGAACACGTATCCTCTGCATTAACTCAAAAGGGAATCTTTTAAGTTAATGCATCTCGGCCGTCTGATATTGAACAGAGCCAATCCAGCTGTCTGATTTTAACAGAGGGCCCTTTAATATTAGTGCGGATCTAATTTACACAGATCATAAAGTGGATCGGATTGTCCAGATGCATTAACTCAAAAGATTCCCTTTTGAGTTAATGCAGAGAATACGACTTCGCTTGGAAACGGATCACACATCGATTGCATCCGTTAGTTGAGAACTTGAGATAATTAGATTGGGTATAATTACATTAAATGATGATTAATTTTGCTTTTTCACCCACAAGACCACAACTACAGGAGTCCATATCCTCTGAGGTAACAGAATATTTCTGTTTAGATCCGGACCGTCTGATCAGAATTAAAACCAATCCGGTTCATAAATAGAATATACTGGCTTTAGGATGCGTTTGGATGGAATGAAGAATAATCACTAATTCAATTAGCACTATTTTGAACTACTATTTTTCATTTGAATGTGTTTTGAGTTAACAATATGAACTAATTTTTGTTTGCCTTTTGTAGGTTAGCTCACTATTCTACTAATCTAATAAAATGTTGAATTAGTATTATTCTCAATTTTCAATTACTAGAGTTAGCTCACTATTCTTCCTAACCCATCCCTCAATACAAATGCACTCTAATATTTTGTGAATTCTGATAGGATAGTCCGGATATAAACATAAATATTATGTTACCTTGGACAATATAAATTCCAATTACATGTAACAATTTGGAGTTTGCATCTTCTGCATTAACTCTAACTTTTTTTAGTTAGTACATCTCGGCCGTCTGATCAGAGTCAATCCGTTCTGAGATGAAACATACGTAGCATCTTTAATATTCATGCCAACACAGATTGGACAATCGGAATTCATCATGCATTAACTCAAAAGTTGAGTTAATGCAGAGGATACGAATTCACAAGTCAGTGAAGTCAGAAATAAAATTTCTTGAGTAATAATATTAGAACTCCTTTCAGTTCTAAAAAAATCTACATATCTTTCTAGACCCCGAAATTTTTATTGTTACCATCTTAAAAAATTCAAATTAAAAGAATACTATCATGTTGGGCCCCTTATCAATCCTACCACCCTCGCTAACCCAGTTCGTGCACCAAATAGGCTGGTGCGCGGACTGGGTTGGCGCACCAGGTGGTGTGCGGACCTGGTTAGTGCACCAACCTCTTCTGCCTATTAAGGCACCACCTCAGGTAACTGTGCTCATTCCATTCGACGCAAAGCAACAGGCAGCAAAGAGCATTCTCGCAGAGACCAAAGAGTAAGTTTTCACTCTAGTCCTTTTATTTTTTTTAATTATTTAATTATTTTTTTAATTTTTTGTAAATTTATTAAATGTTAAGTTTGTTCTGTAATTCAGGTAACTATGATTGGAATTGCTTGTTATTTTGGTGGTGAAGTATTACAAGGGCCCAATGGTGCTTATTATAGTATCCAACCCCAGAAAATGTTCAATATCGGCCCGGATTTAGATTTCAGAGGTATAACTAGGGAAGTGTACCAGGAACTTGGTATTGACCCGAATTATTACGAACTGGTAATTTCCGCAAGAATCAATATCGACCAAGGCAACCAAACATGGTTCCAACAACTCCCTGTACTAGACGATAGCAGTTGGGGGTTGTATACCCAAATGACATTGAATTTGACAACATCTTTCAAGTTCCTAGAGTTATATGTGGTTGCTAACCCCAGACATAATCCTAGACAGAACCGTAGACAAAACCCTAGTCGGGGCATGGATCAGTCAGTGACGGGTCCTACTCGGGCCTTAAATTTAGCGGGTACTAGTCGGTCCCCATCCACGGGGGCTGGTCCTAGTCGGTCCCCATCCTTGGAGGATGGTTCTAGTCAGGGTCTATCTCGGGTTCCATCCTCCAGCTCTAGCCAGAACCGATTTGAAACCCCAGAACCACGTTATTATACTGACAATACAGATGAGGATCCCGAAGAACGGGAGGCAGAGGAAAATTGGAATGCTAGTGACGACGGTGGGCAGATAGGGAATGCTAGTGACGAGGAAGACAATCGTCTTGTGCTGGGTATGCGAAAGTGGCCGATATCGGGTCGTGGAGAGAGACACCCGTTTCCAGCTTTTCATGACACTTCGGGGTTTAAAGAAGCTGATCACGTTTTTTTTGCGGGTTCAGAGGTTCGTTTTTGAACTTATATGAATTTTTTATTTCTTTGAAAATTTAATAATTTAAAATTTTGAATTTTCAACTAAGTTAGAGAAATGTCAGAAATTTCTCAGGAGATGACGTACAACGACAAGGATCAAATGAAAAAAAAATTCACCACTGGCACATAAAGAAAAATATCGAGATCAGACAGACACACAGCGACACAACAAGGCTGAGATTTAAGTGCCAGAGCAACAAGTGCAAGTGGGGGTTAGTTGCGAGGGCCACATGCTTTGGTAATACTTGGGCCATCTCGAAGAATGAGGTACCGCACACATGCCACGTAGATGCATCCAGATCAGATCATGCGCAGTTGACGTCCTCTATGGTGGCCAACTGCATAAAACTTTCTTTGGAGAAAAATACTGATATTAGTATCAGAGCTATCAGGGGCCTGGTTGCTGAAAGGTACGAGGGCATCGTCCAAAATACAACAAATTATGGCGTGGTAAAGAGTTAGCGATTGCCCGGGCATTTGGTAGTTGGGAGGGGTCTTATGGGCTTAT
Organism: Carex parvula; assembly: GCA_025461045.1. Classification (NCBI taxonomy): domain Eukaryota; kingdom Viridiplantae; phylum Streptophyta; class Magnoliopsida; order Poales; family Cyperaceae; genus Carex; species Carex parvula. The sequence continues at coordinate 606,944 of JAJGRW010001048.1, read as the reverse complement.
TATCCCTTTGTTGGAGGTAATAAAAAGGGCAAATTTGGAACTGTGTATGAAGTTGTTTCGAAGCCTTCAGATAAGGAAGGGTACCGGTATTTCATGAGGTTGGCATGGGCATGGGGACCGTGTATAGAAGCAGTAGGTCACCTCAGACCCGTCATCAGTATCGATGCCTGTTTCTTGTCAGGTAGATACAATAGCAGGTTGTTGATTGTCACCGGATATGATGCAGAGAACCAGTTAATCCCACTAGCATTTGGATTGGTAGAGAGCGAAGAATTTGAGAATTGGGGGTGATTTATGAAGTGGGTGCGGGATAATATAATTGGTAGTTGTAGGTTCATGTGTGTGGTCTCTGACCGGCACAACGGCATAAAAAAGGTGTTCATTCAAGATGATCTGGGTTGGTCAGAGGAGAACGGGCAGTGTGCCCACCGGTTCTGCTCTCAACACGTGTTAGAGAATTTTAGAAAACACACTCAGGATAAAATTGCTTCTAAATTCTTCAAGATGATGGTTAAAAAGAAGAAGCGCAGAAGATTACAAGATGGCCTTGATGCAATCGGAAGGCGAAATCCTGAATGGCTGACATACTTGGATACATGTGACAAGTATAATGAAAATGACGAGGAAGAACCAGCTAAGCCATGGAAGATTTATCAAGCTATGGATGACGGAAGTCGTTGGGAAATAATGACCGGCAATGGTTCCAAATCGTTGAACAATGTCTTCAAAACTTCTCGCAGGTTTGTTATTCACAATTTCCATAATTTACGATTAATGAAATATTTTAGGTTATCTTTATTTTAATTGTAAATTGTAATTCTCGTAGGTTACCGGTTGCTGCAATTATTGAGGAGACGTTTTATAAGTGTGTCACATGGTTCGTTGAAAGAAGAGAGAAGGCCGTGCAATGCTAACAAGAGGGTCAACTTTTCTCCACTCGTTCGCACTTGAAGCTGAACAAGTACATCCGGAAGACTAACAAAATGAGCAGTGGTTCCATTCAATAGATCCGGAGAATTTATGGTGACATCACATGGTGAGAAAATCCCATTTGATATTGAGGCAGGCAAATGGGTGTACACGTCCCAAGACTGTAGGTACAAGGTCATTGTGCAGAACGACCATGAGGTGGAATGCTCTTGCCAAAAGCCTCAGCACCGGAATACCATGTGTTCATGTAATGGACAGTGTGTAAAATAAGGTACGAATGTGTGTTAAAATTTCATAATAATCTTGGATGATGAAACTTACAAATGTGTGTGAAAAATGTAAGAACTACGATCCAAATGTCTTCGTAAATTACTATTACAACATTCAAACACTTATCGACACATGGAGTGGAGAATTCCACGTGTATGACAATCAAGGTGATTGGCCGCCGCACGAAGGGGATATCTTAACGCTAGAGCACCGGTTAGTGAAGTTGGGTCGGAGAAGACACAACCGGATCCCAATGTGGATGGACATACTGGAAGGAAGGACAAGGGGTCACCAGACCAACAGAGCTACCCTCGAAAGGAATACGAGAAGGAGAAGGAGAAGAGATGCTAGGAACCGTACCCAATAATGTCATGGTTAGGGCTTTCTGTCTATGTATTAAGGTTAGGATTTTCGGTTATGTATTATGGTACAAACTTTCAGTTTTGTATTAAGGTTAATGCTTTCGGTAATGTTTATGTATTGTGTGTTATGTTTTAATGTACTATGATTGCGGAATAAGTATTATTGTGTGTTATGTTTTATGTATGGTGTGTTGTTATGTTTTAATGTATTATGTATTGCGGGATATGAGATCTAAAATACGCAACATAAGAAGTAATATGAAAATAACTTAACAACTATCATTAGAACTATACCACGTAAGATATGCATTAAAACACCACGTAAGAGGTGCCTTATTAGGCAGAAGAGGTTGGTGCGCTAATCAGGTCCGCGCATCACCTGGTGCGCCAACCCAGTCCGCGCACCAGCCTATTTGGTGCGCAAACTGAGTTAGCGAGGGTGGTAGTATTACAAGGGGTCCAACAGAATGGTATTCTTTTAATTTGAATTTTTTAAGATGGTAACAATAAAAATTTCGGTTCTAGACCCAATAATTTGCTTCCCTTATTTTAGTACAAGTACAAATCTACAATGGTGAAATAAAAAAAGGTACACTGGTATACCTTATTAAACTTTATTTGTACCTAATTTGTAGTTTATATATTAGCAATAATTTAACAAATATTTTGATGAGGGTCAAAATCCTCAAACCACTCTAGTAACAAATATTAAACTGTAAACATGCAACTTTAGGTAATATTTTAACTAGTTATGTTGATCCTAGATTCCTAGTTGTCAATGACTTAAAAATTGTCAATGGCAGACATGATTAGTACTTAGTAGCATTCGCTTTTCATCTAATTTTTATTTTTAGTCCTGGATTTATTCTAACCTGACATTTAATGACGGGTTACATTAAGAGGGACCACTCCCAGTGACAAGGAACTGACTCGAGAAAGCGACCTTGGATCCATCAGCGCATAAATTCCATCTTTGTTTTCTTTTTAGTAAAGTTACTTTGTAAAATTTAACAACTTAGATAGGGAGAAGGTCTCGTACCATTACCAACCATGTAATCCAAGTACACCAAGATAAGGACTGCCGACATTTTTATTAATTTCCAAAGTTTAATAGAAATTAATTATTATAACCAGAATTTCCGAATTTCATCAAAAATGTCCAAACCGGCCATAAAATGACAGGTTTTCTCTTCTGTTTTTTTTTTTTAGAGACACTAATGAAGAATAATAAAATCTAACACTGAAAATTCGAATTTTTTGTTTAAATTATTTGTTAGATTACTTCTTTTGATTTATAATTACCATATTTATACTAAAATACACTATACTTGAAATTATGTTGAATTACACTATATCACATTAAATTACGCTAAATTATGTTAAATTACGCTAAAATACGGTAAATTCTAGTAAATTACTATGTTTCTTCATGGTGATGCATAATTAGAAACTATTTTTTGTTTCTCTTTTATCTTTATAGTGATTTATAATTAGAAACTATTTTTTTAAGAGACACTATGAAGAGCAAGATAATGAAATCTAACACTGAAAATTCAAATTTTTTATTTAAATTATAATGCTTCCGTACACCCAGAAGAAATAGGAAAAGCATCTGGTATTCAAGTTAATTTAGTTGAACAATTTCTTTTCGGATCCGTCTCAAATTTACAGGATTTTTAAATTCTATTCTACCAGGTCAGGTATGTCGATTGTACTTGTAAATTATCTGATTTTAACGGTATTTAGATGTGGTAACTATATTATTATTATTATTTTTTTAAATGATTTCTTTTTGGGACGATATTTTAGCGGAGGCAATGCCACATGCAGGGGCTAATTTTAAATTTGGTAATAAATTAGAAAAGGGTCCGCCTCTTGATAATAAGTTTTCATATCTGTCATCTTAATTTATTATTATTATTTTTTTTTTAAAGCTTCGCAAAAGTTGTGAAGTCGTGAGAGAAGCTCGAACTCTCAATCTTTAAGTAATCACAGTGTTAGAATATTTTCTCCAAGTCAATTGTGCTACTGTCTGGTCTTTTGTTAATTTATTGAGAACCAGTCTTTGATCTAGTGACAAAGACAATACTCTCAGTATAAAAGATCACAAGTTCAAATTTCAAAAATATATTTTTTTGTGAATATTAAATAGTTGAGTGGCTTGATCTCTAACTTTTACTTAAAAAAATTATTATCACTAGACTTATTTCAATTTCAAAGTACCAATAGTTCATCAATTTGCTATATATTAATATTGTATGGGGCCTCATGATAACTAAAGTTGGATTGTTTTAATAATACATTCTCAATTTTTTAATTAAAAGTTTGATTATGCGTCATAATAATTTCTCAAACTTCCTACAATTATTTTTCTCCACTTAATTTTGCTAACTTCTTTTTCTCTCACCATCAGCCATGACGAAATTCTCTCTCTAACCAATCCGGTCATGAGAAACTCCATATTCTTGTATTTTTGTAGATATTTTGCAAATAGTATTATTTATGTTAAAAAAAATTGACACATATTGAAAGGTTCCAATCAAATTTGATGTCCGGATCGCTTCCGTTCAATTTTCCAATCAATGACGGTTACATTCTTACAGAGACCACACTTTTATGGATCTCTACTCCGGAACACAGAGAAACGATTCGAGTATAATTTAGAAATGATTCAGTACGACAATGAAGTAAAAAATAAAAATAAATCTAAAAACTCCCCCAATTTTTTTAAAAATAAAAAATCATGCTTTTTTCATATTTTATTCGCGAATAATTCGTGATTCGCGTTTTATTCGGTATTCTGTTCAGAAATGTAAAAAAAACGAATTAAACACGAATTAAACGCAAATAACTCGCGAATTGTGTTATTATGCCCCGGAAAGTGCATGACTCGCCACACCATTCTCGGGATGTCTCGGCCACAGAGAATACAAACTCATATAGCCTATATTACATTAGATCTCTTTTTGATAACCCAGGTACATACTTATCCTATAATAATAACACCCACAATTTTTATAATAATTATACCCACAAAGAGATATGTGCAGTAGAAAAAAGAAACCCACAGCCCAGATGGTCCCCTCAAGATCTATGCTTGGGAGGGTTCTTGCCACTTTATAAGGGCACCTTATATATAATGCAACACAACACATGCTGCTGACTCCTCCCCTTGTGATCAGGAATCTGCTTCATTTGTTGAATGCATGCCTCGTACTATCTCACCTTTTTTTATCTACTTTTTCTGATTGCTTTTATTTCCGAGTCAAAAATAAGAACATCTTTTTTCTTTCTTGGAGGCACAAGTACACCTTTTGAGATGAAGGAATCAATGCATTCAGCTGCTTTTGAGGTGTTTTGAGCTTTTCTCTCCAAGGCCATTTCGTTTGTCGTGGGATCGTGCGGGATAAAATTTGACGGGTTCGGAAATTTACTTTTTTATTTGAGGAAACTCATACTCATAAATTTGAATGAAAATAATTATGAGATATAACTGAATGAGTGTTCGGTTGTATTATGAGAATAGTTGTGGAAAATCTTATTTTCTTTCTAAAATACTTATATTAATTAAATAATTATTATTTAAATTAAATTAAATCAATTAAACAATAACATAACAATACTTATCAATTATATTTATTAACAAAATTATAATAATGCAATTAAATAATAATATTAAATAGATACAACATTTCTAATAAAAATTATTACTAAAATGGATACATTTAAAATAAGAGAATATTTATAAATAAAAATAATCAGAAAACACCAATTAAAAACATTTACAAACATTAAACAAACAAATATTTAAAATATGTAATTAAAAAAAGTCCGAATCTAGATTATTTAGTCCCACAATAGAAAATAAAATGATTTCCTCTTTTCTTATATATACATGAGCTAGTGTATGAAGGATAAGCGAAAGAGAAGATGAAAGAGAGAGCTACGTGGTGTTGGGAGGCAGAAAAGCAAAAAGAAAGTGTGGGTAAAAAAAAATGAAGTTGGAGGTTGTGTTTTTGAACTCAGAATTTTACATTGAGAAGAGAATAAGTAGGTTTGTATCCACCAAAATTTTTTGAAAAAAAGCCCAACGGACTTTGAGATAAATTGATAGAGTTCTGCCCAAAACCCATCAATTCCCATCAAATACTTTGCATCCGAACAAGCGCTAAGGGCATATTCGGGCGCCCCACTGTTGCCGTGGGAAAAAAATTTAGTTCAATTTTTTTTTATCCCACACCCATACCCATTCCTGAGGGGGCACCGAACAGACCCTAAAGCTACACCTTCAAATTGGGGTTATATACTTGTATTCATTGGAAACCACTCTCTCATTGTCGTTACAACGCGTGTACTAAATTAAATAATCAATCCATCATGGTTGGTTATATACTGAAACTTTTTTAGTTATCACAGCATAAAATTAAAATTAAATGAATACCACTCTTGCTGAGATTTTTTCAATCCTACCACCCATGCGGATCCAGTTCGCGCACCAAAATGAGTTGGTGCGCGGACTGGGTGGGCGCACCAACTAGTACTCTAACTGGGTAAGAGCACCAACTGTTCCTAAATTTTTACTACTCTTCGGTGTGTTTCACCCCGTTTGAGCGCTAATTTTGCATCAATTTTGGTGCGCTAACCCAGTTAGAGTACCAATTAGTGCGCCAACCCAGTCCGCACACCAATCCAATTTGGTGCGCGACTGGATCCGCGTGAGTGGTAGGATTAAAAATAGATTGGACCGGATGGTAATCATTTAATTTATATTTTTTACTGTGGTAACTAAAAAAATTTCGGGGTTATATATGTCTGATTTATGATACTTTTCTCTATCAATAAATCCATTTATTGGTTAATTCGACCAAAATCCAGACGTAATTATTTGGCCTCAACTATACAGAACACTGAAGTCTGAACATATGTCGATATGTATAATTATCCACATAAGAGTAGAGGAAGGTACAAATTTTTTTTTAATCGTTCATATTTTCACTTTTTAATTTTCTAATAGTAATTCCAATATTTATATGTTACATTTTTTTTCATTATTCATATTTTCACTTTTAAATTTTCTAATAATAATTATAATATTTGTATGTTACATTTTTTTTTCATCATTTATGTTTTCACTTTTAAATTTTCTAATGATAATTCTAATATTTATATGTTAAAATAAAATCATTAAATATAAAATCGTTAACTGTGATCTATATTATTTTCATTACATGTACATAAAATATTATCACCTTTTGATTTTGATTTAATATGAATCAGTAAGTTCTTGATACTCAACAAAACAAAATCGAAATATTGTGATCTTTTACGCATGCACAAAGAAAATTATATAGATCATACTTAACAGTTTTAAATTTTAAGTTATTGTAGTTCTAAAAATATAAGCACAAAAAATAAAGACATTTGAACTTTCCTCTTAAGAGTAATATACAACTCAAACATGAGGAATGAGTGTCACAGCGGACGTCAGATCAAATTCGGTTCATTGCCTGATCGTAGCCATCTAATTTGTATTAAATTTTGTGTGCACTTAATCCATAATAATCTTAATATTTTCCGTAAAAATCTTACCGCGAATCGAACAATTTTAACCAAACATTAGATCAAATTTGATCATATCGAACAGTTTTGATCAAACATTAGATCAAATTTGATAAGATGCCGACTGTCCCCATTCCAAACGAGTGAGACATGGTATCCCATCAGTGATTTGTTGAACTGTGCATGTCAAAAAAGGAAGGGACTGAAAAATAAGTTAGGTCAGTGTCAAGACCAACGCCCCATGACCAACCTGGCTTCGTGGTTAGCATTTAGCAATAGGCAATAGCACAAGGACCACAAGCATCTGCTGCCATTTTAAGTTGGCGGCGGTGCTCAAGTCATGGACGTTGAATAAGGACCAAATTCAAAAGTTCAAAATTATTAGGAGGGTTCAAATACCTACATTTTTTGGAATTCAGATCACCTCCGGTACGGTAATAGGAAATCTTTTACAATTAGGACCGTTTTTTTTAACTTGGCACGAATCTCAAAGCCAAATAATACTGCCCCCTCCGTCAGCCCAAATCCCAAAGCGACTAGGAGTTAATCTCAAACCGTAAAGTGAAGGGAGTCTTTTACGGTTTCGGAGAGGATATTTGTCCCATTTTTTGTGCCTCCATTATGTCTTCATTTTTAAAAATTTTAATAACTCAAAGTTTAAAATTTAAACGTCAAAATAAAACCGTTAGATGTGATCTATGTTATTTTCTCTATGTGCTCATAAAAAATTATTACATTTCAATTTTGCTTTTATGTGAATCAATAAGTTGAAAAATTAACGTCTAGAAATTATCCACATTAGTATACGTTTTTACAAGCTCAAGATGACAACCAAAACAAAGTTGAAATGTCATTTTTTACACGTGCATAGATAAAATGATGTAGTTCATATCCAACGGTTTTATTTGAATTTTAAGTTTTAAATTTTGAGTTATTAAAATTTTAAAGAATGGAGGCATGATGGAGACACAAAAAATGAAGGCATATGAACCCTCCTCAATTATTAGTTATTTTTAAGAGATAATTATGAGGCATATTCAATTTTTATAGTTTATTCATTCAATGATTAAAAAATATTATTAAAATTTAGAAAATAAAATTGTAAATGTGTTCTTATTTAGTTAGATATGTAATATATTACCTTTAAGACAATTTAAAATTTAATTAGTTACTCATTATAAACTATTAAAAATCTACTGTTAAAATGTTTAAATTATATAATAAACGATTGAATTATTTTTAATTGAGCCGGTACAAATTTGATACACATTATTTAAGTAAAAAAAAAATATAATACAGTTAGTGCTATTTTATTTTTCTACTAACACCCATTCATCCTTCTTACGATATTATTCCGTATTTAATGTGAAAAAGAATGTAAATATAAAGGATTCTAAGTCTGCTGAAATCTCTGAAATTCCGAATTCAGCCGTTGAACTGTTTCGAGATATGTGTACAGAAAAACTAGCTGTTTCGTGATGCGTGCACATCAAAAGTTAAACGGCTAGATTTAAAATTCCAGAAATACTGTTCATGTATCTCAGATTTTAGCTGATTTGAATCCAAATATAAAACATGAATTTCAAATGATGATTATGTAAGGTCTTCAATTATTTCTCGGGAAATTTTTATTGGTAGTAATTAACAGAAAATAAGAGAGACAAATGGTAAGATTACATTAATATTTATATTAGTAGTAAGATCGGTAGGAATTCTACCGATCTTAACTTTTTTTTTATCTGATGTATAGATGGAGAGAATTTTTATATTTGATTTCTAGTAAAATATGAAAAGTTTTTCAAAAAATAAATGAAATGTTTTGATATATCTAAATTTTAAGGTACTTTATCTATTTTGTATTTTTTACTAGAAAAAATTAAAAGGAAAAAAGAAAAACACTGGTTTAGATAGGTAAAATTCTTACCGATCTAAATATTTTTATTTTTAACATCAGTAGAATTCCTACCAATTTTACTACCAATATAAATATTACTATACTCTTACTGTTTGTCTATATTCTTTTCTATTAATTACTACCAATAAAAATTTCCTATTTCTCGCGTCATACATCGAAAAACAGAATAGAGAGCTAAATTAAGGCCCACCGCTCGGCCTTAGTGGGCTCCATTCCTTGATTGGAGCAGCAAGAAAAGAACTTGGGGACACTACCAAAACAAAATTAAAAAGTAGACTGAGGGAGTCTGCGATCCTTGTCTAAATGGCACAGACGGTTCAGATTGCCACACTATTATTATTATTATGAGTTGGGCTACGGTACTTCGCAAAGTAAAGCGAGTGTTTTATTTCACGTTTATTTTTAATTTTAAAGTTCAAAACATTGATCCGAACCGTTCAAGTTGATCTCCATATTAAATTAAATTATGTTTGAAGATCAAATTTTATAATTTTTAAAAACATTTTAACTATTTTTTTGAAAATTTTTAAAATTAATATTTTTCAGAAAATCATGAACCATAAAAAATAGTAATCAAGATATTTCTGATCAGAATGGTACGCAGTTGCCTTGTTCGAGCATGCGCGTCGTGGAGCTATCTTAAAGAGATAAAAAAAGACTTTGAACAAGTCTAAGGATCAAAGCAGAGGTGGATTGAGGTTCATTCTTATCTGAACACGTATCCTCTGCATTAACTCAAAAGGGAATGCATCTCGGCCATGTAATATTGAACGGAGCTAATTCGGCTGTCTGATTTTAACAGAGGATCCTTTAATATTAGTGCGGATCTAATTTGCACGGATCTTAAAGTGGATCAGATGGTCCAGATGCATTAACTCAAAAGATTTCGTTTTGAGTTAACATAGGATACGAATTCTTCTTATCTACGTTTTCGTGCGGAACTCTTAAAGTATCTTTGAAGCAGAAAATCGTCTACTCCCCGGCGCCTTTTCTGTCTGCTTTCTATGACTCTGCTAACGGAGGATAATAGAATGGATTTATAAAATTTGATCTCCAAGCACAATTTAATATGGAGATCAATTTGAACGGTTTAGATTGACATTTTAAACTTTAAAATTGAAAATATAGACGTGAAATAAAACTCTCGCTTTACTTCGCGAAGTACCATAACATTATTATTGTTAGGGGTGATTTCATCTATATATTTCAGAAAACTTCAAAAGTTACGTATTTCTGTCTCTAAACTTCAAATACTACATATTTTTATTTTTTTATAAAGAGAAAAATGAAAACTTTATAAATATAAAAGTTTTCATAGGAAAGACAATAAATTAGGTAAATTTGATAGTTTTTGAAATTTAGAAGGGTAATATAATATTATGAATTTTAGAGGAAGAAAACATAATTTCGAATTTTTTAGAGGTATATATAAAATTCCTCTTTATTTTTAATGTGAGAGACAGCTCAAATAGCACATCATGATGACACGTGATTCATTTACATGTTGTTCATTTAGAACTGATCCAAACCTTTTGATGAAAATTTAAAAGGTAGAGTAATTAATGTTTCAAATCATTTTTAAAAACTGACAATGAATTATAAACTTGCAATCTTTCACTCAAATGATGATGTCTTAATCAACTGTGCTAGATACATATGGTCTCAATATTTGTAGCTGCTTCAATTTACCTCCTTACTCCTGAATTTTTATTATTTTTGTCAAATTTACACTCTTTTCTACGACTGAACGAGAAATTCAACAATTTATATTAAATTAAGTTTAACCCGATTTAAACCATCCCTTCTCCCTCTCCTTTGAAAGAATGTAACAATAAAAAAATAAAGAAAATGAAGTAGACTAATTAAGTCCGAAAATATATAATGTAGTACCTATGACTATTGAGTTCTTTCTATCTCTCAAGAGTAGGGGTGTCAACGGATACGGTAAGAGTCGGATGGAAGTATTTTCATACTCGTATCCGTTACAAATTGTTCTTACTCGTAATCTATTATTACAAATTATCTTACCTGTTATAATTATCGAATAAATAACAGGTAATACTAATATAATAATTATTTTTATTATTTATTAAATAATACATTAAAACATATATAGTCATTTCACACATGTATAATACTTTATTGAAAAAAAAAATTATAATCATGCTAAGTGCAAGTAAATCAATTAAAGTATTATTTCAATGCTTATTAATATATATATATATATATATATTATTTTTATAATTACCTGATAGGGTAATGGGTACGAAATAGACTTTATCCGTACCCTTACCCGTTTAGATAACGAAAAAAATCTTACATCTATCCAATAAATTTACAAAAACAAATCTTACCATGTCTGACTTATCAAATACGGTGTGAGTCAGATAAACAAATAAAAAATGTCATTCACACCGCCGCTCAAAAGTCAATTGTTGGTACATTAGAGGTATTTTCAGCACTCAAGAGTCAAAAGACTTGTAGGTATAGTAGGTATTTCTATCACTCAAGAGTCAAAACTTGTTGGTAACTTGGTATAGTGGGTATCTCGAAACTATAAGGAATTTGAGCTGACTATACTCAAAATCAAACACTAGAAAATCAGAATGAATATGACCCAAATAATTTGAGCTAGGCTTAATCTAAATATGAAATGTTTTGAGTTTAATTCTATACAATGATCAAATTTTAAATCCTATTAGCCCTATTTGTTTGTATCCTCTACTAACAGATTTTTCTTTAATATAGGATTCTCAATGCTAAAGAATACTTTTTAGTATCTACTTTAATTTAACAATAATGCAATATCATTGAGTTCAAATTTTTGTTGTTTATATCATTGAGCTCTATTTAATACAGCTCAATGGTAATATAAAAAAGATCTCTCGTCACTATGTATTTTTACATGGTAATAAAATAACAAGAATTGTCTCATTAAGTGGCTCAACTCTTATTTTATTTCTATATTGTTACTTTGTACTAAGCCATTAAGATGCCTTCCAGCCAATTCTTTTTTAAAATCAATAAGTGTACACCGTTCGATTATTATTAATGATTTTTTTTAGCGATCTCTTTTAGTATTGGGTAAAATATTTGTGACCAACGATTCTTGTTAATAGTAGATTCGTTTAGTCAATAAGACAATAACTCATCACACCAAGTGGCTTTTGATATCCGTCACAGAGGATCCGGACTCCTAGAAAGTAGCAGTGCCCTACAACCTGGATGTACTGGACCCAGTTTCCCATCACGGTTACACTTTACGACAACGCAATGTTCCCTATTCACCGCACCGGGATCGAATCATCCGCCCATTTTTTTATTCCTGCCCATAAGTTAGACTATCCTTTGCCATCATAAGATGTCATCCGGCTCTCTCAGGGGATCTACACTAGGTTCAGGGGTGCTAACTAAGTTCAGAGTGCTAAGTCACCTCATGATTTTGAAATTTTTAATCAAGTATGTTGAAATTTAATTAATTTTTTATTTTTTTTAAAGTTTTCATATAGTTCTATCTCCTTCATAAAATGCTAGATGTGTACTTGTAGTTTAGTGGTTAAGATTTTTATTTTGTACTTAAAATGTCTTGGATTCAAATTTCACTAACTTTAAATTATTAAGTTTCAGCTCTCCTAATTAAATTTTTTAATTCTGCTCCTGGGGCTCTCTCATCTCCAACAAAATGTAAAAAACCTCAGGCTGCTTCGTTAACTTCTTCAATCAAATAATAGAGTAGAGTTTGGTTAATGTGGTATCGGTGACATTCTAGTATAAGTGTTACTGGTTTCAAAATCTATTAGATATGTTTTAAACAACAAATTTAAACTATTTAAATCAATATACTTGAGTGATGCGTTTACATGTAAAATTTAATAATTTTCAATGACATTTAGCATCAAGTCAAGTGATAAAAAAATAAATTCATTTAGATTCATTTATTTTTCATCATTTTTGATGATTTGAGATCGTTCTATACCAAACAGTAGGAATTCAAATCCAGTTAGGTATGAGATCTGAACCGTTTATTTTGATTCAGTACGAATTTTATTAAAGACTTCATGCATCCAAGGCATTTCCGAATTGAAATTACTTAATTGAAATTTCCTCAGATATATACGGTATCTGAAGGGATACTCACGCCAAACATTTGTCTTTAGAGTTTTCCTTGCTCCTATATAGAGCGCTCTTTCAACCGGCAAGTAGCAAGTGTGATTAACAAAATTTTATAATTATCTTAATTTTATGTTCATTTTAATTGATTCATATAATACTGTCTTAGAGCTTGTTCGTTTGTCGTGGGATTACACGAGATGAGTTTTGACGAATTGGGAATCCACTTTTGAAAAGTGAGAACCCATGAACACGGGTACACGCATGATTGATTATGAGAATGTGTTGAAATGAGTATTCGGTTGTATCGTGTGAATAGTTGTAGGAAATCTTATTTTTTTTTTAAATGCTTGATACCAATACAATTATACTTATTAATAATTATTAATATAATTAAATAAAATGATTAAATAATAACATAATAATATTTCTTAATTATTATTTCTTAAATAAAATTTTTTATAAAAAAAACAAAACTGTTATTTTAAAAAATATTAAATATTTCTTAGAGTGTCTTGCATATAGGCTTATTTTTAGTCTTATGTTTCAATTCTTGTTTTAATAATTTTAAACTATTAGCTTAATCACAACATGACAAATAATAAAAAAAATACTTTTTTTATATGTACAACAGATAAGTCGAGAAGCATTTAATTTTTTTAACTATTAGTTAAATTCAATTTGATATTAATAATTATGATAAAATAATTTAATCACGTTAAGAAACAACAAAAATTATTGGTCTTCATAGCTGCTGCTGCTGCTCCAATTGGGGAAAAGAAATACCTCCGACTCAATTTGATTTATCCCATTAGAACAGTGTTCTTGGAAGAGAGAAAGTGAAGTGTATGAAAATTTAATAAGAATTTAATTGACAAAATACTTCACAGCCAAACACCTAATGGAGACAAATACCTAAATACTGTTTTTTCCCATCAAATTCCAAGCTATCGAACAGGGCCTTAAAAAATAGTGCGGGACTGAGGGACGGATCCGTATCCTCCCAGGTACCTGACTGAGCCTGACCGAAACGGACGGCCCAGATATACTCTCAGCCGGTGATTACTCGGGATGGCGCGGGGAGTATTATTTGTGCTTTGAGATTCGTGCCAATTTAAAAATCTGGACCGAGAATAAATCTGAGCCGTCCATTTCGGTCAGGTTCAGTCAGGTACCTGAGAGGATACGAATTCCTGAGGGACTCTCATGCACCACTTTCAAATCAGTAAATTGCTCTCTACAGTATAAATATTTAGTGAATAGACACGCCCCCCGTGAGGCCGTGACATCAAAGCAAGAGATTTGCGGGCCACAGTGCTCCGTGATGTTCTGTATCGACTTCTATGTTTTTATTATGTCGAAGCGGTTTTGCACCGTAGGATCACCTCCTATTCGGAATTGCCATCATTTTAACGGTCACTGTGGACCGTGTGATATACTGATATAGATCGAACAACTGAATTTTGCTAGGTTGCGCCGTTGCGTCTTGCGTGTGTCGGCTGGTCCCATTAGAACTGCAAAAGAATAGTCGTATTTTTATATTAGCCACTGTGAATTTCTTATTGCAAATTGTATTCAGCAGATGATTATTATTTTTTCTTGAATGAAATAAATTATATATATTTCCTCCAAATTTCCAACCGAAATTTTTATTGTACCACTCAAAAAAATCGGAATTAATTCATTACCACTCCCAGCGGGCTTTATTCAATACAACCAGCTCCGCTAACTCAGTTGGCGCACCAAACTGGCCGGTGCGCGGATTGGGACACTGGGTTGCGAAAAATAGACATCAAATACAGTGAAAAGGTTGGTGCGCTAACCCAGTCTGCGCACCACCTGGTGCGCCAACTCAGTCCGCGCACTGGCCAGTTTGGTGCGCGACCTGAGTTAGCGGGGGTGGTAGTATTGAATAAAAGCTCCCAGCAGTGGTATTCATTTAATTTGATTTTAAGCGAGTGGCAACAATAAAAATTTCGGAATTTCCAATTATGGTTATTTTATTTTAATTCTTATAAGATACTTTTTTGTGATAAATAATAAACATACAGATACTAGGCGGAAAGTAAGTGTTCCAGAAAGAAGGTTAAATCTCCTATGAATTGAGATCTTTCATTTTTATCCTTTCAAATTTTTAATTTTTATAAAAAAATATTACTAATAACCTCCTTAAAGTCAAATTACATAAAATTAAATAAAATTTATCCATCAAATCTCTTCAATCTCAAATATTATTTTTGACCCCTGTCCACATAATCTCTGCATGCTACCAAACTAACATTCAACGAATTGAACTACAATGTTAATTAAATTATGTTACATAGTCTTGTCGATAAAGCATGTGAATGTGATAACATCATAACACAATAAACTGAAAATTAAGCCGAGTATAAGTCGTCAACTCTAATATAATCTTTACTCTAATAGTACATGTACTAGATGCACACTTGGCACCGAAATTTTTATTATTACCACTGTCACAAAAAAAAATCACAAATTATAAGGAATTCGAAAAATATCAGAGCTTTTAAGTCAACTGCGGTCTCATTCTTGGAGGGTCACAGATTAACGTTAAGGCTCCCTAAAAATTCAAAAATGCACTGTAATATACTGATATTTAGGTTTTGAGGAGCCGCAAATTGAGTTGGAGACTGGTATTTTTCGAATTTTCCAATTTCAGTAGTGTTTTGTTTTTTTTAAATGGTATTAATAAAAATTTTGGCACTTGGCAATTGGCATGTACCTCTCAACAATTAAAGAATAGTGACCAAATAATCCGTGTCGAGATCCAAACACGTTAATTTTTGTGATTTGGACAAATATTCACATGATTCATTCATGCATATATTTTTCTAATAGACATATGCAAACTCCCAGATTTTTATTATTTTTCTAATAGAAAGGGACCCACAACTCAGTAACTGATTAGATTGGGGAAATCTTTTGAGGAACCTTACCTAGCTAGTCAATTGAAAGTTGACTGATTTCCCCTTCTTTGGCACCCTAT
The DNA here is from genome assembly GCA_025461045.1 of Carex parvula. NCBI lineage: Eukaryota > Viridiplantae > Streptophyta > Magnoliopsida > Poales > Cyperaceae > Carex > Carex parvula. The sequence continues at coordinate 590,791 of JAJGRW010001048.1, read as the reverse complement.
TTGGATGCACTAAGAATAATACTATTTTTAAAATAGCATTGTTATTCGGAACAAGAACAATCCAAATGACAAATAGAGCTATTCGGAATAGAAAGAATAGAGCTATTCTCTATTCTTACAAAAACATAGAATAACATTTGTTGCCTTCAATATTAATACTAATCTAATATTTAAACTAATATTATATTACATTTAATATTTAAATTAATATTATATTGTATACTATTTAATCTAATATTTTATTTAACACTAATCTAATATTTAAAATAATATTATATTATATTTAATATTAAAATTAAAATAATATTATATTATATTTAATCTAATATTTTATTTAATACTAATATAATATTTAAAATAATATTATATTACATTTAATAATTAAATTAATATTATACTGTATTATATTTAAACTAATATTATATTACATTTAATCTAATATTTTATTTAATACTAATCTAATATTTAAATTAATATTATATTACATTTAACATTTAACCTAACATTGTATTACATTTAATATAATATTTTATTTAATACTAATCGAATATTTAAAATAATATTATATTACATTTAATATATAAATTAATATTATATTGTATTATATTTAATCTAACTCATAAATTATTCATTTTATTCATTCCCTCCAAACTCTATTTCAAATATACAATCCAAACAACTTTTTCACTATTCCGAATAGCTTGAGTTAGCACTGTTCTTAAACAATAGCTATTCTTATTTACTATTCTAAACAGTAGCTATTCTAGCCATTCTAGAATTAATTCATCCAAACATACTCAAACTTTTGTTCTAATTTAACTGATTTTCCCAAAAAAATTATTTCTAACATTTAAAAAAAAAAATAAACCAAATAACCATAGTTTGGTGGAAATTTGAATTCTAGCACGGCCGCACCGGCATTCTGCGGACCCATTTCAGCGGGGCCGCAGAATGCCGCTGCGGACTCCAAAATGGGTCCGCAGAACCATTATGAGGACCCAAGGCCGCATTTTTTTTCAAAACTTTGAGATATCTCAGATGCCTCGATATATGTGCAAAGTTAATAAATATAGTCTTAAAAATTCAATAGATTCATAAAATGTCTCGATATTTGTGCAAAGTTAATAAATTGAATAGATTCATCAAAGTTCAATATAGTATTAAAAAAGTTCGATATCTGTGCAAAGTTCAATATAGTATTAAAAAAGTGCAAAGTTCGATATCTGTGCAAAGTTAATAAAATAGATTCATAAAATGGATCAAAGTTCAATAAAATGGGTCAAAGTTTATAAAAAATTCAATAGATTCAATATCGTATTAAAAAAAATGCGGCCCTGGGTCCGCACAATGCCGGTGCGGACCCATTTTGGGATCTGCAGCGGCATTCTACGGCCACGCTGAAATGGGTCCGCAGAATGCCGGTGCGGCTGTGCTAGAATTCGAATTTTCACCAAACGATGGTTATTTGGTTTATTTTTTTTTTAAATGTTAGAAATAAAAATTTCGGTTTTCCCGAAATATAAATAGCCAATTGTGAATTCGTGCGCATTGTCGATTTTATTGCAGAATATCAGAATATGGATGGTTTAATTTGTTGAATGAACAAATGATCGTTTCTTTACAATATATTTTTGCACATCCGAAACGTTTTGCTTTGACGGTTAAGAAGAGTGAGGCTATGGTAATATGCATATTTACATATCGATCCGTGTTAAGAATTCATAATTTTATTTTTATTTTAAATTCAAACAACTGATTTGAACCGTTAAACATAATCATATGAAATATACACTTGAAGATCGAATTTTACATTTTTTATTACTTTTTCAGATAGATAAAAAAATCACTACATATGTACATCCGGAACATGCAAATCGTTAAGAAAACTAAATTATAATTCGATGCAAAATAAGGTTGTAAATGCGTATGTGAAAACTATACATGCATTGTCCAATAAATAAATTAGATGATGGCCGTTCGGCAATAAGGGATTAAGAGTAAAGGATTAAAAGCTCAAGGAGCGCTAAGGAACCGATGTTCGGTTGTCTTAATTCGTGAATGAAAGCTAAGGGAAGCTAAAGGAAGGGTGTAGATGTGACTTAAGGTCCGGGTTGAGGATTAAAATCCAGACAAAAAGAGGCTAAAAGAGGTGATCTTAATCCGCATTAAGGAACCGGTGTTAAGTAGGATTAAATGGTTAAGGAAGCTAAAGAAAGCAGATTAAGTCTTAAGAAGGCTTAATCTCTTGTTGCTGAACAACTCTAAAGGAAGTTGAATCTGTATCACCCCAGATACCTGAGATGTAAGTGCTAACTCAGAACCGTTATATTTACTTGATACGAATCTCAAAGCATACCTCATACAGTCTCCATAGGTACCGGACTGAATTTGGTTCGGCTGGAATTAATGTAGGCCGTCCGTCCTTTTAGATTGTACACGGGGTGGGGGGGCGCGCGCACGGACTCAAGGAAGTTAATGTGCCGACGAATGCATGCAGCCAATGAGAATTATTAATGCATGCTTGTGATATGATAAGGTGTATGCTGGCATCTTGTGCGTTCATGCACCTTAATTTATTCAGCATCATTTGAGTTATGCGTTAACTGACTAATTTGTTCCCTAGACTAGCAAACTTATCTGTTTCCTGTAATATATTCAGCATCATTTGAGTAAAAAATAGTTATGTAGATAAGTCATGCACATGTACATGTGGAGAGAAAATAGCACAGGGGATTATTTTGATCTGTTACTCTCATCGCATAAATTAGTTAAAGATTTAAATAGTAAATGGTGGATTTATAGTTGGTCAAAAATTAATCATAGCGGATAGTAACACCAATCAGTTCATATCAGTATTAACTATTACTCTAATAAGTTGCAAATTTCAAATATTCAATAAAAATGACAAAAGTTTAAAAAAGTTATATCAATTACTGTCAAACATAAATATTAAATTTCGATATGTCGTGTATAATTCTTTTCAATTAAAAATGGAAAAAATTTCAGTGTGCCCATACAAATACTTAAAATAGCCAATATTTTCATCAAAACAGCATAATATCCAAAATCCCTATCAAAACTTTACATTATTTCTTTTATCCCCTTCATCTATTTAACTATTTGATGGATAAATTTACCCTTTTCTCTCTCCCAGAGACGTCCAGTACTTTCTCTCACAACTTTCGAATTAACGACGGATCCAAATCTGGAAGCACCCTCCTTTTCTTCTATCTGAATCGTTCAAAATCCATCACATGGCTTCAATTACATCTGAATTGTTTTAATATATTAGATTGATATAGAAGAAAGAAGTAATTGAAGCCGTGTGATGGATTTTGAATGATTCAGATGGAAGAAAAGGACGGTAGGAGCAGATTAATTTGGATCCTCTCGCGACCCCCTCTCCCAGCGAAACCTATGTCGCAGTGTCACACCCTGTTCCTCTCCCCCGACATCTCAGCGACAGGCCCTCCCTCCTCTCCTCTCCCCCGACCTCTTCCTTTGGATTATACATGAGGCTCGTGTTCTATTGATTTTTGATGGATTACAAGAGAGTTGTGGCACATGTTTATTTTTTAATTTAATATTTGTCTTAAAGATTTGGCGTTACTTTAACACTGAGCTGGTGCTAATTGATGGTTCTTGGGACGTAAGAAATAGTGTTAGGGTAGCTTTCACGGTTTACAGCGGTACCGGGTACCTGAGGCATGCACAATGTACAAAGGTGGATCGACAACAAAAAGTAGGCACTTATCGCGAGGGAACTCTGTCGCAAAAAGTACCGTTGCAAAAAGAAAAGACACAGTTATGACGGTACTCTGTCGCGAAAAGTGCCTCGCGATAAGTGCCTACTTTTCGTGACGATACTTTTCGCAACGGAGTTCCCTCGCGATATGCTGAAGCAATTGCACTACTGCATGCACTTCAATATGCTGCAGCTACTGCACTACTACATAAAGCAATTGCACTACTACTGCAGCTACATGCACTTCAATATGCCTCTGGTTGTTGTTTTCATGCGCTCTCCATAAAGCAATTGCACTACTACATGCACTTCAATAATTAAATAAAAAGCTAAATCGATAAAAGGAAAAAAAAGAAATAATGTTTAAATATTATGTTGTTTTGATGGAGATGTTGGCTATTTTAAAATTTTACATGAGCACACTAGAAATTTTCCCTTAAAAAATCATTGATCATCCATATGATTAAAAAATATATTAATTAATGGATAAAAGATTTTCAAATGGTATCAAAATTAATGTGCGGCCTATCTAAATCATAGACACGTACCGTATTTGTAATTTAATTTTTGATGTTGGTAACCGTTAAGCAAGTTCTGAATGTTGTCAAATAAAGTTGGTTCTCTATAATAATCTAAATATTCCGTTTCAAAAATAAAACTACACCACAATGTCATGTATGATAATATTTTTTTTTTACTTTCAATGTAGATGAAGAAAATTGTTATTTCTTGTTTAATAAAATATCTTCTTTGTATTAGAGGGAATTTCATGTATATCCCTCAAAATACTTGAAATTACTTATTTTTTCTTCTAAAATTTATAATATCATATTTACCCTTTTAAATTTAAATAACTCATAAAATATACTCAATTATAGTCTTTTCTATTAAAACTCAATTTTAAATTTATAAAATTTTTATTTTATCCACTATCATAAATAAAATTGAACAATTGTGTCAAGTCTAACCATTCACAAGGTTCTTATATTTAATTACATGTTATAATTTTTTTAGTGATAATAATAAATGATAATGAGTTGAGTAACAAGCTGTCAAATATGGAAGAGAATTCCAAGCTCTTCTAGCTTGTAAGCATGTTTATATATTATATATGCTACAACCAACTAATGGTAGTTTATTGTATGAATTATCATGCCATATACAAACTTACCAGTTAATTGCAAAATGCCAAACTTTTAATGCAATAAATGGAAGGATGGTTCAAAGAATTATTTCCGATCACTCCAGTATCGCACCTACAATTACTAAATTATGACCGTTCTTTAACTGTGGTACGGAAAAACGGATCTCGATGTTTAAATATACACCGAATTCCAATCGCTCCATTGGAAATTCACCACGTCATATTGTACTCAGTCCGGTACCTGAGACGCTACAGATTCGAGTTCAAATTTTTTTGTTTCTGTGCCTTTATTATGCCGCCATTAGATGTGATATATATATATATTTTTTTTATATGTACATAAAAGTATTAATTCTTTGTAGTATCACATAGAGTGGAAAAAATGGCACGGGGAAGCTGGCTCCGTCACGGAACGGCACGGTACGTGTGTCTGTTACGTGTCGTGACTCGCGTGTTGCGTGCCGTAGCAATCTTTTGAAAATTTGGCACGGCACAACACGTCATGCGAAAGATCTTGTCACAGCACAGTACGATACCTGGTCACACGAGTCACGTGTAATTAGGACCGTTAGGCGTTAGATTTTGATCAAATGGTGAATCTTGAACAAAATTACCTAAATTATGAAAAAATAGTTAAATGTAACCAGTCACGTTTGGACACGACACGTTTAGGCACCGCGTGACTCGTGTATCGTGAACACTTTTGACATTTTAATCACAGCACGGCACGGCAAGTGTGACAGTTCACTTAATCACGGCACGGCACGTTTTTACCACTATACTCGTGATATGAACATACCTATACGGTAAGAAAGATACACTGAGAGTTGTATTTTTCCAATTTTAATAATTTCCTGACATTAACAAATCTGTTATGGGTCGGACCAAGTGACCCATGTTGAGCTCAGAGCCAGATTTTGTCAGTGGGCTCCTGGCCTCCTGCTATGATCTGAGAAAGAAACTTTGAGAACCTCCCCTCTTCCCCCACCGACCCACCCACACACACACGGCCCACCACCTCAGAATAAGATAAACATGTCTCGCAAGTGGCATCACATTATTCAATGGCCTCTGTTATTACTTTTTACTAAGCATTTTTTAGTGGTTAAAGGGATGCTCTAAGGTGGTAATTTTTAATTTTACTTTCCACCTTCGCGTTGGACAAGTAAAAAAAAATGAAATTAATACTAAATTAATTAAACTAGATATTTGATAGAATAAACATATGAAGCAGTATAAAATACAAAGATCAAATTATTCTTGTTTACTATATCATCAAGTGAATTAATAAAAATAAGAAGTTTAAAAAACTAGAGATTTGAAGCTTTCATTTTAAAACACTTATCTATTCTTGTTTATTAATCATTGAAATGTACTATTTTCTGTTGTAATTAATTACAAAACACTATTTCATACAAGACACTGTTTTCTATTCTTATTAAATAAACTATTAATTATTTTCTGCCCCCCTCCCCACACAATCCCCAACCCCAAATATTTCGGATTATTAAATGAAGTCGGTGTGGTATTTCCCGGGCTCTGAATAGCTAAGCAGTGAGCGTATTACAAAAGACCGAAGACGGGCCCCATTAAAAATATAAATAAATAAATGAGGCCCGTTCGACAAGTATTTCTTGGATCGAGACACGAGAATAAGAAACAAGGTGGTCTTTTGACTTGAAATTTGCATGGTTTCGATTATATTTATCTCCGATATTTTTATTAGTACCCAAAAAAAAAACAAATTATCAAATCTGTCCCCACCCCAAACTTATTTTTAAATCTACCCCAACCGCCTGTCTGCTGAGCGGTCCAGATCCAGAGCAGACTGCCCAGCCACTGGGCAGTCCACTACCCATAGCTGACCACCCAGGGAGCGGGCGGTCCACTTTTTTTTTTTTTTTTTTTTTTTTTAAGAGACTATGAACATCAAGATGCTGAATTCTAATGCTAAAAATTCGAATTTTGTTTTAAATATTAGTTAGATTACTTCTTTTAAGCATATTTATACTAAAATACGCTAAATTACTTAGAATTATGTTAAATTACTTTGAATTACACTAAATTACGCTAAATAACGCTAATTACACTAAACTGCCCATGAACCTGGTAAGAAATACATATAAGAATTTGCAGTAATAACTTCTTTCAGTGAAATCGGATTGTTTAGATTTGTGGGGTCTTTTCTGCAAACTTAACAGGACGGATATTGATCATCCTATAATAGACGAAGTAACAAGAATCTTTTGCATATTTTTAGATAGGTCCCCTGCACAGTGAACATGTAGCTGTAATTGAGATGATGTATATAGAGTTATAGACATATGGTCACAGGTTTTTGAACTTTAGTACAATACAGTTAATCAATCATTAATATATTTAAAAAAAGAGCAAAGAGAATTGTTTATTTATAGAAAATATTGTAAGATAATGGAGAGAATGAGAAAAGGTACTATGAAATTTCGAACCATAGAAAGATCGGAAAAAAATTTCCCGATATGAAAATTTGTCTTCATGAAAATGAGATCTTATCCGAAATTTTTATTTATAACATTTCTAAAAAAAATAAACTAAATAACCATCGTTTGGTGGGATTTCGAATTCCACCACGGCCGCACTGGCATTCTGCAGACCCATTTCAGCGGAGCCGCAGAATACTGATGCGGACCCTTAAATGAGTCCGCATAACCATTCGGCGGACCCATTTTTTTTTTTTTTCAAAACTTTGAGATATCTCAGGTGCTCGATACAGATGCAAAGTTCATAAACATAGTATTAAAAAATTCAATGGATTCATAAAATGGGTCAAAGCTCATGGTCAAAGTTCTATTCATAGTATTAAAAAATTAGAAACTTTGAGATATCTCAGGTGCCTCGATACAGATGCAAAGTTCATAAATATAGTATTAAAAAATTCAATGGATTCATAAAATGAGTCAAAGCTCATGGTCAAAGTTCTATTCATAGTATTAAAAAATAAAAAACTTTGAGATATCTCAGGTGCCTCGATACAGATGCAAAGTTCATAAACATAGTATTAAAAAATTCAATGGATTCATAAAATGGGTCAAAGCTCATGGTCAAAGTTCTATTCATAGTATTAAAAAATTAAAAACTTTGAGATATCTCAGGTGTCTCGATACAGATGCAAAGTTCATAAACATAGTATTAAAAAATTCAATGGATTCATAAAATGGGTCAAAGCTCATGGTCAAAGTTTATTCATAGTATTAAAATATCAAAAACTTTGTATGATGCACGTGGTGCCTTTTATAACACCAAAAAAAAATGCACCCTGGATCCGCACAATGCCGGTGCGGACCCATTTAAGAGTCCGCAGTGGCATTCTGCGGCCCCCTGAAATGGGTCCGCACAATGCCGGTGCGGCCGTGGTGAAAACATAAATCCCACCAAACGATGGTTATTTGGTTTATTTTTTTTTAAGAATGTTATAAATAAAAATTTCGGGAGATCTTATGGTCTCCTTCATGCGTGTTGTAGATTTCCAATGCTGTAGTATTGGAAGCCAAATTTTTAATAGGTCATTTTCAATTTTTGTTATTTTAGAAATAAAAATAATAAATTATTATTATTATTTTGGATTTTACAGATGAATCTGAATCAATGATTTGGTCCGAACATCCGGTCCCATTGTATATTTAAAGTCAATAAGCTGAATAATAGAGCTAAATATGTAAAATACATAATGTAACTTAAATGTTGTCTCAAGTCTTCAATCAGATTAGTTGAAAACTGAGGTTAATAAAACTAAATCTAAATCCAATAATTGAACTGAAAAAATGTAAAAGCTTTGTAGCCTAATTACTACGAACCAACTCCGCTGCTCGCCAAATAGGCGAGCAGGACCCTGCTATTCTAAATCGAACCCGTTCATCTGTGTTGAGATCCGTGCATAAAAAAAATTCAATGGTCTGATTTTAAATAGCAGGGTCCTGCTCGCCTATTTGGCGAGCAGCGGAGTCGGATCCAATTACTAAAGCCGATAAATTAAATATTTAAGTCCAATAAAGAGAATGATAAAGTAAGACAATTAAGTTGAATAGTATAGTCAATAAGTTTAATAATAAAGATCAATAAACTTAATAATAAAAGTAATAAGTTTAATAATAAATTAAGCACACAACTAAAAAATCTGGTGGAGGACCCGTTGAAAGCTCATCAGACCAGACCACTGTTAATTAATTAGAAGGTCCCTCGAGAACCACTATCACAAGTACATATAATTAATGTTAACTAGTTAAAACTAAATATACTAATTAATTTATTTAATAATTACAATGATGACAACAACTATAAGAGGAGGGATCCAATTACCACGTTTTTTGTTACCACAAAATTAACACAATCATTTTCTACATTTTCAAAGTCCAAATCGTCGATCCAAACCGTTCAACATGATCTCTACAATAAAATGTGCTTCCAGATCAAATTTTACATTTTTTTGAATTTTTTTACTATTTATTAAGATGAGTATAAAATTCAATGGTCTGAATTTGACTAGTTTTTGTAAAATACTTAATAAAATTATTGTGGTAACAAAAAACGTGGTAATTGGATCCCTCCTCCAACAATAATTTATATTTATCTTAACAAAAACATGCCAGCTAGGATATAAACATTTAATGAAATGTTATTCTAGATATATATATGCACAGCCTTCTACTTTGTGGAGTAGAATTTCATGCAATATAACGGCGTACTTTATCTGAATAAATTTTTGTATCTTTGTGTTTTTTTTTTGGGTGAGACGACGAGTTTTCGTTTGAGTAGTTCCATAGGATCTGTAATGGTCAAAATGCACATATTTGCATTCATATGCAAGATCAGAGAATATGTCATATGCTGATATATGCGCCAAAAAAATTTATATGCCAGATCCCTGGTTCTCAGCATAGGATTCCATTTAATTAAGATAAATAAGAAATAAAAAAAGCCTGAAGCCTCCAGTAATCTAATCTAGGTTCCTGTACTATGATTATTTTATGTTATTTTTTTGTATCGGGTCATTCTATACTCTAGGGAAAATTGAGAGAATTGAAAAATCTTTTAATGGAAGTTAGCACCGCATTGACGCTGTTATTTTTGTAAGACAAAGAGAAGAAGAGATTAAGAAAACAAATTATTATTGTAATTTTATTTTCAACTAAGGAAATTTAATTTTATTTTTGTAAAACAAATTATTATTGCTAATAAAGTAAAAAAAAAAATGAACTAAGGAAAAAAATAAAATAAAATTCAATTCCTGACCTAAAATTAGGTGCCATTTTTGGGTAAATCGATCACAATGTACAACAGAGTGGCCTCATGGAACAGTGGGTAAGGCCTTTTTCTTTTCATTCCCTAATACGGGCTAACATTTGGGCTTTTAAGGCCGTATATTAGTTGACAATTGATAGGAATTTTGGGCTCCTTTTATTTTACTGAAATAAAAATGAGTTTAAGGCAATAGAACAACAATTTCCAAAACTATCTTGTCATGCGTCAAACATCTACATCATAACTCATAAGCTTATAATTTAATTCCTTTTGGGGTGTTTGTCAAGTAATGGAAAAAGGAAAAATTACAATTGTTTGTCAACTACATAGGATGACCGTAACCACCATGTATAGAATATACTTCCAAGTAGTTGTTGGCAGCCTAAAGATATGGCATATGAGGGGTGCAAACGGATAGGATAATATCCAACTGTATCTGAATCCGTATCCGAAAACTAAATACATATATCTAATATCCGATTTTCTGTGCAGATACGGATACGGATATGATTTTGAATTTTAATTATCCATCAGATACGTAGATATATACCATATAATTTAATATATATTATGAAAATAATTATGTATACATCTACGAATATCCGACATCCGATCCGTATCCGTACATAACCGTAAAATATCTAATTCGTATCCGTATCCGAAAAATAAAAACGGATATGGATATGATTTTATCACTATCAATCTGTATCCGATCCGTTTGCATCCCTAGGCTTGTCATATGATTCGTACCGTTAGTCCTTCCACGAAATTAGAGTGCGAGTTTATGAGATTCACATTATGAAAGTTCTAAAGCACATAAAATATGTACATTATATAAAAGGGAAATTTTATTTGACAAAAAAAAATGGTATTGGACTTGTCCTTGTCTTTTCATTCTTTTTTGTCAAAATTGTCGTCATGATAGAATTGCAATCGCGATGATACTGTCTGAATCAATTGAATGCAACGTATCATGTTGGATTTTTTTGTGAAACTGACAACTCAAATGTGTATGTCTTGGTTATCACATCGTCATAATTATTATGATATTAGAAGAAGTCGGACTTCTAGCGTAAAATTAATTATATATGGCCATATTTCAAAGCAACGGTTACTTGTTTCGAGTATGACAGTAAAAGCGATAGTCTCATGTATTAAAATGATAATCTGCTCTCTTTTGAATTTTGAGTTTTAGTGGAGATTTAAGTCCACATATGCTTAAATGAGCATTTTTGCGTTTCCAATGTTCAAATGGTCGATCCGACCGTTCATCTTGTTCTCCATATTAATATGTGCTTGGAGACTAAATTTTACATTTTTCTGAATTTTTTTACTATTTATTAAGCCACTTTGAAAATTGCTGATCATATGGTCCAGAATTTTGGAAACACTGTTTTTACTGTTCAATATGATCAGCAATTTCAAAGTGGCTTAATAAATAGTAAAAAATTCAGAAAAATGTAAAATTTAGTCTCCAAGCACATATAATATGGAGAACAAGATGAACGGTCGGATCGACCATTTGAACATTGGAAACGCAAAAATGCTCATTTAAGCATATGTGGGCTTTTTGCTTATATAAGCATAATAGCCAAGCACTATATATATATATATGTTAACATCTGTACTTTCTTGTTTCACCATAACAATTGATAAACTAATTATTAAAATACAAAATAAAAGTATGAATATGTTCTTCATAGTTAAAAAAATTGTATATCAAATTGGTGCATTTTAGATACTATTTATAAATTGTTATTTGTGTAAGAGTGTAGTTTGATTGGAGAAACTATTTATTTTTTTTGCTTGTTAGAGAAAAAATTGTCCGGTTTTTCCAAATTTATTATTTATAGAAGGGAAGAGATATGATGACAACTGTATTTTATTATTAGAAGGGAAGAAAATAATTGTCCGGCTTTCCACTCAAAATCTGCATTTCATTTTCTTTACAACCATAACAATTTATTAAATAATTATTAGAAATAAAAATTAACATTATGAATATGTCATTTATAGTTAAAAAATGTTTATCAAAATTGGTGCATATTAAAATTGTTCAGCCACCGATAAAGTACCGATAAAATTGAGCATGCATGACCAATCAACTTTTAAATTGCATCAAATTCAAAAGTGATGTTATTAGTTTTTTTTTTTTTTTTTTATAAATATGACTAATTTAGAACTTATTCTAGTGGTAGCCTCTATAATCCGGTGCTCCGCGTTCGGGTACCACAAAAAGTCGCTGACCCAGTCAGTGTGACTCCAGATACTCGGAACATATGCCAACGCACCGTCGATGTATTGAGACATCTCGTACGGAGTGGCTATAGGGCCATGTTGTGTACCTCTACTGAAAGATGGTACATCCCTACTGGAGACGGTATATCTCTACTAGATGCCATGTTGTATTTGATAAATTTTTGCTATTAGAGTTCGTACCAATTTTGGTCAAATATGAGAATTTTGGTAAAATAACCCTACTTATATTTTGGAATATGTCTAATTTAATTTCGGTCTCAAACAAGTTAATTTTGATTAAATAAATCTATTAACATTTTGGTATTGGTTTAATTTAATTTTAGTGCTTAAAATCTGAGAAATTTTGGTGAAATTACCCTAATTACATTTTGGTATTGGTCTAATTTAATTTTGGTGCTCAAACAA
>JAJGRW010001048.1:544171-570679 GCA_025461045.1 Carex parvula | reverse complement strand
TACGGATACAATAGTATTTTACTGATATACGGATACGAATTGGATATCGATATCCGTAGATGTATACATAATTATTTCATAATATATACTAAATTATATGATATATATCTACCTATTCAGATACATAATTAAAATTCAAAATTAATCCGTATCCGTATCTGCACGGATATCATGACGACAATTATGACAAAAAAATAAAAAAAACAAACAAGTCCAATACCATCTTTTTTTGTCAATAAATTTCCCTTTTATATAATGTACATATTTATGTACTTTAGAACTTCATAATGTGAATCTCATAAACTTGTACTCTAATTTCTGGGAAGGACTAATGGTACGAATCATATGACAGCCTAGGGATGCAAACGGATCGGATACAAATCAGAGAGTGATAACACATATCCTATCCGTTTTTATTTTTCGGATACGGATACGACTTAGATATTTTATGGATATGACGGATACGGATCGGATATCGGATATCTGTAGATGTCTACATAATTATTTTCATAATATATATTAAATTAGATGGTATATATCTACCTATCGGATACGAATAAATTAAAATTCAAACTCATATCCGTATCCGTATCCGCACGGATATTCGGATATCGGATATCTGTATTAATTTTCAGATACAGATCACAGATATAGTCGGATATTATCGGATCCGTTTGCATCCCTCATATGCCATGTCTTAAGGCTGCCAACAACTACTTGGAAGTATACATTTCTATACATGGTGGTTACGGTCATGCTATGTAGTTGACAAACAATTGTAATTTTTCCTTTTTTCCATTACTTGACAAAACACCCCAAAAGGAATTAAATTATAAGCTTATGATTGTAGATGTTTGACGCATAACAAGATAGTTTTGGAAATTGTTGTTCTATTGCCTTAAACTCATTTTGATTTCAGTAAAATACAAGGAGCCCAAAATTCCTATCAATTGTCAACTAATATACGGCCTTAAAAGCCCAAATGTTAGCCCGTATTAGGGAATGAAAAGAAAAAGGCCTTACCCACTGTTCCAGGAGGCCACTCTGTTGTACATTGTGATCGATTTACCCAAAAATGGCACCTAATTTTAGGTCAGGAATTGAATTTTATTTTATTTTTTTTCCTTAGTTCATTTTTTTTACTTTATTAGCAATAATAATTTGTTTTAAAAAAAATAAAATAAAATTTCCTTAGTTGAAAATAAATACAATAATAATTTGGTTTCTTAATCTCTTCTTCTCTTTGTCTTACAAAAATAACAGCGTTCAATGCGGTGTAACTTCCATTAAAAGATTTTTTCAATTCTCTCAATTTTCCCTAGGAGTATAGAATGACCCGATACAAAAACTAACATAAATAATCATAGTACAGGAACCTAGATTAGATTACTGGAGGCTTCAGGCTTTTTTTATTTCTTATTTATCTTAATTAAATGGAATCCTATGCTGAGAACCAGGGATCTGGCATATAAATTTTTTTGGCGCATATATCAGCATATGACATATTCCTCTGATCTTGCATATGCATGCAAATATGTGCATTTGACCATTACAGATCCTATGAACTACTCTAACGAAAACTCGTCGTCTCACCCAAAAAAAAAACACAAAGATACAAAAATTTATTCAGATAAAGTACGCCGTTATATTGCATGAAACTCTACTCCTTAAAGTAGAAGGCTGTGCATTTATATATATAGAATAACATTCCATGAATGTTTAGATCCTAGCTGGCATGTTTTTGTTAAGATAAATATAAATTATTGTTGGAGGAGGGATCCAATTAGCACGTTTTTTGTTACCACAATAATTTTCTACATTTTCAAAGTCTAAATCGTCGATCCAAACCGTTCAACATGATCTCCACAATAAAATGTGCTTGCAGATTAATTTTACATTTTTTTGAATTTTTTTACTATTTATTAAGTATTTTACAAAAACTAGTCAAATTCAGACCATTGAATTTTATACTCATCTTAATAAATAGTAAAAAATTCAAAAAATGTAAAATTTGATCTGGAAGCACATTTTATTGTAGAGATCATGTTGAACGGTTTGGATCGACGATTTGGACTTTGAAAATGAAAATAGTTGTGGTAACTTTTGTGGTAACAAAAAACGTGGGTAATCAGATCCCTCCTCTTATTGTTGTTGTCATCATTGTAATTATTAAATAAATTAATTAGTATATTTAGTTTTAACTAGTTACATTAATTATATGTACTTGTGATAGTGGTTCTCGAGGGACCTTCTAATTAATTAACAGTGGTCTGGTCTGATGAGCTTTCAACGGGTCCTCCGCCAGATTTTTTAGTTGTGTGCTTAATTTATTTTAAACTTATTACTTTGTTATTAAGTTTATTGATCTTTGTTTTAGCTTATTGACTATACTATTCAACTTATTATCTTACTTTATCATTCTCTTTATTGGACTTAAATATTTAATTATCGGCTTAGTAATTAGCTTGTGTGTTGTACTTTTTTGTCTAATATTTCTACCAAAGCATCGTGGGAAGTTTTCGGACCTCCATTGGAGTTCACCGAAGTCAGGGGCGGAACTAAAAAATAGAGATTGAGAGGCTGAAGAATCAAATATAGTGTAATTTTATTTTATAGAAGGGGCTAAAAGATATTAATGCATATAAAAAATTACAAAATTTAATGGACCAAACTATAAATGTTCAAACTATAGGGATGCTTAGCACCCTTTCCCCACCACTATGTTTCGCCCCTGACCAGAGCTACACCAAGGCATCGTCGAATTTAGCTTATTTGCTTTCAGAATAAGGCTACAAAGCTTTTACATTTTTTCAGTTCAATTATTGGATTTAGATTTAGTTTTATTAACCTCAGTTTTCAACTAATCTGATTGAAGACTTGAGACAACATTTAAGTTACATTATGTATTTTACATATTTAGCTCTATTATTCAGCTTAATGACTTTAAATGTACAATGGGACTGGATGTCCGGACCAAATCATTGATTCAGATTCATCTGTAAAATCCAAAATAATAATAATAATTTATTATTTTTATTTCTAAAAATAACAAAAATTGAAAATGACCTATCAAAATTTTGCCATCCAATACTACAGCATTGGAAATCTACAACACGCATGAAGGAGACCATAAGATCTCCCGAAATTTTTATTTATAACATTCTTAAAAAAAAAATAAACCAAATAACCATCGTTTGGTGGGATTTATGTTTTCACCACGGCCGCACCGGTATTGTACAGACCCAGAGTGCATTTTTTTTTTTGGTGTTATAAAAGGCACCACGTGCATCATACAAAGTTTTTGATTTTTTAATAATATGAATAAACTTTGACCATGAGCTTTGACCCATTTTATGAATCCATTGAATTTTTTAATTATATGTTTATGAACTTTGCATCTGTATCGAGGCACCTGAGATATCTCAAAGTTTTTATTTTTTAATACTATGAACAAAACTTGACCATGAGCTTTGACCCATTTTATGAATCCATTGAATTTTTTTAATATTATGTTTATGAACTTTGCATCTGTATCGAGGCACCTGAGATATCTCAAAGTTTTTGATTTTTTAATACTATGAATAGAACTTGACCATGAGCTTTGACCCATTTTATGAATCCACTGAATTTTTTAATACTATGTTTAGGAACTTTGCATCTGTATCGTATCGAGGCACCTGAGATATCTCAAAGTTTTTAATTTTCTAATACTATGAATAGAACTTTGACCACGAGCTTTGACCCATTTTATGAATCCATTGAATTTTGTAATACTATGTTTATGAACTTTGCGTCTGTATCGAGGCACTTGAGATATCTCAAAGTTTTGAAAAAAAAAAAAAAATGAGTCCGCAGAATGGTTATGCGGACCCATTTAAGGGTCCGCATCGGCATTCTGCGGCCCCGTTGAAATGAGTCCGCAGAATACCGGTGCGGTCGTGGTGGAATTCGAAATCCCACCAAATGATGGTTATTTAGTTTATTTTTTTTAGAAATGTTATAAATAAAAATTTCGGATAAGATATCATTTTCATGAAGACAAATTTTCATATCGGGAAATTTGTTTCCGATCTTTCTATGGTTCGAAATTTCATAGTACCTTTTCTCATTCTCTCCATTATCTTACAATATTTTCTATAAATAAACAATTCTCTTTGCTCTTTTTTTAAATATATTAATGATTGATTAACTGTATTGTACTAAAGTTCAAAAACCCGTGACCATATGTCTATAACTCTATATACATCATCTCAATTACAGCTACATGTTCACTGTGCAGGGGACCTATCTAAAAATATGTAAAAGATTCTTGTTACTTCGTCTATTATAGGATGATCGATATCCGTCCTGTTAAGTTTGCCGAAAAGACTCCACAAATCTAAACAATCCGATTTCATTGAGAGAAGTTATTACTGCAAATTCTTATATGTATTTCTTACCAGGTTCATGGGCAGTTTAGTGTAATTAGCGTAATTTAGTGTAATTCAACGTAATTTAACATAATTCTAAGTAATTTAGCGTATTTTAGTATAAATATGCTTAAAAGAAGTAATCTAACTAATATTTAAAACAAAATTCGAATTTTTAGCATTAGAATTCAGCATCTTGATGTTCATAGTCTCTTAAAAAAAAAAAAAAAGTGGACCGCCCGCTCCCTGGGTGGTCAGCTATGGGTAGTGGACTGCCCAGTGGCTGGGTAGTCTGCTCTGGATCTGGACCGCTCAGCAGACAGGCGGTTGGGGTAGATTTAAAAATAAGTTTGGGGTGGGGGCAGATTTGATAATTTGTTTTTTTTTGGGTACTAATAAAAATATCGGAGATAAATATAATCGAAACCATGCAAATTTCAAGTCAAAAGATCACCTTGTTTCTTATTCTCGTGTGTCTCGATCCAAGAAATACTTGTCGAACGGGCCTCATTTATTTATTTATATTTTTAATGGGCCCGTCTTCGGTCTTTTGTAATACGCTCACTGCTTAGCTATTCAGGGCCCGGGAACTACCACAGCGACTTCATTTAATAATCCGAAATAATATTTGGGGTTGGGGTTTGTGTGGGGAGGGGGCAGAAATAATTAATAGTTTATTTAATAAGAATAGAAAACAGTGTCTTGTATGAAATAGTGTTTTGTAATTAATTACAACAGAAAATAGTACATTTCAATGATTAGTAAACAAGAATAGATAAGTGTTTTAAAATGAAAGCTTCAAATCTCTAGTTTTTTAAACTTCTTATTTTTATTAATTCACTTGTTGATATAGTAAACAAGAATAATTTGATCTTTGTATTTTATACTGCTTCATATGTTTATTCTATCAAATATCTAGTTTAATTAATTTAGTATTAATTTCATTTTTTTTTTTTACTTGTCCAACGTGAAGGTGGAAAGTAAAATTAAAAATTACCACCTTAGAGCATCCCTTTAACCACTAAAAAATGCTTAGTAAAAAGTAATAACAGAGGCGATTGAATAATGTGATGCCACTTGCGAGACATGTTTATCTCATTCTGAGGTGGTGGGCCGTGTGTGTCTGGGTGGGTCGGTCAGTCGGTGGGGGAAGAGGGGAGGTTCTCAAAGTTTCTTTCTCAGATCATAGCAGGAGGCCAGGAGCCCACTGACAAAATCTGGCTCTGAGCTCAACATGGGTCACTTGGTCCGACCCATAACAGGATTTGTTAATGTCAGGAAATTATTAAAATTGGAAAAATACAACTCTCAGTGTATCTTTCTTACCGTACAGGTATGTTCATATCATGAGTATATTTCTCCTGCGATAGTAGAATGGTAAAAACGTGTCATGCCGTGTTGTGATTAAGTGAACCGTCACACGTGCCGTGTCGTGCTGTGATTAAAATATAGAAGATGGTCACAACACGTGAGTCACGCTGTGCCTAAACGTGCCAGGTTCAAACGTGACTGGTTACGTTTAACTATTTTTTCATAATTTAGGTTAATTTATTCAAGATTCACCATTTGATCAAAATCTAACGCCTAACGGTCCTAATTACACGTGACTCGTGTGACCAGGTATCGTACTGTGCTGTGACAAGATCTTTCGCATGACGTGTTGTGCCGTGCCAAATTTTCAAAAGATGGCCACGGCACGCAACACGCGAGTCATGACACGTAACAGACATACGTGCTATGCCGTTCCGTGACGGAGCCACCTTCGTCATGCCATTTTTTCCACTCTATATGATACTACAAAGAATTAATACTTTTATGTACATATAGAAAAAATAATATATATCAATCTAATGGCGGGATAATGAAAACACAAAAACGAAGGAAGTTGAACCCGAATCTGTATCGTCTCAGGTACCGGACTGAGTACAATATGACGTGGTGAATTTCCAATGGAGCGATTGGAATTCGGTGTATATTTAAACATCGAGATCCGTAATCCGTTTTTCCGTACCACAGTTAAAGAACGGTCATAATTTAGTAATTGTAGGTGCGATACTGGAGTGATCGGAAATAATTCTTTGAACCATCCTTCCATTTATTGCATTAAAAGTTTGGCATTTTGCAATTAACTGGTAAGTTTGTATATGGCATGATAATTCATACAATAAACTACCATTAGTTGGTTGTAACATATATAATATATAAACATGCTTACAAGCTACAAGTTCAGTATTATTAGCCGGTTATATATATATCTACAAAAGCTTGGAATTCTCTTCCATATTTGACAGCTTGTTACTCAACTCATTATCATTTATTATTATCACTAAAAAAATTATAACATGTAATTAAATATAAGAACCTTGTGAATGGTTAGACTTGACACAATTGTTCAATTTTATTTATGATAGTGGATAAAATAAAAATTTTATAAATTTAAAATTGAGTTTTAATAGAAAAGACTATAATTGAGTATATTTTATGAGTTATTTAAATTTAAAAGGGTAAATATGATATTATAAATTTTAGAAGAAAAAATAAGTAATTTCAAGTATTTTGAGGGATATACATGAAATTCCCTCTAATAAAAAGAAGATATTTTATTAAACAAGAAATAACAAATTTTCTTCATCTACATTAAAAGTAAAAAAAAAAATATTATCATACATGACATTGTGGTGTAGTTTTATTTTTGAAACGGAATATTTAGATTATTATAGAGAACCAACTTTATTTGACAACATTCAGAACTTGCTTAACGGTTACCAACATCAAAAATTAAATTACAAATACGGTGTCTATGATTTAGATAGACCGCACATTAATTTTGATACCATTTGAAAATCTTTTATCCATTAATTAATATTTTTTTAATCATATGGATGATCAATGATTTTTTAAGGGAAAATTTTTAGTGTGCTCATGTAAAATTTTAAAATAGCCAATATCTCCATCAAAACAACATAATATCCAATATCACATTAAAAATTTACATCATTTCTTTTTTTCCTTTTATCGATTTAGCTTTTTATTTAATTATTGAAGTGCATGTAGTAGTGCAATTGCTTTATGGGGAGCGCAACAACCAGAAGCATATTGAAGTACATGTAGCTGCAGTAGTAGTGCAATTGCTTTATGTAGTAGTGCAGTAGCTGCAGCATATTGAAGTGCATGTAGTAGTGCAATTGCTTCAGCATGGAAAGGATCGAACGCCTCCACCTTTGTACATTGTGCATGCCTCAGGTACCCGGTACCGCTGTAAACCGTGAAAGCTACCCTAACACTATTTCTTACGTCCCAAGAACCATCAATTAGCACCAGCTCAGTGTTAAAGTAACGCCAAATCTTTAAGACAAATATTAAATTAAAAAATAAACATGTGCCACAACTCTCTTGTAATCCATCAAAAATCAATAGAACACGAGCCTCATGTATAATCCAAAGGAAGAGGTCGGGGGAGAGGAGAGGAGGGAGGGCCTGTCGCTGAGAGGTCAGGGGAGAGGTACAGGGTGTGAAACTGCGACATACGTTTCGCTGGGAGAGGGGGTCGCGAGAGGATCCAAATTAATCTGCTCCTACCGTCCTTTTCTTCCATCTGAATCATTCAAAATCCATCACATGGTTTCAATTACTTCTTTCTTCTATATCAATCTAATATATTAAAACAATTCAGATGTAATTGAAGCCGTGTGATGGATTTTGAACGATTCAGATCGGAGAAAAGGAGGGTGCTTCCAGATTTGGATCCGTCGTTAATTCGAAAGTTGTGAGAGAAAGTACTGGACGTCTCTGGGAGAGAGAAAAGGGTAAATTTATCAATCAAATAGTTAAATAGATGAAGGGGATAAAAGAAATAATGTAAAGTTTTGATAGGGATTTTGGATATTATGCTGTTTTGATGAAAATATTGGCTATTTTAAGTATTTGTATGGGCACACTGAAATTTTTTCCATTTTTAATTGAAAAGAATTATACACGACATATCGAAATTTAATATTTATGTTTGACAGTAATTGATATAACTTTTTTAAACTTTTGTCATTTTTATTGAATATTTGAAATTTGCAACTTATTAGAGTAATAGTTAATACTGATATGAACTGATTGGTGTTACTATCCGCTATGATTAATTTTTACCAACTATAAATCCACCATTTACTATTTAAATCTTTAACTAATTTATGAGATGAGAGTAACAGAAAATAATCCCCTGTGCTATTTTCTCTCCACATGTACATGTGCATGACTTATCTACATAACTATTTTTTACTCAAATGATGCTGAATATATTACAGGAAACAGATAAGTTTGCTAGTCTAGGGAACAAATTAGTCAGTTAACGCATAACTCAAATGATGCTGAATAAATTAAGGTGCATGAACGCACAAGATGCCAGCATACACCTTATCATATCACAAGCATTAATAATTCTCATTGGCTGCATGCATTCGTCGGCACATTAACTTCCCCCTCCCCCCCGAGTCCGGATCCCCTAAAGTAACCCAATTTTTGAGTTTTGACGTGTACGGTGCCTATTCGGTGGTAGCGCAGGGGGCCAGTATTATTTGTGGGGTCCAGGTTCTTTAAGATTCGTGTTAGAGCACCTTGGACGGTTTGGATCAAAACTCAAAAATTGGGTTACTGCACTGGATCTGAATTCCCTCCCCCCCCCCCACCCCGTGTACAAATTAAAAAAAAGGACGGCCCAAATTAATTCCAGCCGAATCAAATTCAGTCCGGTACCTATGGAGACTGTAGGAGGTATGCTTTGAGCTTCGTATCAAGTAAATAGAACAGTTCTGATTTAGCACTTACATCTCAAGTACCTGGGGTGAATGGGTGATACGGATTCAACTTCCTTTGGAGCTGTTCAGTAATAAGAGATTAAGTCTTCTTTCTTTGGAGCTATTCAGCAGTAAGAGATGAAGGCTTAATTTGTTTTATTTAGCTTCCTTAGCCGTTTAATTTTGCTGAACACCGATTCCTTAGCGCGGATTAAGATCACCTCCTGTAGCCTCTTTTTGTCCGAATCTTTGTTTTTTTGATAGATTGTTAGTAGCTAACAATCAGTGCAGCAAAGTAAAAGTTAAAATATAACATCTAAATCCAACATCTCTTGGCCTCTATGCTAAAATGAGCCATCATTTCCTACTGGCACACGCAATCCACATCTCTGCGTCTTGACATACCTTGTGCACCACTGATTGCACTCTTTGATCTTTATCTGCAAACACTTTCTCATTTCTACTTCTTCAAATTATCCATACTTTCTCATTTCTACTTCTCCAGATTATCCATACAGTGCACATCAGTATTATGGGACCTATTTTCTTCCATACTGTAGATCTTCTTAGCAATGCCAACGACTTGAACCAGATTTGCTCTATCGTATCCCTCACGACTAACGCTCTATATCCGAGTCTATTACTAATCTCGTTCCAAACCTGCCTCGCCCAATCACACTTAAAATTCAAGTGCAAGGCCGTCTCTTCCTCCCCCGAGTTACACATAACACAGCCTATTTGACACTGTATGTGCCTCTTCCTTAGCTCATCTTGTGTCAAGATTTTACTGTGCAACAACAAATACCCAAAAATTCTCACTGTAGGGGGTACTGTGTATTTCCAAACCACCGCATGTGCACTCTTATAGTTTTGCCGCCTCCTATCATAATTTGGTAAAATGATTTTGCACTGTATTTTCCACTTTGACTCCCATTTCCAAACTATACAATCCTCAGAATCAGTCAGCTGTATCGGACTATTATAAAAAGTTTCAAAATCTGAGAAATTGCTCATCACCTCAGTGAAATTTTCGGATTCGGTGGTCTGTTAGTTCTGCGCTCCCTCTAATTGGTTCACCTTGCCATGAGTCAAACCAAAAAGAAATGCTGTGTCCATCACCTATTATGATATTATCCATGTGGTGCTCCAATGAAACAAAGGTTTAAGGTTTATTAGCTGGTTCCAAATAAATGATCCTGATAATTAACAGGCAACTCCGTTTCTTGGCATCCAAGCACATTTTTCATCATTAACCGATGCTCTTCATCAATATTAAATGGCACTACACAACTTTTCTGGAAGTTTATTTTCAGACCCGACATTTTGGCAAAAAGTCTGAGCTTCTCAATACTACTAGAGTTTGAACTAAACCATTGGCAACAATAGCCGTGTCATCCGCATATTGAAGAGCAATTCTCGAATATCTGAGGATCTTAATCCTCAACCCGGATCTTAAGTCACATATACCCCTTCCTTTAGCTTCATTATATTTCACTCGCGGATTAAGACAACCGATCATTGGTTCCTTGGCGCTCTTTAAGCTTTTAATCATTCACTCTTAATCCCTTGTTGCCGAACAGCCATCATCTGATTTATTCATTACACAATGCATGCATAGTTTCCACATATGCACTTACAACCTCATTTTGCATCGAATTACAATTTAGTTTTCTTAACGATTTGCATGTTTCGGATCGACAAATTTAGTGATTTTCTATCTATCTTAAAAGTAATAAAAAATGTAAAATTTGATCTTCATGTGCATATTTCATATGAAGATTATGTTTAACGGTTCAAATCAGCTGTTTGAATTTAAAATAAAAATAAAATTATGAATCCATAACACGGATCGATATGTAAATTAATATGCATATTACCATAGCCTCGCTCTTCATAACCGTCAAAGCAAAACGTTTAGGATGTGCAAAAAAATATAGTAAAAAGAAACGATCATTTCTTCATTCAACAAATTAAACCATCAATATTCTGATACTCTGCAATAAAATCGACAATGCGCACGAATTCACAATTGGCTATTTATATTCAGAAGGGGAAATCAGTTAAATTAGAACAAAAGTTTACAGGGTTACCAAAGAAGGGGAAAAGTTTACAGGATTTCCCCAATCTAATCAGTTCCTGAGTTGTGGGTCCCTTTCTATTAGAAAAATAATAAAAATCTGGGAGTTTGCATATGTCTATATTTTCCAGGTGGGGTGGTCCAAAATATATGCATGAATGCATCATGTGAATATTTGTCCAAATCACAAAAATTAATGTGTTTGGATCTCGACACGGATCATTTGGTCACTATTCTTCGTTGTGAGGTTATGGTACATGCCAATTGTCAAGTGCCGAAATTTTTATTAATACCATTTAAAAAAACAAAACACCACTGAAATTCGAAAATTCGAAAAATACCAGTTTCCAACTCAATTTGCGGCCCTATTCTTGGAAGGCCTCCAAGTCAATTTGTGGCCCCCTCAAAACCTAAATATCAGTATATTACAGTGTATTTTTGGATTTTTGAGGAGCCTCAACGTTAATCTGCGGTCCCCCAAGAATGAAACCGCAGATTGACTTGGAGGTTCTAGTATTTTTCGAATTTTTCATAATTTGTGATTTTTTTTTTGTGACAGTGGTAATAATAAAAATTTCGGTGCCAAGTGTGCATCTAGTACATGTCTATTAGAGTAAAGATTATATTAGAGTTGACGACTTATACTCGGCTTAATTTTTAGTTTATTGTGTTATGATGTTATCACATTCACATGCTTTATCGACAAGACTATGTAACATAATTTAATTAACATTGTAGTTCAATTCGTTGAATGTTAGTTTGGTAGCATGCAGAGATTATGTGGACAGGGGTCAAAAATAATATTTGAGATTGAAGAGATTTGATGGATAAATTTTATTTAATTTTATGTAATTTGACTTTAAGGAGGTTATTAGTAATATTTTTTTATAAAAATTAAAAATTTGAAAGGATAAAAATGAAAGATCTCAATTCATAGGAGATTTAACCTTCTTTCTGGAACACTTACTTTCCGCCTAGTATCTGTATGTTTATTATTTATCACAAAAAAGTATCTTATAAGAATTAAAATAAAATAACCATAATTGGAAATTCCGAAATTTTTATTGTTGCCACTCGTTAAAAATCAAATTAAATGAATACCACTGCTGGGGGCTTTTATTCAATACTACCACCCCGCTAACTCAGTTTGCGTACCAAATTAGCCGGTGCGCGGACTGAGTTGGCGCACCAGGTGGTGCGCAGACTGGGTTAGCGCACCAACCTTTTCACCGTATTTGATGTCTATTTTTCGCAACCCAGTGTCCCAGTCCGCGCACCGGCTAGTTTGGTGCGCGAACTGGGTTAGCGGGGTGGTAGTATTGAATAAAGCCCGCTGGGGATGGTAATGAATTAATTTCGATTTTTTTGAGTGGTAACAATAAAAATTTCGGTTGGAAATTTGGAGGAAATATATATAATTTATTTCATTCAAGAAAAGATAATAATCATCTGCTGAATACAATTTGCAATAAGAAATTCACAGTGGCTAATATAAAAATACGACTATTCTTTTCCAGTTCTAATGGGATCAGCCGACACACGCAAGACGCAACCTAGCAAAATTCAGTTGTTCGATCTATATCAGTATATCACACGGTCCACAGTGACCGTTAAAATGATGGCAATTCCGAATAGGAGGTGATCCTACGGTGCAAAACCGCTTCGACGCAATAAAAACATAGAAGTCGATACAGAACATCACGGAGCACTGTGGCCCGCAAATCTCTTGCTTTGATGTCACGGCCTCACGGGGGGCGTGTCTATTCACTAAATATTTATACTGTAGAGAGCAATTTACTGATTTGAAAGTGGTGCATGAGAGTCCCTCAGGAATTCGTATCCTCCCAGGTACCTGACTGAACCTGACCGAAACGGACGGCTCAGATTTACTCTCAGCTCAGATTTTTAAATTGGCACAAATCTCAGAGCACATATAATACTCCCCTGCGCCATCCCGAGTAATCACCGGCTGAGAGTATATCTGGGCCGTCCGTTTCGGTCAGGTTCAGTCAGGTACCTGGGAGGATACGGATCCGTCCCTCAGTCCCGCACTATTTTTTATGGCCCTGTTCGATAGCTTGGAATTTGATGGGAAAAAACAGTATTAGGTATTTGTCTCCATCAGGTGTTTGGCTGTGAAGTATTTTGTCAATTAAATTCTTATTAAATTTTCATACACTTCACTTTCTCTTCCAAGAACACTGTTCTAATGGGATAGATCAAATTGAGTCGGAGGTTTTTTTTTTCCCAATTGGAGCAGCAGCAGCAGCTATGAAGACCAATAATTCTTGTTGTTTCTTAACGTGATTAAATTATTTATCATAAGTATTTTTTTATTATTTGTCATGTTGTAATTAAGCTAATAGTTTAAAATTATTAAAACAAGAATTGAAACATAAGACTAAAATAAGCCTATATGCAATACTCTAAGAAATATTTAATATTTTAAAATAACAGTTTTGTTTTTTTATAAAAAAATTTATTTAAGAAATAATAATTAAGAAATATTATTATGTTATTATTTAATCATTTTATTTAATTATATTAATAATTATTAATAAGTATAATTGTATTGGTATCAAGCATTTAAAAAAAATAAGATTTCCTACAACTATTCACACGATACAACCGAATACTCATTTCAACACATTCTCATAATCAATCATGTGTGTACCTGTGTTCATGGGTTCCCACTTTTCAAAAGTGGGTTCTCAATTCGTCAAATCTCATCTCGTGTAATCCCGCGACAAACGAACAAGCTCTAAGACAGTATTATACGAATCAATTCAAATGAACATAACATTAAGATAATTATAAAATTTTGTTAATCACACTTACTACTTACCGGTTGAAAGAACGCTCTAAACGGGAGCAAGGAAAACTCCAAAGACAAATGTTTAAATTTTACATGTAAACGCATCACTCAAGTATATTGATTTAAATAGTTTAAATTTGTTGTTTAAAACCTATCTGATAGATTTTAAAACCAATAACACCTATATTAGAATGTCACCGATACCACATTAACCAAACTCTACTCTATTATTTGATTGAAGAAGTTAACGGAGCAACCTGAGGTTTTTTACATTTTGTTGGAGATGAGAGAGCCCCAGGGACAGAACTAGAAAATTTAGTTAGGAGAGCTGAAACTTAAAATACATAATTATTAATTTAAAGTTAGTGGAATTTGAACCCAAGATATTTTAAGCACAAAATAAAAATCTTAACCCCTAGACTACAAGTTAACATCTACATTTTATGAAAGGGGTAGAACTATATAAAAACTTAAAAAAAATAAAAAATTAATTAAATTTCAACATACTTGATTAAAAATTTCAAAATCATGAGGTGACTTAGCACCATAGTGACAACTCAATGATTTGGGAAAGGTTCGGTGGGGTCAAAAGTTCGTGATTCGGGTATAATTCGGGAATGATTCGATACAACAAGGAAGCAAAAAGAAAAAACCAAAAAAAAACCCTAAAAAAATTTTGAAAAAAAAGTTCGCATTTCTATCGCGTTTTTATCTCGAATAATTCGTCAACTCGCGTTTTATACACGTTTTATTCGTGAATAAAACGTATTATACGTTTTTCTGCGTTTTATTCGGAGTTTGATTCAATAATGTCAAAAAAAAAATATTAATACGCAAATTTTGTTACTATACTTAACACTCGAACTTAATTAGCACCCCTGAACCTAGTGTAGATCCCCTGAGAGAGCCGGATGACATCTTATGATGGCAAAGGATAGTCTAACTTATGGGCAGGAATAAAAAAATGGGCGGATGATTCGATCCCGGTGCGGTGAATAGGGAACATTGCGTTGTCGTAAAGTGTAACCGTGATGGGAAACTGGGTCCAGTACATCCAGGTTGTAGGGCACTGCTACTTTCTAGGAGTCCGGATCCTCTGTGACGGATATCAAAAGCCACTTGGTGTGATGAGTTATTGTCTTATTGACTAAACGAATCTACTATTAACAAGAATCGTTGGTCACAAATATTTTACCCAATACTAAAAGAGATCGCTAAAAAAAATCATTAATAATCGAACGGTGTACACTTATTGATTTTAAAAAAGAATTGGCGGGAAGGCATCTTAATGGCTTAGTACAAAGTAACAATATAGAAATAAAATAAGAGTTGAGCCACTTAATGAGACAATTCTTGTTATTTTATTACCATGTAAAAATACATAGTGACGAGAGATCTTTTTTATATTACCATTGAGCTGTATTAAATAGAGCTCAATGATATAAACAACAAAAATTTGAACTCAATGATATTGCATTATTGTTAAATTAAAGTAGATACTAAAAAGTATTCTTTAGCATTGAGAATCCTATATTAAAGAAAAATCTGTTAGTAGAGGATACAAACAAATAGGGCTAATAGGATTTAAAATTTGATCATTGTATAGAATTAAACTCAAATCATTTCATATTTAGATTAAGCCTAGCTCAAATTATTTGGGTCATATTCATTCTGATTTTCTAGTGTTTGATTTTGAGTATAGTCAGCTCAAATTCCTTATAGTTTCGAGATACCCACTATACCAAGTTATCAACAAGTTTTGACTCTTGAGTGATAGAAATACCTACTATACCTACAAGTCTTTTGACTCTTGAGTGCTGAAAATACCTCTAATGTACCAACAATTGACTTTTGAGCGGCGGTGTGAATGACATTTTTTATTTGTTTATCTGATTCACACCGTATTTGATAAATCAGACATGGTAAGATTTTTTTTTGTAAATTTATTGGGTACATGTAAGATTTTTTTCGTTATCTAAACGGGTAAGGGTACGGATAAAGTCTATTTCGTACCCGTTACCCTATCAGGTAATTATAAAAATAATATATATATATATATTATATATTAATAAGCATTGAAATAATACTTTAATTGATTTACTTGCACTTAGCATGATCATAATTTTTTTTTCAATAAAGTATTATACATGTGTGAAATGACTATATATGTTTTAATGTATTATTTAATAAATAATAAAAATAATTATTATATTAGTATTACCTGTTATTTATTCGATAATTATAACAGGTAAGATAATTTGTAATAATAGGTTACGAGTAAGAACAATTTGTAACGGATACGAGTATGAAAATACTTCCATCCGATTCTTACCGTATCCGTTGACACCCCTACTCTTGAGAGATAGAAAGAACTCAATAGTCATAGGTACTACATTATATATTTTCGGACTTAATTAGTCTACTTCATTTTCTTTATTTTTTTTATTGTTACATTCTTTCAAAAAAAAAAGGGAGAAGGGATGGTTTAAATCGGGTTAAACTTAATTTAATATAAATTGTTGAATTTCTCGTTCAGTCGTAGAAAAGAGTGTAAATTTGACAAAAATAATAAAAATTCAGGAGTAAGGAGGTAAATTGAAGCAGCTACAAATATTGAGACCATATGTATCTAGCACAGTTGATTAAGACATCATCATTTGAGTGAAAGATTGCAAGTTTATAATTCATTGTCAGTTTTAAAAATGATTTGATAACATTAATTACTCTACCTTTTAAATTTTCATCAAAAGGTTTGGATCAGTTCTAAATGAACAGCATGTAAATGAATCACGTGTCATCATGATGTGCTATTTGAGCTGTCTCTCACATTAAAAATAAAGAGGAATTTTATATATACCTCTAAAAAATTCGAAATTATGTTTTCTTCCTCTAAAATTCATAATATTATATTACCCTTCTAAATTTCAAAAACTATCAAATTTACCTAATTTATTGTCTTTCCTATGAAAACTTTTATATTTATAAAGTTTTCATTTTTCTCTTTATAAAAAAATAAAAATATGTAGTATTTGAAGTTTAGAAGGAGAAATACGTAATTTTTAAAGTTTTTTGAAATAGACAGATGAAATCACCCCTAATAATAATAATAATAATAATAATAATAATAATAATAATAATAATAATAACAATAATAATAATGCTATGGTACTTCGCGAAGTAAGCGAGTGTTTTATTTCACGTCTATATTTTCAATTTTAAAGTTCAAAATGTCGATCAGAACTGTTAAGTTGATCTCCATATTAAATTGTACTTAAAGACCAAATTTTATAAATCCATTCTATTATCCTCAGTTAGCAGAGCCACAGAAAGCAGACAGAAAAGGCGCCGGGAAGTAGACGATTTTCTGCTTCAAAGATACTTTAAGAGTTCCGCACGAAAACGTAGATAAGAAGAATTCGTATCCTATGTTAACTCAAAACGAAATCTTTTGAGTTACTGCATCTGAACCATCTGATCCACTTTAAGATCCATGCAAATTAGATCCGCACTAATATTGAAGGATCCTCTGTTAAAATCAGACAGACGAATTAGCTCCGTTCAATATTACATGGCCGAGATGCATTCCCTTTTGAGTTAATGCAGAGGATACGTGTTCAGATAAGAATGAACCTCAATCCACCTCTGCTTTGATCCTTAGACTTGTTCAAAGTCTTTTTGATCTCTTTAACATAGCTCCACGACGCGCATGCTCGAACAAGGCAACTGCGTACCATTCTGATCAGAAATATCTTGATTACTATTTTTTATGGTTCATGATTTTCTGAAAAATGTTAATTTTAAAAATTTTTAAAAAAATAGTTAAAATGTTTTTAAAAATTGTAAAATTTGATCTTCAAGCATAATTTAATTTAATATGAAGATCAACTTGAACGGTTCGGATCAATGTTTTGAACTTTGAAATTAAAAATAAACGTGAAATAAAACACTCGCTTTACTTTGTGAAGTACCGTAGCCCAACTCATAATAATAATAATAGTGTGGCAATCTGAACCGTCCTGTGCCATTTAGACAAGGATCGCAGACTCCCTCAGTCTACTTTTTAATTTTGTTTTGGTAGTGTCCCCAAGTTCTTTTCTTGCTGCTCCAATCAAGGAATGGAGCCCACTAAGGCGAGCGGTGGGCCTTAATTTAGCTCTCTATTCTGTTTTTCGATGTATGACGCGAGAAATAGGAAATTTTTATTGGTAGTAATTAATAGAAAAGAATATAGACAAACAGTAAGAGTATAGTAATATTTATATTGGTAGTAAAATTGGTAGGAATTCTACTGATGTTAAAAATAAAAATATTTAGATCGGTAAGAATTTTACCTATCTAAACCAGTGTTTTTCTTTTTTCCTTTTAATTTTTTCTAGTAAAAAATACAAAATAGATAAAGTACCTTAAAATTTAGATATATCAAAACATTTCATCTATTTTGAAAAAATTTCATATTTTACTAGAAATTAAATATAAGAATTCTCTCCATCTATACATCAGATAAAAAAAAAAGTTAAGATCGGTAGAATTCCTACCGATCTTACTACTAATATAAATATTAATGTAATCTTACCATTTGTCTCTCTTATTTTCTGTTAATTACTACCAATAAAAATTTCCCGAGAAATAATTGAAGACCTTACATAATCATCATTTGAAATTCATGTTTTATATTTGGATTCAAATCAGCTAAAATCTGAGATACATGAACAGTATTTCTGGAATTTTAAATCTAGCCGTTTAACTTTTGATGTGCACGCATCTCGAAACAGTTCAACGGCTGAATTCGGAATTTCAGAGATTTCAGCATTACTATTCATGATTTTGGATTTCAGCAGACTTAGAATCCTTTATATTTACATTCTTTTTCACATTAAATACGGAATAATATCGTAAGAAGGATGAATGGGTGTTAGTAGAAAAATAAAATAGCACTAACTGTATTATATTTTTTTTTTACTTAAATAATGTGTATCAAATTTGTACCGGCTCAATTAAAAATAATTCAATCGTTTATTATATAATTTAAACATTTTAACAGTAGATTTTTAATAGTTTATAATGAATAACTAATTAAATTTTAAATTGTCTTAAAGGTAATATATTACATATCTAACTAAATAAGAACACATTTATAATCTTATTTTCTAAATTTTAATAATATTTTTTTAATCATTGAATGAATAAACTATAAAAATTGAATATACCTCATAAATATCTCTTAAAAATAACTAATAATTGAGGAGGGTTCAGATGCCTTCATTTTTTGTGCCTCCATCATGCCTCTATTCTTTAAAATTTTAATAACTCAAAATTTAAAACTTAAAATTCAAATAAAACCGTTGGATATGAACTACATCATTTTATCTATGCACGTGTAAAAAATGACATTTCAACTTTGTTTTGGTTGTCATCTTGAGCTTGTAAAAACGTATACTAATGTGGATAATTTCTAGACGTTAATTTTTCAACTTATTGATTCACATAAAAGCAAAATTGAAATGTAATAATTTTTTATGAGCACATAGAGAAAATAACATAGATCACATCTAACGGTTTTATTTGACGTTTAAGTTTTAAACTTTGAGTTATTTAAATTTTTAAAAATGAAGACATGATGGAGGCACAAAAAATGGGACAAATATCCTCTCCGGTACCGTAAAAGATTCCCTTCACTTTACGGTTTGAGATTAACTCCTAGTCGCTTTGGGGATTCGGGCTGACGGACGGGGACAGTATTATTGGCTTTGAGATTCGTGCCAAGTTAAAAAAAACGGCCCTAATTGTAAAAGATTTCCTATTACCGTACCGGAGGTGATCTGAATTCCAAAAAATGTAGGTATTTGAACCCTCCTAATAATTTTCAACTTCTGAATTTGGTCCTTATTCAACGTCCATGACTTGAGCACCGCCGCCAACTTAAAATGGCAGCAGATGCTTGTGGTCCTTGTGCTATTGCCTATTGCTAAATGCTAGCCACGAAGGCAGGTTGGTCATGGGGCGTTGGTCTTGACTCTTGACACTGACCTAACTTATTTTTCAGTCCCTTCCTTTTTTGACATGCACAGTTCAACAAATCACTGATGGCATACCATGTCTCACTCGTTTGGAACGGGGGACAGTCGGCATCTTATCAAATTTGATCTAATGTTTGGTCAAAACTGTTCGATATGATCAAATTTGATCTAATGTTTGGTTAAAATTGTTCGATTCGTGGTAAGATTTTCACGGACGATATTAAGATTATTATGGATTAAGTGCACACAAAATTAATACAAATTGGATGGCTACGATCAGACAATGGACCGAATTTGATCTGACGTCCGCTGTCACACTCATTTCCTCATGTTTGAATTGTATATTACTCTTAAGAGGAAAATTCAAATGTCTTCAACTTTTTTTGTGCTTCTATTTTTAGAACTACAATAACTTAAAATTTTAAACTTAAATTTTAAACTGTTAAGTATGATCTATATAATTTTCTTTGTGCATGCGTAAAAGATCACAATATTTCGATTTTGTTTTGTTGAGTATCAAGAACTTACTGATTCATATTAAATCAAATCAAAAGGTGATAATATTTTATGTGCATGTAATGAAAATAATATAGATCACAGTTAACGATTTTATATTTAATGATTTTATTTTAACATATAAATATTAGAATTATCATTAGAAAATTTAAAAGTGAAAACATAAATGATGAAAAAAAAATGTAACATACAAATATTATAATTATTATTAGAAAATTTAAAAGTGAAAACATGAATAATGAAAAAAAAATGTAACATATAAATATTGGAATTACTATTAGAAAATTAAAAAGTGAAAATATGAACGATTAAAAAAAAATTTGTACCTTCCTCTACTCTTAGTCGCTTATGTGGATAATTATACATATCGACATATGTTCAGACTTCAGTGTTCTGTATAGTTGAGGCCAAATAATTACGTCTGGATTTTGGTCGAATTAACCAATAAATGGATTTATTGATAGAGAAAAGTATCATAAATCAGACATATATAACCCCGAAATTTTTTTAGTTACCACAGTAAAAATATAAATTAAATGATACCATCCGGTCCAATCTATTTTTAATCCTACCACCACGCGGATCCAGTTCGCGCACCAAATTGGATTGGTGTGCGGACTGGGTTGGCGCACCAATTGGTACTCTAACTGGGTTAGCGCATCAAAGTTGGTGCAAAATTAGCGCTCAAACGGGGTGAAACACACCGAAGAGTAGTAAAAATTTTAGGAACAGTTGGTGCTCTTACCAGTTAGAGTACTAGTTGGTGCGCCCACCCAGTCCGCGCACCAACTCATTTTGGTGCGCGAACCTGGATCCGCAGTGGGTGGTAGGATTGAAAAAATCTCAGCAAGAGTGGTATTCATTTAATTTTAATTTTATGATGTGATAACTAAAAAAGTTTCAGTATATAACCAACCATGATGGATTGATTATTTAATTTAGTACACGCGTTGTAACGACAATGAGAGAGTGGTTTCCAATGAATACAAGTATATAACCCCAATTTGAAGGTGTAGCTTTAGGGCCTGTTCGGTGCCCCCTCAGGAATGGGTATGGGTGTGGGATAAAAAAAAATTGAACTAAATTTTACTGTTGCTATGGGAAAAAAAAAATTCACTCTTGAGTGAATTTTTTTTTCCCACGGCAACAGTGGGGCGCCCGAATATGCCCTTAGCGCTTGTTCGGGATGCAAAGTATTTGATGGGAATTGATGGGTTTTGGGGCAGAACTCTATCAATTTATCTCAAAGTCCGTTGGGCTTTTTTTCAAAAAATTTGGTGGATACAAACCTACTTATTCTCTTCTCAATGTAAAATTCAGAGTTCAAAAACACAACCTCCAACTTCATTTTTTTCTACCCACACTTTCTTTTTGCTTTTCTGCCTCCCAACACCACGTAGCTCTCTCTTTCATCTTCTCTTTCGCTTATCCTTCATACACTAGCTCATGTATATATAAGAAAAGAGGAATCATTTTATTTTCTATTGTGGGACTAAATAATCTAGATTCGGACTTTTTTAATTACATATTTTAAATATTGTTTGTTTAATGTTTGTAAATGTTTTTAATTGGTGTTTTCTGATTATTTTTATTTATAAATATTCTCTTATTTTAAATGTATCCATTTTAGTAATAATTTTTACTAGAAATGTTGTATCTATTTAATATTATTATTTAATTGCATTATTATAATTTTGTTAATAAAAATAATTGATAAGTATTGTTATGTTATTGTTTAATTGATTTAATTTAATTTAATTAATAATTATTTAATTAATATAAGTATTTTAGAAAGAAAATAAGATTTTCCACAACTATTCTCATAGTACAACCGAACACTCATTCAGTTATATCTCATAATTATTTTCATTCAAATTTATGAGTATGAGTTTCCTCAAATAAAAAAGTAAATTTCCGAACCCGTCAAATTTTATCCCGCACGATCCCACGACAAACGAAATGGCCTTGGAGAGAAAAGCTCAAAACACCTCAAAAGCAGCTGAATGCATTGATTCCTTCATCTCAAAAGGTGTACTTGTGCCTCCAAGAAAGAAAAAAGATGTTCTTATTTTTGACTCGGAAATAAAAGCAATCAGAAAAAGTAGATAAAAAAGGTGAGATAGTACGAGGCATGCATTCAACAAATGAAGCAGATTCCTGATCACAAGGGGAGGAGTCAGCAGCATGTGTTGTGTTGCATTATATATAAGGTGCCCTTATAAAGTGGCAAGAACCCTCCCAAGCATAGATCTTGAGGGGACCATGTGGGCTGTGGGTTTCTTTTTTCTACTGCACATATCTCTTTGTGGGTATAATTATTATAAAAATTGTGGGTGTTATTATTATAGGATAAGTATGTACCTGGGTTATCAAAAAGAGATCTAATGTAATATAGGCTATATGAGTTTGTATTCTCTGTGGCGGAGACATCCCGAGAATGGTGTGGCGAGTCATGCACTTTCCAGGGCATAATAACACAATTCGCGAGTTATTTGCGTTTAATTCGTGTTTAATTCATTTTTTTTTACGTTTCTGAACCGAATACCGAATAAAAGACGAATCACGAATTATTCGTGAATAAAATATGAAAAAAGCATGATTTTTTATTTTTTAAAAAATTGGGGGAGTTTTTAGATTTATTTTTATTTTTTACTTCATTGTCGTACTGAATCATTTCTAAATTATACTCGAATCGTTTCTCTGTGTTCCGGAGTAGAGATCCATAAAAGTGTGGTCTCTATAAGAATGTAACCGTCATTGATTGGAAAATTGAACGGAAGCGATCCGGACATCAAATTTGATTGGAACCTTTCAATATGTGTCAATTTTTTTTAACATAAATAATACCATTTGCAAAATATCTACAAAAATACAAGCATATGGAGTTTCTCATGACCGGATTGGTTAGAGAGAGAATTTCGTCATGGCTGATGGTGAGAGAAAAAGAAGTTAGCAAAATTAAGTGGAGAAAAATAATTGTAGGAAGTTTGAGAAATTATTATGACGCATAATCAAACTTTTAATTAAAAAATTGAGAATGTATTATTAAAACAATCCAACTTTAGTTATCATGAGGCCCCATACAATATTAATATATAGCAAATTGATGAACTATTGGTACTTTGAAATTGAAATAAGTCTAGTGATAATAATTTTTTAAGTAAAAGTTAGAGATCAAGTCACTCAACTATTTAATATTCACAAAGAATTGTTCTTCTGAAATTCGAACTGTGACCTTCTATACGGAGAACATTGTCTTTATTACCAGACCAAAGACTGGTTCTCAATAAATTAACAAAAGACCAGACAGTAACACAATTGACTTGGAGAAAATATTCTAAGACTGTGATTACTTAAAGCTTGAGAGTTCGAGCTTCTCTCACGACTTCACAACTTCTGAGAAGCTTTAAAAAAAATAATAATAATAAATTAAGATGACAGATATGAAAACTTATTATCAAGAGGCGGACCCTTCTCTAATTTATTACCAAATTTAAAATTAGCCCCTGCATGTGGCATTGCCTCCGCTAAAATATCGTCCCAAAAAGAAATCATTTAAAAAAAATAATAATAATATAGTTACCACATCTAAATACCGTTAAAATCAGATAATTTACAAGTACAGTCCACATACCTGACCTGGTAGAATAGAATTTAAAAATCCTGTAAATTTAAGACGGATCCGAAAGAAATTGTTCAACTAAATTAACTTGAATACCAGATGCTTTTCCTATTTCTTCTGGGTGTACGGAAGCATTATAATTTAAATAAAAAATTCAAATTTTCAGTGTTAGATTTCATTATCTTGCTCTTCATAGTGTCTCTTAAAAAAATAGTTTCTAATTATAAATCACTATAAAGATAAAAGAGAAACAAAAAATAGTTTCTAATTATGCATCACCATGAAGACACATAGTAATTTACCGGAATTTACCGTATTTTAGCGTAATTTAACATAATTTAGTGTAATTTAATGTAATATAGTGTAATTCAACATAATTTCAAGTATAGTGTGATAGGGCCATATTCCACAGGCCCTTTTACTTGTTCCAAATTGGGCCATGAAGACTGGATTCGGACCTTTACAAGGCCAACCCGACGTCGTACGAAAAAGCCCAAAGGTTCACTAAACTAGGGCCCAACTCGGAGGCCTCAAAAGCATGCAGCCCGAATATAGGTTAAGGCCAACCGACATACGGGATAGCCGTGGAAACGGCTAGCGTAATGCCCACATCCCAGAAACGGTCGGTTTAATGCCCACGTCCCAGTAAACGGGCGACATAACTGCCCACGTTCTCCCATAAACGCCCGAGATGGCAGTTATGGCTAGACTATATAAGGCAGTGATTCCCATGAGACGGGGGACGCAATTTTCACATAGAGAGACTATACAGGTTAGAGTCAGAATCTCTCGCAAATACCCCGAGTTCATAACTCAGCTCGAACCTCGGCCTGTCATCTCTTGACAGGACGATTCCAACTCAGCCCGGATTTCCATACGGCCTTATCTCCCGAGATAGGACGTATCAACCACCGTGGGGCCACGCCTAGCTCGCTCGACGAATTAGATGGCTCATCCATCCACATCGACCTTGCTCCCTCCGGGGGTGACAACCCCTCCAGGAGTAACAATCACACCCCCTCCCGGGGTGACGCCACCAACAGTGAACACTTCGCAGAGTCAACCTCTAGGGACGAGGCCTAGCAGTTCAATGATGCGACCCCATGGTCCCCAGTCTGCTCAACCTCGTCGCACAAGTCCCGACGTCACTCGACCTCTGTTCACCGAAGGAAACACTACCATGCCACTCCACACCGAGAACAATCAGATGGCTGGTACATTTCACAATCAGGTAAACGGTACTTATTACAATCCGACAGCGGGTACCTATCAAATACCGTACATACCATACTACCAAACACCGTTGTACCAATATGGTGCGACCCCCTACACACCTTACACTCCAATTGGTCCCCAATACGGTACGATCCCATGTGTCGCACCCTCCGGACAATGGGGGCCGGTAGGTACCCAGGGAATGTATCCCATGACGGGTCCCACTCCATATTCTCAGCAAATGCCAATACGGCCTACAATGCCTGTACCTCGGCCATTATCGGCAAATCGTGTCCACAGCCGAGCAGTAAATATCTCCCCGAGGAACCTGGGCCTCTCAATTTATACAATGCCGAACCGGTAACGAAACAGATACCCCTTCACTACCAGAGCAACAGGTTCAATCCGAGCGCAGGGACCAGAATGCCGTACCAACAGGGGTACACCCCGATGTGGGAAGACGCCCGGAAGGTCAGGACGAGAATGGGGGACCTCATCCTGAGGAAGGCCCACATGCCGCAAGTCCCGAGATCCACCGTGTCAACGAGCGAGGATCAGCCTATCAAGGCGGAGGGCCGAGAACCTCTCGCCGAGAACAGTTTCGCTCCCATAGAGAACGTAACCAGAGTCCGCCCCGAGCCGGGATAGAAACAACGCCACGATGACCGAAGAAGGGAGCGGCGATCACCTACCCCTACCCGAGGTATCAGCATGGCTCAGGTCGAAGAACTGATTCAAGCCAGACTTGCGACCAAACTGGCTGACCTCGAGTCCCAAAAGGCAGGCTCCTATTCTCGCCCTATGGGAATCGAAGATGGCCCGTTATCCAGAGATATCTACCGTCATTCCATGTTGGATTTCAAGTATCCGGCAACCCTTCCCAGCTTCCGGGGTAGTGGAGATACACAGGATCCACACAACTTTGTGTACGGGTTCCTTGAGCGACTCCGCCTTCTCGGAGCTACTGATGCCATCATGTGCCGAGTTTTCACCACTGTTTGACTGGAGAAGCGTGGGACTGGTACATGACGTTACCCGGAGGTCCATTAACAA
>JAJGRW010001048.1:327025-539812 GCA_025461045.1 Carex parvula | reverse complement strand
TATTTTGGTTGTTATAAAGAGCTTGTAAAAACGTACTAACGTGGATAATTTCTAAACGTTGATTTTTCAACTTATTGATTTTCATAAAAACAAAACATGAATTTGATAATTTTTTATGAGCACATAGGGAAAATAATATAGATCACATCTAACGATTTTATTTTGATATTTATGATTTAAATTTTGAGTTATTAATGTTTTAAAAATGTAGACATAGTGGAGACACAAAAAATAAATGCATTTGAATCTCCTCAATTTAAAATATGTTGATGAAAATTTATCCAAAACAGGTGTATCTTGCATCTGCTCCCTTCAATAATTATGCAGTTTCTTTCTGATAATATATTTTTTTTCCTTCTTTACTTTTCTCCTTGGTTTATTCCTCTTGGAAAGAAGCTTCCAATTTCTGAACCAAACACATCTGAAAACCTTGTAAATCAGTTTGAATTGGCTTCACCTGGAAGTCAACGGTTGTAATTTGATTTTTCAGTGTCGAATTTTTTTTGCACATGTGGGTTTACATTTACGCTCGAAATACCGTTGATTCATTCAGAAAACGTGATTTAAAAATTTTCTTCTTTGAGAAATTCTCTCTTTTTTTCGTTTTCGTCCTCTTTCTTTTTTTTTTTCCTTTTTCATTGTGAAGTATTCTTTGGGAGAGATTCAATGCACATGAATAGCGCATTAGGCATTAGCACCAAGCCACCGACTGGATATATCCAACTGCCACTATAAAAAATTCTTTGTGAAGAATTCTGCAATGCTGGCTCCATTATCAAAAATAAATAATAAATGACTGAACCATTTATTAATTACGACAATGAACATCAGAACTCAGGTCAACGACTGAAATTATATTACAAACAAGGTTTTGAAATAGAAAATAACATCTAAATTAGTAACAAAATACAAAATCAGTTCTTAATTTAGTGATAGAAAACGAAATTATCTGTGTGAGATCGTGAGTTCAAAATATGAATGGGAGATCTTTTGTAGATATTAAAAAAAATTAGAAAATTAGATCTTTATTTTTCTATTAAAAAAATTAGTAACAGAATAGTGCAAGAAGGATATCAGTAATAACCTAAATTTTTTTAGTTACCATCCAATAAATCCAAATTAAACAACCACTACCCATATTTTCAAATTTCAAATCCTACCACCTACACACTCTGGGGACGTGCACCAATTTTTCGGTGCGCCAGCTTGAGATAAGCACCAAATTATTTTTTTAATTTTTTTTGTTTTTATTTTTTGGTGCGCTAAATTATTTTTTTCTATTTCTATTCTGCATATAATTTAGTATAAAACGTTGATCAGATTGTGCGTATAATTTCTAGCAATTCGCTCACCAACTTACTTAGTACAAAACGTTGCTCAGATTGTGCGTATAATTTGTTGTAGTAATTTTTAGTTCAAATTTAGTACAAATTTTATTTGTTAAACAAATGCGTCTTATTTTCTACAATTTCACCTAATAGGAAATTAAAAATTTAGACAACGAAAGAAGATGAAAGACACTGAAAAATTTGGGTGTGCGTCTCCAGGGTGCGTGGATGATAAGATTTGAAATCTGGAGTTTTGAGTGGTGGTTATTAATTTTTGATTTATTGGAGTGGTAACTAAAAATTTTCGGCAGTAATAATAAACCAAATAACAAAAACAAAATTTAAAAAAAAAAGTTAGATTTTTTAGATAAAATAGAGATTAAATTTTTGCGTTTCTAAATATTTACAAAAGATCTTTTAACCATATTTTAAACTTGCTAACATATTTTAGGAAATAAACAATAGACTTTACTAATTAAACAATTTGGACATAATTACATTCAAGATTACCATACTAATCACTATCCAAGATTCCAACAATACCCAGCAGTGGCGTAGTGACTATCCTTACTTTACTGGTAGGTGGCATCCTCCAGATCACATGAGTATACCATTAAATTGGAATCATGGCATGTGGAACATGATTAAAAAGTAGATTCACACATTAAGAAAAGCTGTACAGAGCTAATGACAGCTTAACATAAACCAACAAACCCTAATCATATATATATATATATATCATAGGACTAATGATTTTGAGCCGACACACTGCAAGAAAATGTTCTCAGTGCCATGAGGGTTGTTTAAAAGTCAACTACTAAGATTTTTTTTTTTTTTTTTTTTTTTTTTGAGAAATCAATGAAATTTTCATGTCACAGGAATTCAGAGCCTTAATGGCCATACCAGCATAAGTAAGTTA
This sequence comes from Carex parvula, assembly GCA_025461045.1. Lineage (NCBI taxonomy): Eukaryota > Viridiplantae > Streptophyta > Magnoliopsida > Poales > Cyperaceae > Carex > Carex parvula. The sequence continues at coordinate 537,565 of JAJGRW010001048.1, read as the reverse complement.
TAAACTTATAATGCAGTTTGTCACTATTATTCAAACTTCGTTTTGAAAATAAAAATACGTATTGAAAGTAGAATTTTATTCTAAAATTGAGAATATGTAATTAACATAATGTAAAATTAAAAAAATCGATTGATGATTACACAATAAAGGTAATTAATTTTGAGTGATGCTACAATGCTTTGAGAAGTAAAAATAGTGTTTTACTTTCCGCTTATATCTCTATTTTTACAGTTCAAATAGTCAATTCAAACTTCTCAACATGATCTTATATTGAAATGTACTTGGAGATCAAATTTTATATTTTTTTGGAATTTATTTACTATTTTTTTTAGAATTTTTGAAAATCACAGCTTTTCATTAAATAAAAAAATAATAATAAATTCAGAAAAACACTTATTTTATTAAATTCTAAAAAAAATAGTAAATTTTTTTCAAAAAATATAAAATTTGGTTTCCAAGCACATATCAATATGAAGATCTTGTTGAGAAATTCGGATTGATTGTTTGAATTTGAAAATAGAGATAAGAGCGCGAAGTAATACACCCGCTTTACTTTCCAAAGCATGATAGCCTATCTCATTAATTTTTCAATTAACATAATTATACTCCACATATTAATTGATCAACATTTATTAGTAAAAAATTAAACGATTTCCAACCATATGTTAAATTAGAAAATAATTAATAAAAAAGTAAATGATTAAATTTGCTGATGACTTTATTTGTCTTTGAAGCCTTAATCATTTTTTATGAAGTATCAATTTTTCATTATAAAAGAAATACTGTCCTACCCTTCAAGACTAGAAAAAATCTTCAATATTAAACTCATGTTAAAATTTTGAGATTAGAAAAACAACAATTAAGGATAAGATATACTTCGTTGACTTCACCAATGTAATGTTGTGAAAAACAGAGCAATAATTACCACTGTTAATTTGATTTATTATTAAATCTAAGTATTCTTGAAAAAAAAACCAAGAAAAATAAAACTTTACCATCCCAGTTTTCATTTTGTGTAGCCAGCACAGTTACTTCTAAAATCATATCCCAATTGACATGTCCGTTTATGGTACAATGAATAGATTATTTTTAGAATTAGACTATTCAGAATATCATATTCAGTGTTTGGTTGGATTAGAATAGCTAGAATAGAGAATTCAAATCTTTTGTCTTATTAAAATAGATTATTCTTAAGAGTTTTGAAATTTAGCTATTCTAACAAGACAAAATAATAGTTATTCTTTTGACTGTTCTAGTTATTCGTGTTTTGTAATCATACATATTCCAATGAGACACTTATTCTAATAAATTAAATTGAGAATAACTTGTTGTATCATATTGTGTCATATATAAATATTTATAAAAAAATTGGCATATATTTAAATTTGATGGCTTTTCAGATCGATTCAAATTTGGAGGGAAAAGATAAAAAAAAAAAAAAAAAAAAAAACAGAGAGCTCTAGCTGGATAAATAATAAAATCAGTGATAGAAGGAACCACTCTACTCTTACTTGTACGGTGCCACCAAATCACTACCTACGTACATTCCAACTTCCACCGAGATAATGCCATGTGTACACACTTTTCGTTCTAGACGGCTCCAACTTCCCTTCACACTAGACTCAATAAATAAACCTCTTTATATATATACTTGCAAGTTGCAACTTGCAAGGTCTCATTATGATACAAAAAATTAATAAAAACTTCAACTTCTGTGATCTTAGTGATTATCAACTATAGGTTAGGATAAGATCAAGCCAAACAAGCTTCTAGTATTCTTATAATTTAGAAGTGGTTAGTAATAAGCAAACGGCGCGCAGTTACTGTACTTCTACTAATTAGGTAGCTAGCTAGCAATACAATTCCTGCAAGGGAAGCAAGTAAAACGTGTCGAAGTTTTTTTTTTTTTTTGCTTACAAACGTGTCGAAGTTACTTTGCAAGAAAATCTCAATGGTCTATGGTTACTTTTCATAGAGCATCCCCAAACTAATAATGAACTAAACTCAAAACAATATAGTTTTTTGTTGCCAAAGTATCATAACAGTTTCATGTAACAGGCTCTCGTCTATGCAAATAAAAGCATATGACAAATCAAAAGTTCGAGTTTGGTTCGGCGAGGTCAAAAATTCGTGATTCGGGTATAATTCGGGAATGATTCGGTACAACAAGGAAGCAAAAAAAAAAAAATTGAAAAAATATTCAAAAAAATGTTTTTGCGTTTTTAGTGAATAATTCGTCAACTCGTGTTTTATACGTGTTTTATTCGCGAATAAAACGTATTATACGTTTTTCTGCATTTTATACAAAGTTCGGTTCAGTTATGTCGAAAAAACGAATTATACGCGAATTATATGCGAATTATGTAACTATGAATAAAAGCACTCATAGTAATAATTTCGGAATTTGAAACTAATAAGTGGTAGAAAAAAAAAATTTCATTATGATAACAAAAGTTATCATATTTTTATTAACTATTGAAAAGATAACAGTTTGATCAAAATTGTTAACTACAGAAGCTCAAAAACATGGATAGTACACAAATTACACCAACAGAAGTGAAACAGAAAATCATAATCAATTCCGAGATCATCTCGCACCACCGCCTCTCACGAATAAAGCCACGTGGCACACAGCGTAACCTTAGGAAGAGAGAATAGCTGGCCGACCTACCACTCGCTAGCAAAAGCCGCCACACCACCCCCCTCCCCTCTCTCAAATCAAGTCTCAATTGCTTCATCATTGACATCATCAACCCAGCCCCTGTTTTCATCTAGAACCAAGTCTACTACTCTTCACACTCTCTCTCTCGTTGACCCAAGAGGCCTAGACTATTTCTTAACGCCCAAGGACCAACTAATACTATTCTCAGCCTACTGGCATTCAACTAACAACAAAACTTGAATACTTCTCTCTCTCTCTAAATTCTTAATTGCCACTGACCTGACGCAACTTCCCACCTCACTCACTCCTCTCTTCTTAATATAAATCTACTCACCCTCAACCCACTCTATTCCAACCATTCCACACTCACTATCTCTCTAATTTCTCCCCTCTCTCTTTTGTCCTCTCAAACTCCCATATTCAGAAAACAAAAACAAAAAGAAAAGACCAGAAGATTTCCATGGCAGTTGAAGCTCTAGCAACTACAACTAAAACGGAGACATCAGAGGAGGTGCCTCACATAGAGGGCTCCTGGGCGAAGCGCAAACGCTCGAAGCGCGCAAACCTTCCGTCTCTAAGCCACAAGCTCCTGAACCATCCCCCGACTGAAGAAGAGTACCTCGCTTTATGTCTCCTCATGCTATCGAATGACGATCGGTACATGCAAGAAGCACCATCTCAGACGACTCAGGTGCACGCAGCAGTGACCGAGTCAAAAGTTGCTGAATACAAGTGCTCGGTGTGTGGGAAGGCGTTCGGCTCGTACCAAGCACTAGGTGGGCACAAGGCAAGTCATCGTAATAAAACAATGAGCTCCGATGAGGTCACTACCTCCTCGACTGGATCCGGTACAGGTACTGGTACTGGTACTATTACTGGCAGCGGTCGGTTGCACGAGTGTTCGATTTGTCACAAGACGTTCCCGACCGGGCAGGCACTGGGAGGCCACAAGAGGTGCCACTACGAAGGAACGATTGGTGGTGGCGTATCAGGGTCTTCTGTGGCAGCTTCAGCTGCGGGTGGGGCAGAGGTGCAAGTGAGTGGTAAAATGACGTTTGATCTGAATATCCCGGCGGTGCCTGAGGTGGAGTTCGATGGCGGCAGGAGGTGTTTACCGGCAGAGGAGGAGGAGGTGCTGAGCCCGCTCGCCTTCAAGAAACCAAGACTTCTGATTGAAGCTTGAACTAAATTTGCAAAAAAGAAAAGAATAATCACTTAATTTGTTGTTTTAGTAGAACATTAGAACTACTGTATATGGTTGAATAATTGCTCTTCTTTCTTTTTTCTGGTGGTGTACAGCGAATTATTGTTAATTCTTTGTAGGTGGTTGTTAGTCTTTGTTGATATATCTTTTTCATAATTTCATATTCTTGATTAAATTGATGTCGCTAGGGTTTCTGAAGCGATAAATTAAATTTACTGTTGAGAATATTCAATTTGAGATGTATGTATGTAATGAAAATTTTGTTTGTTGGCAGTTGGTACTAGCTACTTCCTATTTCCATTTCAGTTAGTGAGATACATGCATCACTATTAATTATTATATTAACAACTTCATGTTTCAAGAAGAGATCTTGCTTCGAATTTTACACACTTTTTGTTCAACTAACCGCCAGAGTTTATTGAATTTCAAAGTAACTTGTTTGATACTCTGCATAGAACCGTGTGTAGGGAGATGGATTCAAAGTCAACGCAATATATATACACGTAACCAGTGCTGCTCTAACACGTACTAGCACGCTCTTCATCTAGAGTTTGAATTTTCTTTTCAATAAAAAAAATAAGGAAATTCAGAAGGATAATGTGTGTAGTTGCGTTTACAAAGTTGGTTGTGATGCCTTGCACTTATCCACCAGGATGCATCATCCCACAAGTAGACTAAACGTGGAATGCCTGAAGTTTCACAAACTTTATATATATGCTATGCATGCATGATAAGCATATGAGAATAAAAACATATTCCTATATTTTTGTGTTTAATTAGAGTCGTAAAGGGCATTTTAGGCCTACGGGCATTTGAAAGCAAAAAAAAAAGAAATGAAAAAAAAAAAAACATTTTAGATGCTAAGAAATTATGCGGAATATTTCTTGTGTGGTAAGAACCAAATTTGGGGCGGTGAATTATGTTAGATCCGATGCATGCCGACATTTTCATTAATATCAAAAGTTAATTACAAATTAATAAATATACTCAGAATCTCTGGGTTTTTCAAAAAATACTCAAATCGGCCAGAATCTGACCGGTTTCTTCCTTCTTTTTTTAGAGACACTATAAAGAGCAAGATAATGAAATCTAACACTGAAAATACAAATTTTTTGTTTAAATTATTTGTTAGATTACTTCTTTTGATTTATAATTAGCATATTTATACTAAAATACACTATATTATTTGAAATTATGTTGAATTACACTATATTACATTAAATTACGCTAAATTATGTTAAATTATATTGAATTACGCTAAATTACATTAATTTCGCTAATTATAATGAAATACGATAAATTACGCTAAACTATGCAAAATTACGCAAAATTAGGCCGATTTTGTGCCATCTTTCATAAATCATAAAAAATAGTAAAAAATTCCAAAAATAGTAAAAATTAGTATTTTACAAGTTCATTATATAACTAATTTACTGAGCTACTTAGATTGAATAATAGAAATGAAAATCTTAATCGGAAACTTCAACTCAAGTTTGGAGGCTCTTCCGTTAGTTTTTTGGCAATTTTGAATTTTGAAATCTGACATCGTGGGCATTGACGCATGCGTATTTTTGCAAGCTTTCCGAAAAGTGGTCATTTGTTGAAATAGGACACTCGAGCGCCGTTTTATGGCATTTGAAGTTTCGTCGTCGTTTTTCGCCTTTTCAGTAAATATATCATCCCTATTCATATATAATTTACTGTAATTTAGTATATTTTAGCGTAATTCAACATAATTTTGCGTAATTTAATGTAATATAGTGTAATTCAATTTCAAGTAATTTAGCATATTTTAGTATAAATATACTAATTATACATCTAAAGAAGTAATATAACAAATAATTTAAATAAAAAATTTGAATTTTCAGTATTAGATTTCATTATCTTGCTCTTCATAGTGTCTCTTAAAAAAAAAGAAAAAAAGAGAGAAAGAAACCGGTCAGATTCTAGCCGGTTTCTGGAGAGGAGAAAACCGGCTAGATTCTGGCCGGTTTGGGCATTTTTCAAAAAACTCAGAAATTCTAAGTATATTTATTAATTTGTAATTAACTATGAATATTAATAAAAATGTCGGCGATGAATGCATCTTTGTGCCAACGGCAGATTTATTAATTAGCTTAAAAGTTCTGATAGTTTTGACAAAGGAATATATAAAATAAAATTGGATGGACAACTTTGCCTCCTGAAGTATCTTTTTTATATTATTTATTTTTCTTCTTTATTTAATATAAAACCCATCAATGACCGTTTTTCACTTGTGAATTTTCTTAAATTTAATTATCTCATTCTCAAAGATATTCATAAATTCAACACCCATTATTTTTTAGTTAGTGGGAATTTGGTCTCTCTTCATATTTGTAAATTAATTCAGCATTGGTCGAAATTATCTGAAAAAATATATTGTATTTAAATAGGTGCTATTTAAATTTAATCTTTTGGTGGTAGTACCTCCAGACTACTATATATTATTCGATAGTCTGTTAATTAATTGAGTAATAGAAACAAAATTATGCTTTCAAAAGTTTTAGTCTAAGCTCAGTAAATATTCAATAGGATAATTGTTGCTTAAAAATAGTAAAAGCGATCCCTCGATTTTATGATCCAAAATAGAAAAAGAGATCTCTTGATTTTGTTCAATGTCACAAGCAATGTATGTTTGTCAAAAAAAATGATGGCATTTGTTTAGGAGTAAAGTTCACAAATGCCATTTAATTCATTGATTCAATTAAAATTTTAGTAAAAGTATAAGAAACAAATTGTGCCGTGTGAAATAATATCATGCCTATCTGGTTGCCACCGTTTAATGAATTGAGAGATCTGGTGCCGAATTTACCTGTTAAGTGGCTTTCTTAAGATGACGTCATCGATTGCTTTTGTGACACGTAAGAATCGCTGTTTTACCAGTTTCTGTACCGACTACAAGTGATATAATACCAAAAGTTGGATCAATTTTATTCAAATGTCAGAATTTAGATCTGTATACTAGTTTTTTACACAGTTTGTGTGATGAATCATATATAGTGTGAATTGCACCAAAAAATTGAAACAGAGAACCAGAGGTTCTATAGTGTGAATTGCTAGGAATTAAATTCTAAAAGAAATATTAATTGTCAAACAAAGAATTCAAACTTGTTTTTCTAGGCAGTGGAACAACCACCCAAATTTTTCAGAATTATTCAAAAAAAAAATATATATACAGTATATTTTCAATCAAATTGGTATCCATTAAATTTCATAATTTCAGTATCTACAGTGATATCTTTTCGATATCTAATTATCTACCACTGAACTTTTGAGAACCAAATTAAAAAAATTCGGTGAAGATGAGATATTCTAAATAAAATGGGTTGGCCGGGTCGGTATGAGTCATGCCAAGTTGGGATTCCAGATTGGTCCACTTCACACACACACAAACACACAAACCGCTGTAGTTATTAATTCGTCTAATCTTGGAATGTTCTACTGTTTTATTGATTGGTGTCATGTTTTGATTTGGCCAAATAGAGGAAGGGGATTGCTTTTGCCAGATATAAATTAAATGGCCTTGTTTCCACTTAACACCTTATCTGATTATTTCTAGAATCTCGTGGAGTGTTGCTTCTCCACTGGATTTTAGTTTATTTATTAATTTAAAGAACCTTCTTCTGAGTCAATATTGCATCCAATCTGTTGACACAAGTAATTACACTGGATCAGTTTTTCTTCAGGTAATAGGAAAATGAAGAATTAAAACAAAAACAAAAAAAAAGGAATTTTACAGAGATGGAGTTCTCTCTGTATGGGCACCTGGTTATTAGATTTTGGGTGATTAAATTTGGAAAAAGACACCAATAGAGAATTAGGTTTAACTTGCCTGACAAGTGACAACCCAAATGAAAGACTTCAGAGGTGACCAAGAGGATATTTAAATGGGAGCAGATATAGAGCCCCAATGCGTGCTCACCTAGTGGCATGTAACATGTGAGATAATCATTTTAAGCCTAGACAATAATCTTCTTCTTCTTTTTTGCTGCCAATGAGAATATTTTTTATCTTCAAGAATAAACTTTTAATCAGTGTCAGTATTCTCACGGATACTTCTGTCAATAATAACTGTACATTCAGAAAGAGCAATTTATGTGGTCTTGTCTTCGGCAATAGTTATTTTTTATTTCTAAAAAAAATTTATTCGTTATACAAAACATATTTTTGTAGTAATTATAAACAAACTTAGAGAGAGATATATTTCAATTCATAATGCTTTTGTATTAATTTTTTTTATATAAAACAAACAAAAATAGTGTGGTGTACTAAGAGTTAAAATAGTCTAATGAGCTGGTAATAAACCAAAACAGACGGATACTGGTAATTCTCTGATATACTCTGATATAGCAGAAATAGAAGAATAATTTTTGATATAGATGTCTCAAGTTATTGTTAAAATGGAGAACCCAGTTCTTGTGTTATTAAATTAATAGTGAAGTTTCAAGAACAAATAAAGTTTGAAATTATTAAAGACAATTCTTCACTAATTATTAACTTAGTTATCATAGCTTATAAGTTATAATGAACTCTCAGACTAAAAAAAAATTGTATGTTATACAGACAAACTCAAGAAATGTCTCAATATTTACTTTGAGCAAAATTAGAGTGTGATGTGATCATCAAGAGGAGTTGGCCGAAATTTTTATTTTTACCATTTTTCCAAAAAAAAAAAACCAAAACACCTCTATTTTGGGTTTTTTGGATTCTACCCAGGCCGTAGAACCCAGTGTGGCCCCAAACAATGGGGTCCGCACTATGCCAATGCGGCAACATCCGCACAATGTCGATGCGGGCCCCTGGATATATAAAGGGGCCGCTGGTTCCATTTTTTATATCCATTCAAAGAAGCTCTCAATCCCTTTGAGCTCGGATAAGTTTTCTTCTTCTTTTCTAATTTTAATATTTAGTTTAGGGTAGTTAGTAGGTTTAGGGTTTAGGTTTAGGATTTAGGTTTAGGATTTAGGTTAGGATTTAAGTTTAGGATTTAGGATTTAGGGTTTAGAATTAAATGTTATTCTAGAACCAAAATTTATATAGAATTGTACAAAAATTTAATTAGAATAAGACCAAAATTAATTGTTTGAGCACCAAAATTAAACTAGGCCAATGAACAAATTGTAATTAGCTTTATTATATCAAAATTAATTGTTTGAGCACCAAAATTAAATTAGACCAATACCAAAATGTAATTAGGGTAATTTTACCAAAATTCTCATATTTTAAGCACTAAAATTAAATTAAACCAATACCAAAATGTTAGATTTATTTAATCAAAATTAATTGTTTGAGCACCGAACTTAAATTAGACATATTCCAAAATGTAAGTAGGGTTATTTTACCAAAATTCTCATATTTGACCAAAATTGGTACCAACTCTAATAGCAAAAAATTATCAAATACAACATGGCATCTAGTAGAGATATACCGTCTCCAGTAGGGATGTACCATCTTCCAGTAGAGGTACATAACATGGCCCTATAGCCACTGCGTACGAGATGTCTCAATACATTGACGGTGCGTTGGCATATGTTCCGAGTATCTGGAGTCACACTGACTGGGTCAGCGACTTTTTGTGGTACCCGAACGCGGAGCACCGGATTATAGAGGCTACCACTAGAATAAGTTCTAAATTAGTCATATTTATAAAAAAAAAAAACTAATAACATCACTTTGAATTTGATGCAATTTAAAAGTTGATTGGTCATGCATGTTCAATTTTATCGGTACTTGATCGGTGGCTGAACAATTTTAATATGCACCAATTTTGATAAACATTTTTTTAATTATAAATGACATATTCATAATGTTAATTTTTATTTCTAATAATTATTTAATAAATTGTTATGGTTGTAAAGAAATGAAATGCAGATTTTGAGTGGAAAGCCGGACAAATATTTTCTTCCCTTCTAATAATAAAATACAGTTGTCATCATATCTCTTCCCTTCTATAAATAATAAATTCGGAAAAACCGGACAATTTGTTCTCTATCAAGCAAAAAAAAAAAAAAAATAGTTTCTCCAATCAAACTACACTCTTACACAAATAACAATTTATAAATAGTATCTAAAATGCACCAAATTTGATATACAATTTTTTTAACTATGAAGAACATATTCATACTTTTATTTTGTATTTTAATAATTAGTTTATCAATTGTTATGGTTGAAACAAGAAAGTACAGATGTTAACATATATATATATATATATATATATATATATATATATATATATATATATATATATATATATATATCTTCCTTTCAATAAATAATAATTAAAAAAAGGCCTGATGAATCAAACTATCGTCTTACACGTAACACAAATAACATAATATAAAGTTGAGAACTTTTAAGTATCATACAAAGTAATCACAAAGCCAAAGCACTCACATGATGTTAAAAAAAGATGTTAAAAGAGAGTTACTTTTTTGAAGTAGCGGAGAATAATTAAAAGAAAAGAAAAGAAGAGAAATAAAAAATGTAATAACTAAACATAAGATCATATTATTGGGATGATCAGAAAACGATCGTGAATAACAATACCAGATGGAAGCGTCGTTTTCAATTATAACTTATATGATTATTTTTTTTTTGGCATATTCTTGCCAAGCAGAAAGAAGGAAATTTTTTATTGGAAGTAACTAATAGAAAGAAGAGAGACAAATAGTAAGAGTACAGTAATATTTATATTAGTAGTAAGATGGATAGAAATTTTACTGATCTAAAAAATAAAAAAGTTTAGATCGGTAGGAATTTTACCGATTTAAATCAGTTTTTTTTTCCTTTTAATTTTTTCTAGTAAAATATTTTTTTATAAAAATAGATAAAGTACCTTAAAATTTAGAAATATAAAAACATTCCATCTATTTTTTGAAAACTTTTCATATTTTACTAGAAATCAAATATAAGAATTCTCTCCATCTATACATCAGATTAAAAAAAAAATTAAAATCGGTAGAATTCCTACCAATCTTACTATCAATATAAATATTATTGTACTCTTACTATTTGTCTCTCTTCTTTTCTATTAATTACTACCAATAAAAAATTTCTCAGAAAGAAACCTGTGGCCCCTGAAGCGTTACAACGTACTTACAAAGGGTAAGTGCGTTACAATACACTGCATCGATATTATACAGCTGTGTTTAAGAAGTTGACCATCTGATTGATCCAACTCCCACCAAATATTTCTTTATGTAAAAACTAACACCACTGGTGTCTTTGATTAAATGAAATCTAGAGACATCATCTCTACATTTCTACTTCAAAAAAAATCTCCCTCCGTATAATATTCAAGTACCCAAAATGATTCACCATATTATTTCCATACTAGAAATTTCAACGGATAATCAACTCAATTTTATTCTTTTAAGACGGATTTTTATTTTAATACATGAGACTATCGCTTTTACTGTCATACTCGAAACAAGTAACCGTTGCTTTGAAATATGGCCATATATAATTAATTTTACGCTAGAAGTCCGACTTCTTCTAATATCATAATAATTATGACGATGTGATAACCAAGACATACACATTTGAGTTGTCAGTTTCACAAAAATATTCAACATAATACGTTGCATTCAATTGATTCAGACAGTATCATCGCGATTGCAATTCTATCATGACGACAATTTTGACAAAAAAAATGAAAAGACAAGGACAAGTCCAATACCATTTTTTTTTGTCAAATAAAATTTCCCTTTTATATAATGTACATATTTTATGTATCCGTTTTTAGTTTTCGGATACGGATACAAATTAGATATTTTACTGATATGTACGGATACGAATTGGATATCGGATATCCGTAGATGTATACATAATTATTTTCATAATATATACTAAATTATATGATATATATCTACCTATTCAGATACGGATAATTAAAATTCAAAATTATATCCGTATCCGTATCCGCACGGATATCATGACGACAATTATGACAAAAAAATAAAAAAAACAAGAACAAGTCCAATACCATCTTTTTTTGTCAAATAAAATTTCCCTTTTATATAATGTACATATTTTATGTACTTTAGAACTTTCATAATGTGAATCTCATAAACTTGTACTCTAATTTCGTGGAAGGACTAATGGTACGAATCATATGACAAGCCTAGGGATGCAAACGGATCGGATACAAATCAGAGAGTGATAAAATCATATCCGTATCCGTTTTTATTTTTCAGATATGGATACGAATTAGATATTTTATGGATATGTACGGATACGGATCGGATATCGGATATCTGTAGATGTATACATAATTATTTTCATAATATATACTAAATTAGATGATATACATCTACCTATTTGGATACGGATAATTAAAATTCAAAATCATATCTGTATCTGTATCTGTATCCGCACAAATATTCGGATATCAAATATCTGTATTTAATTTTCAGATACGAGTTCAGATACAGTTGGATATTATCCGATCCGTTTGCACCCCTCATATGCCATGTCTTTAGGCTGCCAACAACTACTTGGAAGTATATTCTATACATGGTGGTTACGGTCATGCTATGTAGTTGACAAACAATTGTAATTTTTTCCTTTTTCCATTACTTGACAAACAGCCCAAAGGAATTAAATTATAAGCCTGTGATGTAGATGTTTGACGCATGACAAGATAGTTTTGGAAATTGTTGTTCTATTGCCTTAAACTCATTTTTATTTCAGTAAAATAAAAGGAGCCCAAAATTCCTATCAATTGTCAACTAATATACGGCCTTAAAAGCCCAAATGTTAGCCCGTATTAGGGAATGAAAAGAAAAAGGCCTTACCCACTGTTCCATGAGGCCACTCTGTTGTACATTGTGATCGATTTACCCAAAAATGGCACCTAATTTTAGGTCAGGAATTGAATTTTATTTTATTTTTTTCCTTAGTTCATTTTTTTTACTTTATTAGCAATAATAATTTGTTTTACAAAAATAAAATAAAATTTCCTTAGTTGAAAAATAAAATTACAATAATAATTTGTTTTCTTAATCTCTTCTTCTCTTTGTCTTACAAAAATAACAGCGTCAATGCGGTGCTAACTTCCATTAAAAGATTTTTCAATTCTCTCAATTTTCCCTAGAGTATTGGGGCTGCTAATGAGCTTGACTCGGCTCAGACTCGGCTCGGACTCAATGAGAGAAACATAACGGCCCGGCTCAGACTCGGCTCAATTGGGAAAGGAAAAGCTCGGCTCGGCTCGGCTCATGTAAATACTTGACTCGGCTCGGCCCGACTCGCGAGCCGGCTCAGACCATATTGAGCTTTTTCTTCATCTTTGTGCACTAGTTCCTCTAAGCTGCTAAGCCTAATCTAATTATATTAATTTGATTTGACAATAAAATGTCGTCCGTTTCTAAATTTCCATTTAAATTGCATCTGTAAGAAATAAAAATTTACGTCCTTAAATTCGGTTTATTAAGGTAAAATATTTGCTTGAAATTCGTATGTGAGAAATCTAAGCTACAAATGATATACTGGCTATGGTAATGACATAGTACGGCTAAAAAAAATACATGGAAGCAATGTAAAGTAAAATTTAAAGGAGAGATTGCTCGATAATTATTTATTTTCATAATTTCATAATTATTAAATTTAATTTAAAATTAAAGTCTAACATTATAGATATAATTTATACAATTATATATCATGCCTTAAAAAGGTGATGAGATTTTAGTTCATATATGACCATTTACCAAGTGATTTGAATTTCTAATTCTTGTGCATCATCACACAATATTGAAATGATTTATAATTTTACGTCCAAGGAAATTTGTAGGCATTTAGTTTTTAAATTTTATTCTTAGATGAACTGGTTTATTTTATTCTTAGCAACAAAAGGAAAATCGGAAAGAGAAGAGAGGTTCATGAGCCGGCTCGGCTCGACTCGGGCTCGGCCCTTTTTGAATGATAAAATATGAGCCGAGTTGAGTTCGGGCTTTATTTAGTTTAGGGCCCGACTCGACACAATTTATTGAGCTGTTCAACTCATTGGCTCGTGAGCCGGCTCGGCTCATTAGCAGCCCTATAGAGTATAGAATGACCCGATACAAAAAAATAACATGAAATAATCATAGTACAGGAACCTAGATTAGATTACCGGAGGCTTCAGGCTTTTTTTATTTCTTATTTATCTTAATTAAATGGAATCCTATGCTGAGAACCAGGGATCTGGCATATAAATTTTTTTGGCGCATATATCAGCATATGACATATTCTCTGATCTTCCATATGAATGCAAATATGTGCATTTTGACCATTACAGATCCTATGGAACTACTCAAACGAAAACTCGTCGTCTCACCCAAAAAAAAAATCACAAAGATACAAAAATTTATTCAGATAAAGTACGCCGTTATATTGCATGAAATTCTACTCCACAAAGTAGAAGGCTGTGCATATATATATCTAGAATAACATTTCATTAAATGTTTATATCCTAGCTGGCATGTTTTTGTTAAGATAAATATAAATTATTGTTGGAGGCGGGATCCAATTACCACGTTTTTTGTTACCACAATAATTTTCTACATTTTCAAAGTCTAAATCGTCGATCCAAACCGTTCAACATGATCTCCACAATAAAATGTGCTTGCAGATCAAATTTTACATTTTTTTGAATTTTTTTACTATTTATTAAGTATTTTACAAAAACTAGTCAAATTCAGACCATTGAATTTTATACTCATCTTAATAAATAGTAAAAAAATTCAAAAAAATGTAAAATTTGATCTGGAAGCACATTTTATTGTGGAGATCATGTTGAACGGTTTGGATCGACGATTTGGACTTTGAAAATGAAAAATAGTTGTGGTAACTTTTGTGGTAACAAAAAACGTGGTAATCAGATCCCTCCTCTTATTGTTGTTGTCATCATTGTAATTATTAAATAAATTAATTAGTATATTTAGTTTTAACTAGTTAACATTAATTATATGTACTTGTGATAGTGGTTCTCGAGGGACCTTCTAATTAATTAACAGTGGTCTGGTCTGATGAGCTTTCAACGGGTCCTCCGCCAGATTTTTTAGTTGTGTGCTTAATTTATTTTAAACTTATTACTTTTATTATTAAGTTTATTGATCTTTGTTTTAGCTTATTGACTATACTATTCAACTTATTATCTTACTTTATCATTCTCTTTATTGGACTTAAATATTTAATTTATCGGCTTTAGTAATTAGCTTGTGTGTTTTACTTTTTTGTCTAATATTTCTATCAAAGCATCGTGGAAGTTTTCGGACCTCCATTGGAGTTCACCGAAGCCAGGGGCGGAACTAAAAAATAGAGATTGAGAGGCTGAAGAATCGAATATAGTGTAATTTTATTTTATAGAAGGGGCTAAAAGATATTAATGCATATAAAAAATTACAAAATTTAATGGACCAAACTATAAATGTTCAAAGTTCAAACTATAGGGGTGCTTAGCACCCTTTCCCCACCACTATGTTTCGCCCCTGACCAGAGCTCCACCAAGGCATCGTCGAATTTAGCTTATTTGCTTTCAGAATTAGGCTACAAAGCTTTTACATTTTTTCAGTTCAATTATTGGATTTAGATTTAGTTTTATTAACCTCAGTTTTCAACTAATCTGATTGAAGACTTGAGACAACATTTAAGTTACATTATGTATTTTACATATTTAGCTCTATTATTCAGCTTAATGACTTTAAATGTACAATGGGACTGGATGTCCGGACTAAATCATAGATTCAGATTCATCTGTAAAATCCAAAATAATAATAATAATTTATTATTTTTATTTCTAAAATAACAAAAATTGAAAATGACCTATTAAAAATTTGGCATCAAATACTACAGCATTGGAAATCTACAACACGCATGAAGGAGACCATAAGATCTCCCGAAATTTTTATTCATAACATTCTTAAAAAAAAAATAAACCAAATAACCATCGTTTGGTGGGATTTATGTTTTCACCACAGCCGCACCGGTATTGTACGGACCCAGAGTGCATTTTTTTTTTTTGGTGTTATAAAAGACACCACGTGCATCATACAAAGTTTTTGATTTTTTAATACTATGAATAAACTTTGACCATGAGCTTTGACCCATTTTATGAATCTATTGAATTTTTTTAATTCTATGTTTATGAACTTTGCATCTATTTCGAGGCACCTGAGATATCTCAAAGTTTTTGATTTTTTAATACTATGAATAGAACTTTGACCATGAGCTTTGACCCATTTTATGAATCCATTGAATTTTTTAATACTATGTTTATGAACTTTGCATCTGTAACGAGGCACCTGAGATATCTCAAAGTTTTTTATTTTTTAATACTATGAATAGAACTTTGACCATGAGCTTTGACCCATTTTATGAATCCATTGAATTTTTTAATACTATGTTTATGAACTTTGCATCTGTATCGAGGCACCTGAGATATCTCAAAGTTTCTAATTTTTTAATACTATGAATAGAACTTTGACCATGAGCTTTGACCCATTTTATGAATCCATTGAATTTTTTAATACTATGTCTATGAACTTTGCATCTGTATCGAGCACCTGAGATATCTTAAAGTTTTGAAAAAAAAAAAATGGGTCCGCCGAATGGTTATGCGGACCCATTTAAGAGTCCGCATCGGCATTCTGCGGCTCCGCTGAAATGGTTCTGCAGAATGCCGATGCGGCCGTGGTGGAATTCGAAATCCCACCAAATGATGGTTATTTAGTTTATTTTTTTTAGAAATGTTATAAATAAAAATTTCGGATAAGATATCATTTTCATGAAGACAAATTTTCATATCGGGAAATTTGTTTCCGATTTTCTATGGTTCGAAATTTCATAGTACCTTTTCTCATTCTCTCCATTATCTTACAATATTTTCTATAAATAAACAATTCTCTTTGCTCTTTTTTTAAATATATTAATGATTGATTAACTGTATTGTACTAAAGTTCAAAAACCCGTGACCATATGTCTATAACTCTATATACATCATCTCAATTACAGCTACATGTTCACTGTGCAGGGGACCTATCTAAAAATATGTAAAAGATTCTTGTTACTTCGTCTATTCTAGGATGATCGATATCCGTCCTGTTAAGTTTGCAGAAAAGACCCCACAAATCTAAACAATCCGATTTCACTGAAAGAAGTAATTACTGCAAATTCTTGTATGTATTTCGTACCTGGTTCATGGGCAGTTTGATGGAGATAAATATAATCGAAACCATGCAAATTTCAAGTCAAAAGACCATCTTGTTTCTTATTATCGTTTGTCTCGATCCAAGAAATACTTGTCTAACGGGCCTCATTTATTTATTTATATTTTTAATGGGGCCGTCTTCGGTCTTTTGTAATACGCTCACTGCTTAGCTATTCAGAGCCCGGGAAATACCACACCGACTTCATTTAATAATCCGAAATATTTGGGGTTGGGGTTTGTGTGGGGAGGGGGCAGAAAATAATTAATAGTTTATTTAATAAGAATAGAAAACAGTGTCTTGTATGACATAGTGTTTTGTAATTAATTACAACAGAAAAATAGTACATTTCAATGATTAATAAACAAGAATAGATAAGTGTTTTAAAATGAAAGCTTCAAATCTCTAGTTTTTTTAACTTCTTATTTTTATTAATTCACTTGTTGATATAGTAAACAAGAATAATTTGATCTTTGTATTTTATACTGCTTCATATGTTTATTCTATCAAATATCTAGTTTAATTAATTTAGTATCAATTTCATTTTTTTTTTACTTGTCCAACGCGAAGGTGGAAAGTAAAATTAAAAATTACCACCTTAGAGCATCCCTTTAACCACTAAAAAATGCGTAGTAAAAAGTAATAACAGAGGCGATTGAATAATGTGATGCCACTTGCGAGACATGTTTATCTTATTCTGAGGTGGTGGGCCGTGTGTGTGTGGGTGGGTCGGTGGGGGAAGAGGGGAGGTTCTCAAAGTTTCTTTCTCAGATAATAGCAGGAGGCCAGGAGCCCACTGACAAAATCTGGCTCTGAGCTCAACATGGGTCACTTGGTCCGACCCATAACAGGATTTGTTAATGTCAGGAAATTATTAAAATTGGAAAAATACAAGTCTCTGTGCATTTTTCTTACCGTATAGGTATGTTCATATCATGAGTATATTTCTCCTGCGATAGTAGAGTGGTAAAAACATGCCGTGCCGTGTTGTGATTAACACGTTGTGATTTTGGTCTCCTACCGTGTCGTGCCGTGATTAAGTGGACCGTCACACATGCCGTGATTAAAATATCAAAGGTGGTCACGACACACGAGTCACGCCGTGTCTAAACGTGTCGTGTCCAAATGTGACTAGTTACGTTTAACTATTTTTTCATAATTTAGGTTAATTTATTCAAGATTCACCATTTGATCAAGATCTAGCGGTCCTAATTACACGTGACTCGCGTGACCACGTGTCGTGCTGTGTCGTGACCAGATCTTTCGCGTGACGTGTTGTGCCGTGCCAAATTTTCAAAAGATGACTACGGCACGCGACACGTGAGTCACGACACGTAACAGACACACGTGCCGTGCCGTGCCGTTCCGTGACGGAGCCAGCTCTGCCATACCATTTTTCCCACTTTATGCGATACTACAGAGAATACTTTATGTGCATATAGAAAAAATAATATATATCACATCTAATAGCGGCATAATGAAGGCACAAAAACGAAGAAATTTGAACTCAAATCTGTATCGTCTCAGGTACCGGACTGAGTACAATATATATAACGTGGTGAATTCCCAACGGAGCGATTGGAATTCGGTGTGTATTTAAACATCAAGATCCGTTTTTCCGTACCACAGCTAAAGAACGGTCATAATTTAGTAATTGTAGGTGCGATACTGGAGTGATCGGAAATAATTCTTTGAACCATCCTTCCATTTATTGCATTAAAAAGTTTGGCATTTTGCAATTAACTGGTTAGTTTGTATATGGCATGATAATTCATACAATAAACTACCATTAGTTGGTTGTAGCATATATAATATATAAACATGCTTACAAGCTAGAAGAGAAAATTCTCTTCCATATTTGACAGCTTGTTACTCAACTCATTATCATTTATTATTATCACTAAAAAAATTATAACATGTAATTAAATATAAGAACCTTGTGAATGGTTAGACTTGACACAATTGTTCAATTTTATTTATGATAGTGGGTAAAATAAAAACTTTATAAATTTAAAATTGAGTTTTAATAGAAAAGACTATAATTGAGTATATTGATGAGTTATTTAAATTTAAAAGGGTAAATATGATATTATAAATTTTAGAAGAAAAAATAAGTAATTTCAAGTATTTTGAGGGATATACATGAAATTCCCTCTAATAAAAAGAAGATATTTTATTAAACAAGAAATAACAAATTTTCTTCATCTACATTGAAAGTAAAAAAAAAAATATTATCATACATGACATTGTGGTGTAGTTCTATTTTTGAAACGGAATATATAGATTATTATAGAGAACCAACTTTATTTGACAACATTCAGAACTTGCTTAACGGTTACCAACATCAAAAATTAAATTACAAATACGGTACGTGTCTATGATTTAGATAGGCCGCACATTAATTTTGATACCATTTGAAAATCTTTTATCCATTAATTAATATATTTTTTAATCATATGGATGATCAATGATTTTTTAAGGGAAAATTTCTAGTGTGCTCATGTAAAATTTTAAAATAGCCAATATCTCCATCAAAACAACATAATATCCAATATCACATTAAAAATTTACATCATTTCTTTTTTTCCTTTTATCGATTTAGCTTTTTATTTAATTATTGAAGTGCATGTAGTAGTGCATTTGCTTTATGGGGAGCGCAACAACCAGAAGCATATTGAAGTACATGTAGCTGCAGTAGTAGTGCAATTGCTTTATGTAGTAGTGCAGTAGCTGCAGCATATTGAAGTGCATGTAGTAGTGCAATTGCTTCAGCATGGAAAGGATCGAACGCCTCTACCTTTGTACATTGTGCATGCCTCAGGTACCCGGCCGGTACCGCTGTAAACCGTGAAAACTGAAAACTACCCCAACACTATTTCTTACGTCCCAAGAACCATCAATTAACACCAGCTCAATGTTAAAGTAACTCCACATCTTTAAGACAAATATTAAATTAAAAAATAAACATGTGCCACAACTCTCTTGTAATCCATCAAAAATCAATAGAACACGAGCCTTATGTATAATCCAAAGGAAGAGGTCGGGGGAGAGGTGAGGAGGGAGGCCTGTCGCTGAGAGGTCGGGGGAGAGGTACAGGGTGTGACACTGCGACATACGTTTCGCTGGGAGAGGGGGTCGTGAGAGGATCCAAATTAATCTGCTCCTACCGTCCTTTTCTTCCATCTGAATCATTCAAAATCCATCACACGGCTTCAATTACTTCTTTCTTCTATATCAATCTAATATATTAAAACAATTCAGATGTAATTGAAGCCGTGTGATGGATTTTGAACGATTCAGATCGGAGAAAAGGAGGGTGCTTCCAGATTTGGATCCGTCGTTAATTCGAAAGTTGTGAGAGAAAGTACTGGACGTCTCTGGGAGAGAGAAAAGGGTAAATTTATCAATCAAATATTTAAAATAATTAAATAAATAGTTAAATAGATGAAGGGGATAAAAGAAATAATGTAAAGTTTTGATAGGGATTTTGGATATTATGCTGTTTTGATGAAAATATTGGCTATTTTAAGTATTTGTATGGGCACACTGAAATTTTTTCCATTTTTAATTGAAAAGAATTATACACGACATATCGAAATGTAATATTTATGCACTGGTATGGAAGAGATTTAAACTTTTGTCCTTTTTATTGAATATTTGAAATTTGCAACTTATTAGAGTAATAGTTAATACTGATATGAACTGATTGGTGTTAATTATCCGCTATGATTAATTTTTTACCAACTATAAATCCACCATTTACTATTTAAATCTTTAACTAATTTATGAGATGAGAGTAACAGAAAATAATCCCCTGTGCTGTTTTCTCTCCACATATACAAGTGCATGACTTATCTACAAAATTATTTTTTACAAAAATGATGCTGAATATATTACAGGAAACAGATAAGTTTGCTAGTCTAGGGAACAAATTAGTCAGTTAACGCATAACTCAAATGATGCTGAATAAATTAAGGTGCATGAACGCACAAGATGCCAGCATACACCTTATCATATCACAAGCATTAATAATTCTCATTGGCTGCATGCATTCGTCGGCACATTAACTTCCCCCTCTCCCCACCCCGAGTCCGGATCCCCTAAAGTAACCCAATTTTTGAGTTTTGACGTGTACGGTGCCTATTCGGTGGTAGCGCAGGGGGCCAGTATTATTTGTGGGGTCCAGGTTCTTTAAGATTCGTGTTAGAGCACCTTGGACGGTTTGGATCAAAACTCAAAAATTGGGTTACTGCACTGGATCTGAATTCACCCCCCCCCCCGGTGTACAAATTAAAAAAAAGGACGGCCCAAATTAATTCCAGCCGAATCAAATTCAGTCCTTATGGAGACTGTAGGAGGTATGCTTTGAGCTTCGTATCAAGTAAATAGAACAGTTCTGATTTAGCACTTACATCTCAAGTACCTGGGGTGAATGGGTGATACGGATTCAACTTCCTTTGGAGCTGTTCAGTAATAAGAGATTAAGCCTTCTTTATTTGGAGCTATTCAGCAATAAGAGATTAAGGCTTAATTTGTTTTCTTTAGCTTCCTTAGCCGTTTAATCTTGCTGAACACTGATTCCTTAGTGCGGATTAAGATCACCTCCTTTAGCCTCTTTTTGCCCGAATCTTTGTTTTTTTGATAGATTGTTAGTAGCTAACAATCAGTGCAGCAAAGTAAAAGTTAAAATATAACATCTAAATCCAACATCTCTTGGCCTCTATGCTAAAATGAGCCATCATTTCCTACTGGCACACGAAATCCACATCTCTGCGTCTTGACATACCTTGTGCACCACTGATTGCACTCTTTGATCTTTATCTGCAAACACTTTCTCATTTCTACTTCTCCAAATTATTCATACTTTCTCATTTCTACTTCTCCAGATTATCCATACAGTGCACATCAGTATTATCGGACCTATTTTCTTCCATACTGTAGGTCTTCTTAGCAATGCCAACGACTTGAACCAGATTTGCTCTATCGTATCCCTCACGACTAACGCTCTATATCCGAGTCTATTACTAATCTCGTTCCAAACCTGCCTCGCCCAATCACACTTAAAATTCAAGTGCAAGGCCGTCTCTTCCTCCCCCGAGTTACACATAACACAGCCTATTTGACACTGTATGTGCCTCTTCCTTAGCTCATCTTTTGTCAAGATTTTACTGTGCAACAACAAATACCCACAAAATTCTCACTGTAGGGGGTACTGTGTATTTCCAAACCACCGCATGTGCACTCTTATAGTTTTGCCGCCTCCTATCATAATTTGGTAAAATGATTTTGCACTGTATTTTCCACTTTGACTCCCATTTCCAAACTATACAATCCTCAGAATCAGTCAGCTGTATCGGACTACTATAAAAAGTTTCAAAATCTGAGAAATTGCTCATCACCTCAGTGAAATTTTCGGATTCGGTGGTCTGTTAGTTCTGCGCTCCCTCTAATTGGTTCACCTTGCCATGAGTCAAACCAAAAAGAAATGCTGTGTCCATCACCTATTATGATATTATCCATGTGGTGCTCCAATGAAACAAAGGTTTAAGGTTTATTAGCTGGTTCCAAATAAATGATTCTGATAATTAACAGGCAACTCCGTTTCTTGGCATCCAAGCACATTTTTCATCATTAACCGATGCTCTTCATCAATATTAAATGGCACTACACAACTTTTCTGGAAGTTTATTTTCAGACCCGACATTTTGGCAAAAAGTCTGAGCTTCTCAATACTACTAGAGTTTGAACTAAACCATTGGCAACAATAGCCGTGTCATCCGCATATTGAAGCGCAATTCTCGAATATCTGAGGATCTTAATCCTCAACCCGGATCTTAAGTCACATCTACCCCTTCGTTTAGCTTCATTATATTTCACTCGCGGATTAAGACAACCGATCATCGGTTCCTTGGCGCTCTTTAAGCTTTTAATCATTCACTCTTAATCTCTTGTTGCCGAACAGCCATCATCTGATTTATTCATTACACAATGCATGCATAGTTTCCACATATGCACTTACAACCTCATTTTGCATCGAATTATAATTTAGTTTTCTTAACGATTTGCATGTTTCGGATCGACAAATTTAGTGATTTTCTATCTATCTTAAAAAGTAATAAAAAATGTAAAATTTGATCTTCAAGTGCATATTTCATATGAAGATTATGTTTAACGGTTCAAATCAGCTGTTTGAATTTAAAATAAAAATAAAATTATGAATCCATAACACGGATCGATATGTAAATTAATATGCATATTACCATAGCCTCACTCTTCATAACCGTCAAAGCAAAACGTTTCGGATGTGCAAAAAAATATTGTAAAAAGAAACGATCATTTCTTCATTCAACAAATTAAACCATCCATATTCTGATATTCTGCAATAAAATCGACAATGCGCACGAATTCACAATTGGCTATTTATTTTCAGAAGGGGAAATCAGATTAAATTAGAGCAAAAGTTTACAGGGTTACCAAAGAAGGGGAAAAGTTTACAGGATTTCCCCAATCTAATCAGTTCCTGAGTTGTGGGTCCCTTTCTATTAGAAAAATAATAAAAATCTGGGAGTTTGCATATGTCTATATTTTCCAGGTGGGGTGGTCCAAAATATATGCATGAATGCATCATGTGAATATTTGACCAAATCTCAAAAATTAATGTGTTTGGATCTCGACACAGATCATTTGGTCACTATTCTTTGTTGTGAGGTTACGGTACATGCCAATTGCCAATTGCCAAGTGCCGAAATTTTTATTAATATGATTTAAAAAAAAAAAAAAACACCTCTGAAATTGGAAAATTAAAAAAATATCAGAGCCTCCAAGTCAATCTACGACTCTATTCTTGGAAGGCCTCTAAGTTAATTTGCGGCCCCTCAAAACCTAAATATCAGTATATTACAGTTTTTAGATTTTTAGGGAGTCTCAACGTCAATCTACAGCCCCCCAAGAATGAGACCGCAGTTGATTTGGAGGCTCTGGTATCTTTCGAATTTCTCATAATTTGTGATTTTTTGTTGTGACAGTGGTAATAATAAAAATTTCGGTGCCAAGTGTGCATCTAATCGTTGAATGTTAGTTTGGTAGCATGCAGAGATTATGTGGGCAGGGGACAAAAATAAAATTTGAGATTGAAGAGATTTGATGGATAAATTTTATGTAATTTCATTTTAAGGAGGCTATTAGTAATATTTTTTATAAAAATTAAAAATTTGAAAGGATAAAAATGGAAGATTTCAATTCATAGGAGATTTAGCCTTCTTTCTGGAACACTTACTTTCCGCCTAGTATCTGTATGTTTATTATTTATCACAAAAAAAGTATCTTATAAGAATTAAAATAAAATAACCATAATTGGAAATTTGGAGGAAATAAATATAATTTATTTCATTCAAGAAAAAAAAATAATCATCTGCTGAATAGAATTTGCAATAAGAAATTCACAGGGGCTAATATAAAAATACGACTATTCTTTTCCAGTTCTAATGGGACCAGCCGACACCCGACATTTTTTTAGTTGACACCCCCCAAAAATCAAATTAAATGAATACCACCTCTGGAGCCTGATTTTCAATTCTACCACCCTCGCTAACCCAATTCGCGCACCAAATTGGACGGTGCGCGGACTGGGTTTGCGCACCAGCTGTTTTGCCGAAACAATTTCAAAACACACTGCCACTTTATTTTATAATTTATGGGCCCCACCTCTTATTATTTTATAACTTTCCAACAAATAGAGAGAGGAGAGAGATGGTAATATGGGTCCACCTTCATTTTTTTAATAAGTTTCAAAAGAGGAGAGAGAAGGTATATGCTGCATTTTTATAATAAGTTTCAAATGTAATACAAAAATGAAAAAAATGGGTGCGCCAACCCAGTCCGTGCACTTACTAATTTGGTGCGCGAACTCAGTTAACGTGGGTGGTAGGATTGAAAATAAGATCCCAAGAGTGGTATTCATTTAATTTGATTTTTTGAGGATGTCAACTAAGAAAATTTCGGAGCCGGCACACGCAAGACGCAACTAGCAAAATTCAGTTGTTCGATCTATATCACACGGTCCACAGTGACCGCTAAAAATGATGATAATTCCGAATAGGAGGTGATCCTACGGTGCAAAACCGCTTCAACACAATAAAAACATAGAAGTCGATACAGAACATCACGGAGCACTGTGGCCCGCAAATCTCTTGCTTTGATGTCACGGCCTCACGGGGGGCGTGTTTATTCACTAAATATTTATACTGTAGAGAGCAGTTTACTGATTTGAAAGTGGTGCATGAGAGTCCCTCAGGAATTCGTATCCTTCCACGTACTTGACTGAACCTGATCGAAACGGACGGCCCAGATTTACTCTCAGCTCAGATTTTTAAATTGGCACGAATCTCAGAGCACAAATAATACTCCCTTGCGCCATCCCGAGTAATCACCGGCTGAGAGTATATCTGGGCCGTCCGTTTCGGTCAGGTTCAGTCAGGTACCTGGGAGGATACGGATCTGTCCCTCAGTCCCGCACTATTTTTTAAGGCCCTGTTCGATAGCTTGGAATTTGATGGGAAAAAGCAGTATTTAGGTATTTGTCTCCATTAGGTGTTTGGCTGTGAAGTATTTTGTCAATTAAATTCTTATTAAATTTTCATACACTTCACTTTCTCTCTTCCAAGAACACTGTTCTAATGGGATAAATCAAATTGAGTCGGAGATTTTTTTTTTCTCAATTGGAGCAGCAGCAGCAGCTATGAAGACCAATAATTTTTGTTGTTTCTTAACGTGATTAAATTATTTTATCATAATTATTAATATCAAATTGAATTTAACTAATAGTTAAAAAAATTAAATGCTTCTCGACTTATCTGTTGTACATATAAAAAAATACTTTTTTTATTATTTGTCATGTTGTGATTAAGCTAATAGTTTAAAATTATTAAAACAAGAATTGAAACATAAGACTAAAAATAAGCCTATATGCAAGACACTCTAAGAAATATTTAATATATTTTAAAATAACAGTTTTGTTTTTTTACAAAAATTTTTATTTAAGAAATAATAATTAAGAAATAATAATATGTTATTATTTAATTATTTTATTTAATTATATTAATAATTATTAATAAGTATAATTGTATTGGTATCAAGCATTTTAAAAACAAAAATAAGATACAACTATTCGCACGATATAACAGAATACTCATTTCAACACATTCTCATAATCAATCATGTGTGTACCCATGTTTCTAGGTTCCCACTTTTCAAAAGTGGGTTCCCAATTCGTCAAATCTCATCTCGTGTAATCCTGCGACAAACGAACAAGTTCTAAGACAGTATTATACGAATCAATTCAAATGAACATAAAATTAAGATAATTATAAAATTTTGTTAATCACACTTACTACTTACCGGTTGAAAGAGCGCTCTAAATAGGAGCAAGGAGAACTCCAAAGACTGAAATGCCTTGGATGCATGAAGTCTTTAATAAAATTCGTACTGAATCAAAATAAACGGTTCAGATCTCATACCTAACTGGATTTGAATTCCTACTGTTTGGTATATATCGATCTCAAATCATCAAAAATGATGAAAAATAAATGAATCCAAATGAATCTATTTTTTTTTTCACTTGACTTGATGCTAAATGTCATTGAAAATTATTAAATTTTACATGTAAACGCATCACTCAAGTATATTGATTTAAATAGTTTAAATTTGTTGTTTAAAACATATCTAATAGATTTTGAAACCAGTAACACTTATACTAGAATGTCACCAATACCACATTAACCAAACTCTACTCTATTATTTGATTGAAGAAGTTAACGAAGCAGCCTGAGGTTTTTTACATTTTGTTGGAGATGAGAGAGCCCCAGGAGCAGAATTAAAAAATTTAATTAGGAGAGCTGAAACTTAATAATTTAAAGTAGTGAAATTTGAATCCAAGACATTTTAAGTACAAAATAAAAATCTTAACCACTAGACTACAAGTACACATCTAACATTTTATGAAGGGGATAGAACTATATAAAAACTTTAAAAAAATAAAAAATTAATTAAATTTCATCATACTTGATTAAAAATTTTAAAATTATGAGGTGACTTAGCACTCTGAACTTAGTTAGCACCCCTGAACCTAGTGTAGATCCCCTGAGAGAGCCGGATGACATCTTATGATGGCAAAGGATAGTCTAACTTATGGGCAGGAATAAAAAAATGGGCGGATGATTCGATCCCGGTGCGGTGAATAGGGAACATTGCGTTGTCGTAAAGTGTAACCGTGATGGGAAACTGGGTCCAGTACATCCAGGTTGTAGGGCACTGCTACTTTCTAGGAGTCCGGATCCTCTGTGACGGATATCAAAAGCCACTTGGTGTGATGAGTTATTGTCTTATTGACTAAACGAATCTACTATTAACAAGAATCGTTGGTCACAAATATTTTACCCAATACTAAAAGAGATCGCTAAAAAAAATCATTAATAATAATCGAACGGTGTACACTTATTGATTTTAAAAAAGAATTGGCTGGAAGGCATCTTAATGGCTTAGTACAAAGTAACAATATAGAAATAAAATAAGAGTTGAGCCACTTAATGAGACAATTCTTGTTATTTTATTACCATGTAAAAATACATAGTGACGAGAGATCTTTTTTATATTACCATTGAGCTGTATTAAATAGAGCTCAATGATATAAACAACAAAAATTTGAACTCAATGATATTGCATTATTGTTAAATTAAAGTAGATACTAAAAAGTATTCTTTAGCATTGAGAATCCTATATTAAAGAAAAATCTGTTAGTAGAGGATACAAACAAATAGGGCTAATAGGATTTAAAATTTGATCATTGTATAGAATTAAACTCAAATCATTTCATATTTAGATTAAGCCTAGCTCAAATTATTTGGGTCATATTCATTCTGATTTTCTAGTGTTTGATTTTGAGTATAGTAAGCTCAAATTCCTTATAGTTTCGAGATACCCACTATACCTAGTTACCAACAAGTTTTGACTCTTGAGTGATAGAAATACCTACTATACCTACAAGTCTTTTGACTCTTGAGTGCTGAAAATACCTCTAATGTACCAACAATTGACTTTTGAGCGGCGGTGTGAATGACATTTTTTATTTGTTTATCTGATTCACACCGTATTTGATAAATCAGACATGGTAAGATTTTTTTTTGTAAATTTATTAGATACATGTAAGATTTTTTTCGTTATCTAAACGGATAAGGGTACAGATAAAGTCTATTTCGTACCCGTTACCCTATCAGGTAATTATAAAAATAATATATATATATATTATATATTAATAAGCATTGAAATAATACTTTAATTGATTTACTTGCACTTAGCATGATCATAATATTTTTTTCAATAAAGTATTATACATGTGTGAAATGACTATATATGTTTTAATGTATTATTTAATAAATAATAAAAATAATTATTATATTAGTATTACCTGTTATTTATTCGATAATTATAACAGGTAAGATAATTTGTAATAATAGGTTACGAGTAAGAACAATTTGTAACGGATACGAGTATGAAAATACTTCCATCCGACTCTTACCGTATCCGTTGACACCCCTACTCTTGAGAGATAGAAAGAACTCAATAGTCATAGGTACTACATCATATATTTTCGGACTTAAATTAGTCTACTTCATTTTCTTTATTTTTTTATTGTTACATTCTTTCAAAGGAGAGGGAGAAGGGATGGTTTAAATCGGGTTAAACTTAATTTAATATAAATTATTGAATTTCTCGCTCAGTCGTAGAAAAGAGTGTAAATTTGACAAAAATAATAAAAATTTCAGGAGTAAGGAGGTAAATTGAAGCAGCTACAAATATTGAGACCATATGTATCTAGAACAGTTGATTAAGACATCATCATTTGAGTGAAAGATTGCAAGTTTATAATTCATTGTCAGTTTTTAAAAATGATTTGAAACATTAATTACTCTACCTTTTAAATTTTCATCAAAAGGTTTGGATCAGTTCTAAATGAACAGCATGTAAATGAATCACGTGTCATCATGATGTGCTATTTGAGCTGTCTCTCACATTAAAAATAAAGAGGAATTTTATATATACCTCTAAAAAATTCGAAATTATGTTTTCTTCCTCTAAAATTCATAATATTATATTACCCTTCTAAATTTCAAAAACTATCAAATTTACCTAATTTATTGTCTTTCCTATGAAAACTTTTATATTTATAAAGTTTTCATTTTTCTCTTTATAAAAAAATAAAAATATGTAGTATTTGAAGTTTAGAGACAGAAATACGTAACTTTTGAAGTTTTTTGAAATATATAGATCAAATCACCCCTAACAATAATAATGTTATGGTACTTCGCGAAGTAAAGCGAGTGTTTTATTTCACGTCTATATTTTCAATTTTAAAGTTTAAAATATCGATCTGAACGGTTCAAATTGATCTCCATATTAAATTGTACTTGGAGATCAAATTTTATAAATCCATTCTATTATCCTCCGTTAGCAGAGTCATAGAAAGCAGACAGAAAAGGCGCCGGGAAGTAGACGATTTTCTGCTTCAAAGATACTTTAAGAGTTCCGCACGAAAACGTAGATAAGAAGAATTCGTATCCTATGTTAACTCAAAACGAAATCTTTTGAGTTAATGCATCTGGACCATCTGATCCACTTTAAGATCCGTGCAAATTAGATCCGCACTAATATTAAAGGATCCTCTGTTAAAATTAGACAGCCGAATTAGCTCCGTTCAATATTACATGGCCGAGATGCATTCCCTTTTGAGTTAATGCAGAGGATACGTGTTCAGATAAGAATGAACCTCAATCCACCTCTGCTTTGATCCTTAGACTTGTTCAAAGTCTTTTTTGATCTCTTTAACATAGCTCCACGACGCGCATGCTCGAACAAGGCAACTGCGTACCATTCTGATCAGAAATATCTTGATTACTATTTTTTATGGTTCATGATTTTCTGAAAAATATTAATTTTAAAATTTTTTAAAAAAATAGTTAAAATGTTTTTAAAAATTGTAAAATTTGATCTTCAAGCATAATTTAATTTAATATGGAGATCAACTTGAACGGTTCGGATCAATGTTTTGAACTTTGAAATTAAAAATAAACGTGAAATAAAACACTCGTTTTACTTTGCGAAGTACCGTAGCCCAACTCATAATAATAATAATAGTGTGGCAATCTGAACCGTCTGTGCCATTTAGACAAGGATCGCAGACTCCCTCAGTCTACTTTTTAATTTTGTTTAGGTAGTGTCCCCAAGTTCTTTTCTTGCTGCTCCAATCAAGGAATGGAGCCCACTAAGGCCGAGCGGTGGGCCTTAATTTAGCTCTCTATTCTGTTTTTCGATGTATGACGCGAGAAATAGGAAATTTTTATTGGTAGTAATTAATAGAAAAGAATATAGACAACAGTAAGAGTACAGTAATATTTATATTGATTAGTAAATCTGGTAGGAATTCTACTGATGTTAAAAATAAAAATGTTTAGATCGGTAAGAATTTTACCTATCTAAACCAGTGTTTTTCTTTTTTCCTTTTAATTTTTTCTAGTAAAAAATACAAAATAGATAAAGTACCTTAAAATTTAGATATATCAAAACATTTCATTTATTTTTTGAAAAACTTTTCATATTTTACTAGAAATCAAATATAAAAATTCTCTCCATCTATACATCAGATAAAAAAAAAGTTAAGATCGGTAGAATTCCTACCGATCTTACTACCAATATAAATATTAATGTAATCTTACCATTTGTCTCTCTTATTTTCTGCTAATTACTACCAATAAAAAATTTCCCGAGAAATAATTGAAGACCTTACATAATCATCATTTGAAATTCATGTTTTATAGTTGGATTCAAATCAGCTGAAATCCGAGATACATGAACAGTATTTCTGGAATTTTAAATCTAGCCGTTTAACTTTTGATGTGCACGCATCTCGAAATAGCTAGTTTTTCTGTACACGTGTCTCGAAACAGTTCAACGGCTGGATTCGAAATTTCAGAGATTTCAGCATTACTATTCATGATTTTGGATTTCAGCAGACTTAGAATCCTTTATATTTACATTCTTTTTCACATTAAATACGGAATAATATCGTAAGAAGGATGAATGGGTGTTAGTAGAAAAATAAAATAGCACTAACTGTATTATATTTTTTTTTACTTAAATAATGTGTATCAAATTTGTACCGGCTCAATTAAAAATAATTCAATCGTTTATTATATAATTTAAACATTTTAACAGTAGATTTTTAATAGTTTATAATGAATAACTAATTAAATTTTAAATTGTCTTAAAGGTAATATATTACATATCTAACTAAATAAGAACACATTTATAATTTTATTTTCTAAATTTTAATAATATTTTTTTAATCATTGAATGAATAAACTATAAAAATTGAATATACCTCATAATTATCTCTTAAAAATAACTAATAATTGAGGAGGGTTCAGATGCCTTCATTTTTTGTGCCTCCATCATGCCTCCATTCTTTAAAATTTTAATAACTCAAAATTTAAAACTTAAAATTCAAAATAAAACCGTTGGATATGAACTACATCATTTTATCTACGCACGTGTAAAAAATGACATTTCAACTTTGTTTTGGTTGTCATCTTGAGCTTGTAAAAACGTATACTAATGTGGATAATTTCTAGACGTTGATTTTTCAACTTATTGATTCACATAAAAGCAAAATTGAAATGTAATAATTTTTTATAAGCACATAGAGAAAATAACATAGATCACATCTAACGGTTTTATTTTGACGTTTAAATTTTAAACTTTGAGTTATTAAAATTTTTAAAAATGAAGACATGATGGAGGCACAAAAAATAGGACAAATATCCTCTCCGGTACCGTAAAAGATTCCCTTCACTTTACGGTTTGAGATTAACTCCTAGTCGCTTTGGGATTCGAGCTGACGGAGGGGGCAGTATTATTTGGCTTTGAGATTCGTGCCAAGTTAAAAAGAACGGTCCAAATCAAGTAATTGTAAAAGATTTCCTATTACCGTACCGGAGGTGATCTGAATTCCAAAAAATGTAGGTATTTGAACCCTCCTAATAATTTTGAACTTTTGAATTTGGTCCTTATTCAACGTCCATGACTTGAGCACCGCCGCCAACTTAAAATGGCAGCAGATGCTTGTGGTCCTTGTGCTATTGCCTATTGCTAAATGCTAGCCACGAAGGCAGGTTGGTCATGGGGCGTTGGTCTTGACTCTTGACACTGACCTAACTTATTTTTCAGTCCCTTCCTTTTTTGACATGCACAGTTCAACAAATCACTGATGGGATACCATGTCTCACTCGTTTGGAATGGGGACAGTCGGCATCTTATCAAATTTGATCTAATGTTTGATCAAAACTGTTCGATATGATCAAATTTGATCTAATGTTTGGTTAAAATTGTTCGATTCGCGGTAAGATTTTTACAGAAAATATTAAGATTATTATGGATTAAGTGCACACAAAATTTAATACAAATTAGATGGCTACGATCAGGCAATGAACCGAATTTGATCTGACGTCCGCTGTGACACTCATTCCTCATGTTTGAGTTGTATATTACTCTTAAGAGGAAAGTTCAAATGTCTTTATTTTTTGTGCTTATATTTTTAAAACTACAATAACTTA
Organism: Carex parvula; assembly: GCA_025461045.1. Taxonomy (NCBI): domain Eukaryota; kingdom Viridiplantae; phylum Streptophyta; class Magnoliopsida; order Poales; family Cyperaceae; genus Carex; species Carex parvula. The sequence goes on along the minus strand of JAJGRW010001048.1, from coordinate 504,832 downwards.
AAATTTAAAACTGTTAAGTATGATCTATATAATTTTCTTTGTGCATGCGTAAAAGATCACAATATTTCGATTTTGTTTTGTTGAGTATCAAGAACTTACTGATTCATATTAAATCAAAATCAAAAGGTGATAATATTTTATGTACATGTAATGAAAATAATATAGATCACAGTTAACGATTTTATATTTAATGATTTTATTTTAACATATAAATATTAGAATTATCATTAGAAAATTTAAAAGTGAAAACATAAATGATGAAAAAAAAATGTAACATACAAATATTATAATTATTATTAGAAAATTTAAAAGTGAAAACATGAATAATGAAAAAAAAATGTAACATATAAATATTGGAATTACTATTAGAAAATTAAAAAGTGAAAATATGAACGATTAAAAAAAAATTTGTACCTTCCTCTACTCTTAGTCGCTTATGTGGATAATTATACATATCGACATATGTTCAGACTTCAGTGTTCTGTATAGTTGAGGCCAAATAATTACGTCTGGATTTTGGTCGAATTAACCAATAAATGGATTTATTGATAGAGAAAAGTATCATAAATCAGACATATATAACCCCGAAATTTTTTTAGTTACCACAGTAAAAAATATAAATTAAATGATTACCATCCGGTCCAATCTATTTTTAATCCTACCACCCACGCGGATCCAGTCGCGCACCAAATTGGATTGGTGTGCGGACTGGGTTGGCACACTAATTGGTACTCTAACTGGGTTAGCGCACCAAAATTGGTGCAAAATTAGCGCTCAAACGGGGTGAAACACACCGAAGAGTAGTAAAAATTTAGGAACAGTTGGTGCTCTTACCCAGTTAGAGTACTAGTTGGTGCGCCCACCCAGTCCGCGCACCAACTCATTTTGGTGCGCGAACTGGATCCGCGTGGGTGGTAGGATTGAAAAAATCTCAGCAAGAGTGGTATTCATTTAATTTTAATTTTATGCTGTGATAACTAAAAAAGTTTCAGTATATAACCAACCATGATGGATTGATTATTTAATTTAGTACACGCGTTGTAACGACAATGAGAGAGTGGTTTCCAATGAATACAAGTATATAACCCCAATTTGAAGGTGTAGCTTTAGGGCCTGTTCGGTGCCCCCTCAGGAATGGGTATGGGTGTGGGATAAAAAAAAATTGAACTAAATTTTACTGTTGCTATGGGAAAAAAAAATTCACTCTTGAGTGAATTTTTTTTTCCCACGGCAACAGTGGGGCGCCCGAATATGCCCTTAGCGCTTGTTCGGATGCAAAGTATTTGATGGGAATTGATGGGTTTTGGGCAGAACTCTATCAATTTATCTCAAAGTCCGTTGGACTTTTTTTCAAAAAATTTTGGTGGATACAAACCTACTTATTCTCTTCTCAATGTAAAATTCTGAGTTCAAAAACACAACCTCCAACTTCATTTTTTTCTACCCACACTTTCTTTTTGCTTTTCTGCCTCCCAACACCACGTAGCTCTCTCTTTCACCTTCTCTTTCGCTTATCCTTCATACACTAGCTCATGTATATATAAGAAAAGAGGAAATCATTTTATTTTCTATTGTGGGACTAAATAATCTAGATTCGGACTTTTTTTAATTACATATTTTAAATATTTGTTTGTTTAATGTTTGTAAATGTTTTTAATTGGTGTTTTCTGATTATTTTTATTTATAAATATTCTCTTATTTTAAATGTATCCATTTTAGTAATAATTTTTATTAGAAATGTTGTATCTATTTAATATTATTATTTAATTGCATTATTATAATTTTGTTAATAAAAATAATTGATAAGTATTGTTATGTTATTGTTTAATTGATTTAATTTTATTTAATTAATAATTATTTAATTAATATAAGTATTTTAGAAAGAAAATAAGATTTTCCATAACTATTCTCATAGTACAACCGAACACTCATTCAGTTATATCTCATAATTATTTTCATTCAAATTTATGAGTATGAGTTTCCTCAAATAAAAAAGTGAATTTCCGAACCCGTTAAATTTTATCCCGTACGATCCCACGACAAACGAAATGGCCTTGGAGAGAAAAGCTCAAAACACCTCAAAAGCAGCTGAATGCATTGATTCCTTCATCTCAAAAGGTGTACTTGTGCCTCCAAGAACGAAAAAAGATGTTCTTATTTTTGACTCGGAAATAAAAGCAATCAGAAAAAGTAGATAAAAAAGGTGAGATAGTACGAGGCATGCATTCAACAAATGAAGCAGATTCCTGATCACAAGGGGAGGAGTCAGCAGCATGTGTTGTGTTGCATTATATATAAGGTGCCCTTATAAAGTGGCAAGAACCCTCCCAAGCATAGATCTTGAGGGGACCATCTGGGCTGTGGGTTTCTTTTTTCTACTGCACATATCTCTTTGTGGGTATAATTATTATAAAAATTGTGGGTGTTATTATTATAGGATAAGTATGTACCTGGGTTATCAAAAAGAGATCTAATGTAATAATAGGCTATATGAGTTTGTATTCTCTGTGGCCGAGACATCCCGAGAGTGGTGTGGCGAGTCATGCACTTTCCGGAGCATAATAACACAATTCGCGAGTTATTTGCGTTTAATCCGTTTTTTTGAAGTTTCTGAACCGAATACCGAATAAAACACGAATCACGAATTATTCATGAATAAAACACGCAAAAAACGCGATTTTATTTTAAAAAAAAATTTAAATTTTTTTTTGGAGGATATTTTGGGTTTATTTTTATTTTTTTGCTTCATTGTAGTACCGATTCATTCCTGAATTATATCAGAATAATTTCTAAATTATAACCGAATCTGAACTATTCATTTGTCTCTATGTTCCGGAGTAGGGATCCACAAAATTGTGATCTCTGTAAGAATGTAACCGTCATTGATTGGAAAATTGAACGGAAGCGATCCGGACATCAAATTTGATTGGAACCTTTCAATATGTGTCAATTTTTTTTAACATAAATAATACTATTTGCAAAATATCTACAAAAATACAAGCATATGGAGTTTCTCATGACCGGATTGGTTAGGGAGAGAATTTCGTCATGGCTGATGGTGAGAGAAAAAGAAGTTAGCAAAATTAAGTGTAGAAAAATAATGGGTAAATTTCGCTGGAGGTCACTAAACTTTGTCCTTTGTCATGAATTGGTCACTCAACTTTGATTGTCTCTCCATAGCTACTGAGCTTTTATTTTGTCCCAATCAAGTCACCCTATAACTTTTCCATCCAAATTATAACGGAATATGCTTATTCCGTCCAAAATACTAACGGAAAAGTTATATTCCGTTAATATTTTGGATGGAAAAGTTATAGGGTGACTTGATTGGGACAAAATAAAAGTTCAGTGGCTATGGAGAAACAAATCAAAGTTGAGTGACCAATTCGTGACAAAGGACAAAATTTAGTGACCTCCAGTGAAATTTACCCAAAAATAATTGTAGGAAGTTTGAGAAATTATTATGACGCATAATCAAAATTTTAATTAAAAAATTGAGAATGTATTATTAAAACAATCCAACTTTAGTTATAACGAGGTCCCATACAATATTAATATATAGCAAATTGATAAACTATTGGTACTGTGAAATTGAAATAAGTCTAGTGATAATAATTTTTTTAAGTTAAAGTTGGAGATCAAGCCACTCAACTATTTAATATTCACAAAAAATTGTTTTTCTGAAATTCGAACTTGTGATCTTCTATACGGAGAACATTGTCTTTATTACCAGACCAAAGACTGGTTCTCAATAAATTAACAAGAGACCAGGCAGTAGCACAATTGACTTGGAGAAAATATTCTAAGACTGTGATTACTTAAAGATTGAGTGTTCGAGCTTCTCTCACGACTTCACAACTTTTGCGAAGCTTTAAAAAAAAAAAATAATAATAATAAATTAAGATGACAGATATGAAAACTTATTATCAAGAGGCGGACCCTTTTCTAATTTATTACCAAATTTAAAATTAGCCCCTGCATGTGGCATTGCCTCCGCTAAAATATCGTCCCAAAAAGAAATCATTTTAAAAAAATAATAATAATATAGTTACCACATCTAAATACCGTTAAAATCAGATAATTTTCAAGTACAATCCACATACCTGACCTGGTAGAATAGAATTTAAAAATCCTGTAAATTTGAGACGGATCCGAAAAGAAATTGTTCAACTAAATTAACTTGAATACCAGATGCTTTTCCTATTTCTTCTGGGTGTACGGAAGCATTATAATTTAAATAAAAAATTCAAATTTTCAGTGTTAGATTTCATTATCTTGCTCTTCATAGTTTCTCTTAAAAAAAAATAGTTTCTAATTATAAATCACTATAAAGATAAAAGAGAAACAAAAAATAGTTTCTAATTATGCATCACCATGAAGACACATAGTAATTTACCGGAATTTACCGTATTTTAGCGTAATTTAACATAATTTAGCGTAATTTAATGTAATATAGTGTAATTCAACATAATTTCAAGTATAGTGTATTTTAATATAAATATGGTAATTATAAATCAAAAGAAGTAATCTAACAAATAATTTAAACAAAAAATTCGAATTTTCAATGTTAGATTTTATTATTCTTCATTAGTGTTTCTAAAAAAAAAAAACAGAAGAGAAAACCTGCCATTTTATGGCCGGTTTGGACATTTTTGATGAAATTCGAAAATTCTGGTTATAATAATTAATTTCTATTAAACTTTGGAAATTAATAAAAATGTCGGCAGTCCTTATCTTGGTGTACTTGGATTACATGGTTGGTAATGGTACGAGACCTTCTCCCTATCTAAGTTGTTAAATTTTACAAAGTAACTTTACTAAAAAGAAAACAAAGATGGAATTTATGCGCTGATGGATCCAAGGTCGCTTTCTCGAGTCAGTTCCTTGTCACTGGGAGTGGTCCCTCTTAATGTAACCCGTCATTAAATGTCAGGTTAGAATAAATCCAGGACTAAAAATAAAAATTAGATGAAAAGCGAATGCTACTAAGTACTAATCATGTCTGCCATTGACAATTTTTAAGTCATTGACAACTAGGATCAACATAACTAGTTAAAATATTACCTAAAGTTGCATGTTTACAGTTTAATATTTGTTACTAGAGTGGTTTGAGGATTTTGACCCTCATCAAAATATTTGTTAAATTATTGCTAATATATAAACTACAAATTAGGTACAAATAAAGTTTAATAAGGTATACCAGTGTACCTTTTTTTATTTCACCATTGTACATTTGTACTTGTACTAAAATAAGGGAAGCAAATTATTGGGTCTAGAAAGATATGTAGATTTTTTCAGAACTGAAAGGAGTTCTAATATTATTACTCAAGAAATTTTATTTCTGGCTTCACTGACTTGTGAATTCGTATCCTCTGCATTAACTCAACTTTTGAGTTAATGCAGGATGAATTCTGACTGTCCAATCTGTGTTGGCATGAATATTAAAGATGCTACGCGTGTTTCATCTCAGAACGGATTGACTCTGATCAGACGGCTGAGATGTACTAACTAAAAAAAGTTAGAGTTAATGCAGAAGATGCAAACTCCAAATTATTACATGTAATTGGAATTTATATTGTCCAAGGTAACATAATATTTATGTTTATATCCGGACTATCCTATCAAAATTCACAAAATATTAGAGTGCATTTGTATTGAGGGATGGGTTAGTAAGAATAGTGAGCTAACTCTATAATTGAAAATTGAGAATAAAACTAATTCAATATTTTATTAGATTAGTAGAATAGTGAGCTAACCTACAAAAGGCAAACAAAAATTAGTTCATATTTGTTAACTCAAAACACATTCAAATAAAAAATAGTAGTTCAAAATAGTGCTAATTTGAATTAGTGATTATTCTTCATTCATCCAAACGCATCCTAAAGCCAGTATATTCTATTTATGAACCGGATTGGTTTTAATTCTGATCGGATGGTCCGGATCTAAACAGAAATATTCTGTTACCTCAGAGGATATGGACTTCTGTAGTTGTGGGTGAAAAAGCAAAATTAATCATCATTTAATGTAATTATACCCAATCTAATTATCTCAACTAACGGATGCAATCGATGTGTGATCCGTTTCCAAGCGAATTCGTATTCTCTGCATTAACTCAAAAGGGAATCTTTTGAGTTAATGCATCTGGACAATCCGATCCACTTTATGATCTGTGTAAATTAGATCCGCACTAATATTAAAGGGCCCTCTGTTAAAATCAGACAGCTGGATTGGCTCCGTTCAATATCAGACGGCCGAGATGCATTAACTTAAAAGATTCTCTTTTGAGTTAATGCAGAGGATACGTGTTCTTTCCAAGCGGGGCATGTTTTTGTCTGGCAAAGGAGCACATTCACTCAACTATTCAACTATTCCCGAGGGCAGATATGTCAATTAACACTGGTCCCCCATTTTCCCTCTCTCATCTCTCTTACGGTAGCTAGCTGCTTAGCTACATCATTAGAGTACGCGCAAAGTAACCTCACAAGCTCTAGCTGCCTCAGCTCACTTGAGAGAGAAAGCGAAAAGAGAGAGATAGAGACTGAGAGAGAGAGAGAGGCGGTGCGAAATAAATGGTGCCATTTAAGTGAAGGAAGTGATAGAACAGAATAGAATATTCAAAACAGAGGGCAGGAAGAGAGAGAGCGAGTTGTCTCTTTGCTTCTGCTCTTATCCTCTGGCTGATTTGATTTCGATTTCGATTTCTGGTGGCAATTTGGTTCTTCTCTCTTTCGATTTTCACAGTACACCTGGTGCGACAGTGGTTAGATTTTTTTCCTCTCTTTTATCTCCTTCTTATTAATCTTCTAATATTATGTGAAATCATAAAGTCTCTTTCTCTCAGGAAATGATTTCGGGTTTGTGCATCCCAAAATTTTTTAAATCTCCTTTACTATTTTTATTTTACGCTTTTATTTTATTTTATTTGATTTTGGTTTCTATCAAAACATCTCAAAGTGTGAACATGTACAAATGTCGTAGTAGAACTGTTCGTTTGTAGAAATAATGGATTTTATTGAACAATCACTTTGTTTTTGTGATCCTTCCTCTTATATATCAGTAGTTCTTGTTCTTCCTTTTCTATTTATAGCTAGATCTTTTTCAGGAATTAATTTTGCAGAGAAAAGTGCAATATACAAAACAACCATTTTATCCCCTTAACCATGTTATCCCATTTTATCCAATTAATTAGGTTTTTCACAGTTAAGACAATTACTACGAGTACTACGAGCATTTAAAGATAATAATATTTCCCTAAGAAAAGGTTATTGGGTTCATCGCCAGACAATTTTTCAACAACTACCCATGTGAATTTTCACTTTCCCTCTTAATAAACCTTTTTTCAGATAAGATTCTTTTTATCAGAGGCTGTTGCCATGGTCTCCCTACACCCCCATCTCCATTGCCTGAGTAAAGATGCCTACTGTCTCCTCATATCCCTCTCTCTTCACATTTCTCAAGATGCTGTCTTTTCTTTTACTTAGATTTATTAATTTTTTAATAATTTTTAGGTTTTCGATTAATTCCCACTTGGAGGGCGCGGTTTATTGGAATAATCCCAATTTGATATCAAATCGAGATCCAATAGCAAAATGCTCCACCACCTTCCCCTTGCCAAGCACTAGGCATTTAAAATTCAAATTAGTGTTCCCTGCTGAATAGTGCTTGTGTTTTTTTCCACTGTTTCTCTCTCTAAAGACTATTTTTTACTGAAACAGAGACCGGGTTTACTGGGGCCGTGCCTAGCAGAGAGGAAACACCAGAGCTTAAGAGAAAGTCGAGCTTGTACTTCTCTTTTGAAGAGAGAGAGAGAGAGAGAGAAAGCATTCTGCACATCACCTTGGCAGCAGCTGCCAAGTTTTTCAAAAAAAGAAAGCATTCTGCACATGGTGGTTTGGTTGTTATAGGTTGATCTGTGGTCATGTACTCATGTGCTGTTGTTAACTTGTAATAAAGTATTATCATATTATGGGTAAGGGTTAGGGTTTGTGAGGATCCCTAGTTTTAGTTACTTGTCAAGTGAAAAAAAAGGTTATCTTTTATTTTTCGTTTTTAATTTGAACTATTTTGGGGTTAGTTTAATATATTGCAAAGATGAAGTACATGAAGCTTGGGTCGAAGCCAGATGTGTTTCAAAATGATGGAAACAATACAAGGTAATTTTTTTTTAAATTTCCTAGTGAATATCATAATGGAAAATTAAACTGCTTCAATTAATTTAATATTTCCAAGGACATGGTTTTAATTATTTTGTTACTTTAGAGTTGTATTCTTCATGGACCCACTCATGTGACTTCAATAGCTTGCTTAATGTCACTTCTTTATTTCTTGTGTATTTTATTATTTATAGTATTTTTATAATAAAATTATTTATACACTTGTTTAGGTTTGTTGCAACTGAACTTGCGACTGATATAATTGTCACTGTTGGAGAAGTCAAATTTTTCCTTCACAAGGTATTGCCAAACTCTATTAGTGGTATTATTAACTTTTGGTATCATACCTACTGTAAAGGGTAAACCCTTGGTGAGTTTGGTATTATTTTATAGTTCTATGGACCCAAAAATATTTCTTAATTCATTTGGCATTCTCTTTCTTTCTTTGATGTGGCACTTATGATAGGCTACATTATGTTAAAAAAAAAAAATCATGTATTCCTAGAATTTTTTTTGAACAAACTACCAAAACAATATCTGTTTGTGTGGAGCAGATGAGAGAAGGGACTCGGCATGAGCCTTCTAGTGGAAATTTTTGTAGTGAGGACAAATTGTTTCAAATTTCTAAGGGAAGGCAACTTGAAATATTTTCCACATGCTTAGTAAAATGCAAAAACATCACCTTCACTTGTAGTGATTTTGTTGGTTCACCCCAAAAGGAAAAAAAAAAAAACAGTGAAGCAAAGAGACTGCCTCTTTTCTCATTATCCGTAGAAAGTGTGTCGAAGGGGTTTAATTGCATCTTTTGGGAAAAAAAACACGTGGGATGGATATTTTCTTTGTAATGGCATGTCTATTTAGCAATATTCATATTAAGAATTAAAGAATGAATGCCTGAATGGGCTACATAAGCATGTTCACATGACCTTTGTTAGTGCCATTTGCATTTCACATGACCAGATCATAATTTTCCATAATCTATGAACTTAAAGCATATCTTCTTCTGATGTACTCTAGTCTTAACGGCTTCTTTGTTTCATTCATCCATAATTACTATGTGGTTCATATAACTTCTACCAGAATGACAATTTCATTATCATTCAAAACTATGGTAGATAGTTCATTCATTTTTCTTTATGTCCTAGCAGTATTTTCCTGTTGCAACCAGTATGTGGTACCATTACCAGCAATCAAAATTTTAAAATACAGTTCATGTCTGAAAATTTGAGCACGTTAATTTTGAATTATGAAAAACTAGATTACAGAAGTAAATTTCAGTTTCTTATGAGTCCAAACTTTATTATTTGAAACTGAAATTTGTCGTCATATCAGCAAGAGCAGGCTCTTGGACTAATTCCATTTGAACAGGACTAATTCCAAATTATACTTCATTTATTTGGAACAGGACTAATTCCATTTGAACTTTACCATGCAGTTTCCTCTCCTTTCAAAAAGTGCACGTCTCCAAAAAATTGTTGCAACAACCACAAATGATGAGACAAACGATGAGGTGGACGTGTCAGACATACCAGGCGGGCCTGCTGCCTTTGAAATATGTGCAAAGTTTTGCTATGGCATGGTCGTGACTCTCAATGCCTACAATGTGGTCGCAGCAAGGTGCGCTGCAGAGTATCTTGAGATGCATGAGACAATTGAGAAAGGCAATCTTATATACAAAATCGATGTGTTTCTAACTTCTTCTATTTTTCGCACATGGAAGGATTCTATAATTGTTCTCCATACCACCAAAAATCTCATGCCGTGGGTTGAGGAGTTGAAAATTGTTAGCCATTGTGTTGATTCTATTGCTAACAAGGCCTCAATCGACCCATCAGAGGTCGAGTGGTCGTACACATACAATAGAAAGAAGCTTGCTCAAGAAAACGGACTCGACTCACATTGGAACGGTGTCAGAAAACAGACTGCAGTGCCTAGGGATTGGTGGGTCGAGGATATTTGTGAGCTTGAGATGGATTTTTATAAGCGGGTCCTAGCTGCAGTGAAAGCCAAGGGGCGCACTTCAGCGGATGTATTGGGCGAGGCACTGAAAGCGTACGCATATAGGAAGGTCCCTGGTTTACTGGAAGGTTCTGTCAATAGCAATTCGGTTGATGTAGCCCGGTATAGGAATATTTTGGAGACAATTGTGTGGCTGTTGCCGGGTGATAATGGGTCAGTTTCTTGCAGTTTTTTGCTTAAGTTGCTCAGAGCTGCTTGCTTGTTGGATGTGGGAGAGAACTGCCGGAATGAGCTGGTGAAGCGGGTTGGGCGGCAACTCGAAAATGCATCCGTGAAAGATCTTTTAATTTTAGCTGAGACCCAGGAAGAGGGATCACCGGTGTATGATGTGGATATGGTGGTTGGTATAATTGAGGAGTTCATGGCACAGCAGGATAGTGGTGGTAATGGAGAGATTCTGGAGGTAACTGATCCAGCTAAGGGTTTTGACCCGAATGGTGCAAAGGTTCTTTCGGTGGCTACATTGATTGACGGGTACCTTGCAGAGATTGCTAAAGACCCGAATCTGCCCATTCTGAAGTTTGTTGGTTTGGCTGAGATGATCTCAATTGGATTAAGACCAGTGCATGATGGCCTTTACCGTGCGATTGACATGTATCTCAAGGTAATTTTTGTGCTTCATTTTTTGGGTAGTTAGGATCCTGTACTTGCCCCCCACCGGACAACTTGCCCAAAATATCGATCGAGAGGCCTATTTTGTTTCTTTGATATAACCTTTAATTAATTGTTTCTGTTGAGGCCCGCACTATTTTATGTTCAGTGAGACCCATGGTATATTAGGTTGTTGCCCAATAGAGCACGTAACTGATCATCTTTTAGTGATGTCGATGTAATATGTTCCTGTGATGAATTAAGTCTCAACGTACAACACATGCCTATCCTTTCACAACATTATTTTTATCCATATTCATCAAATATGTTACATGGCACTGCAATTAGGGAGAAACTGCTGCCGGACCAGTTTATGAAAAAGTTTATTTCAGTAGGCTGAATTAAGCAGAGTGCAGAATTCAAAGGGTCATTTTTGAAAAATTAATCTTCTGAATTCCTTTTTTCCCCCTTTATTAGGAGCATCCAGGGCTAACAAAGAGCGAGAAAAAGAGGCTATGTGGATTAATGGATTGCAAAAGACTCTCACCTGAAGCCTGCATGCATGCAGTCCAAAATGAGCGCCTCCCTCTTCGAGTTGTAGTCCAAGTTCTATTCTTCGAACAGCTGCGTGCCTCCGCTGCATCAGGAAATGGGCCCGACCTGCCAGTTGATGTGCGGTCCCTCCTTCCCCGCGAAACTGGGAACTCCTATGGCAGCTCTCGCTCGGCCGCGACAACTTATACGGAAGATGACATGCACGGAGCTCCAGTTGCAGATATTAACTCTTTTCGGTCAATGCGTGTCGTTAACAAGAGCGGGGGTAGCGAGCGAAGTAGTGGGAGCAGTGACATGAATAACGGCAATGGCAACAGCAACGGCAACGGCAACGGCAACGGCAATGGCAACAAGAACATTCATGAGGAGAAAAAAGTGAGTAAGGGAATACTCATGCCGAAAAAGATACTGAGCAAGATTTGGTCGGGGAAGGTGCACAGCGGGGAGAACAGCAGCTCCGACACATCAGAGAGTCCCGGTTCAATCAACCCTGATGAGACCAAGTCGACCCCATCTAGGATTACACGGCACTCTGTCTCGTGACTTGGCTTTTAATTGGTTTTACATTTGTTTCTGAGGGAAATAGATTTGAGTGATGTATCTATCTAAGGGAAATAGTTGATTTGTCTGACAGTAGAAGGAAATCTAGAATTGGAAGGACTAAAACTGTGTACTACTGACTTGGTGAGGAGGAATGGATGGGTCTGTTTTTGCCAGATGGGAATTTAGGGGTTTTACTTTTGATGTTAATTTTCCGTGTATTTCTTTTACTTGTGCCTTGAAAAAAGTAAAAATTATTTAGCTACGCTAACATCTTTTGGTTATGATAATGAGGAAGTGATCTAAAATATGCTTGCAAATTCCAACAAAAGCTCGCTTTTTTTGCCATATTATTTGCACACTGTACCTCTACTCTGCAATAAAAGGTCCAGCCCAAGTGGTACTAAGCCCAGCTCCAGTTGAGATCACTTCTAAAATATGCCCAGAATACCTAAAAATGTGCTTTTGTTGTACCTTTGCCATGTTAATTATGACACATTATTTTAGCCATGTTATTTTTCATTTTTACTGTATGGGGGAATTTCATGTATCCCTCTCAAAAATCGTAAAATTACGTATTTCTCCCTCTAAAATTCATAATATCATATTTAATCTTCTAAAGTTCAAAAACTCACGAATTTACCCAATTTATTGATTTTTCTAATAAAACTCATTTTAAATTTATCAATTACCCATTTTATCCATCTCCTTTCTCTTCGTTCCTAGAGAAATCCCAAGATCCCAAGCTCCGTTCCCAACCAAAGAATGGTGATATTTTTGTATTATCAAGCTTGCTGAGACCGCTAACACATTGCTGAGACATGGAGTTGCTGTAGCCAGAGTAACAAAGGTTGCCGAAATTTTTATTTATACCATTTAAAAAAGGAAATAAACCAAAACACTCTCATTTTATGGTTTTCTACAATTATCTAGGCCGCAGAATACTGGTGCAGCCCCATTAAAGGGGTCCACAGAATGCCGATGCGGCTCCCCCTCTTTTTTTTTTAAAATCTGAAATCTGTTATTTGTGTTTTGGTTTTTGTTTTTAAAATTGTTTTATTTGTTTAATTTGTTTAATTTGTTTTGAGTTTAGTTTGAAATGTTGTTTATTGGTAAAATTTGTTTCGGTTGTAGGATCAAATATTTTAGAAATGTCGTTCGTTTGAAATATTGTTTGTGTACGAAAAGATAATGATATAATGAACAAAATAGATAAATAACAAAAAACAAATAAAATAATAAACAAGGCACAAAATAAAAAACAAAGCACAAAATAAATAAGTGACAGTATCTAACAAATAAGTCCTAGTATCTGACAAAACATCTAACAAAGTACAAATCAAAGCCTACTGGTCAGGACTAAATACCGTCATTGGCTTCTTCTTCCTGAACCCTCGACCTCGCCTGGAGAGTGGCGTCTCGTCAGTATCTGCTGAGTCTGTAGAGTCCTCCTCAATCTCGAATGTCTGTTGGATTCCAGGACAAAAAATCGTAGTCTGTCCAGACTCAGCCTGTGTGAAGAAAAATGCTTGTCTGTCCATACCCTGCCCCGACCCAAATCTTCAGATAGCAATACTTGGCATTGTACGCAGGGCAGTTGTCTGGCTCGGGCTTGCCCAATTCCGGCACATCTGTCTTGTTAGCTAGAACTGGACGGTCAATGATCAGATGTGCGTAGGACTAATGCTGTAGTAACATGCATGGTCCAATAAAAGTCTTGTTCTTCTTTAAACAAGCATTGTTAAGACCCTTTTACAATGTACAATGTTAGTGTTACTTATACTGAGATATAGAACTCTTGAAAAAATTAAAATATTATAAGCAAATTTTTTTTACCTATATAGGCACGCCAGTGTGGCACCGCCCCAATTGTATCTGCCTGCAGTGGGCAAATCGCGCAGAAGCTCAAGATAACACAGCCGCACTTGATCTCTGTGTGAATCCGGGAACAACCGACAAGTAATCATCTCCATAATTATGTGCGCAGGTACCGGACAACAACCACTTGTTATTTATTTAAATTAGAACATTGTTTAGAAATAAATCTGATATTATTTAAATTAAATAATGTACAATTTACATACCTGATCTGGACGATCCGGATAGTCCAGGAATTTAGCCCTCAATTTTGCTAAGTTGATGGTACTGGGCGAGATCTTAATCTTCTCACCTTTCTTCTTCTCTTTCTGGAGCTCCGATTGCGAGTACCCCAGTAAGTCCATGCACAATGGCCGGAAGTCCCCGTACTCGACACCCGTCACAGGCTTCCCAATAATAGTCATACCCCACAGACAACTGACGTCCTATAGGGTGACTGTTATCTCAGCACGAGGGAGATGAAAGGTGTGCGTTTCGGGACGCTATCGCTCAATGAGCCCGGAAGATAAGCCTTCATCATGGTTTTCCTCAGCCATCTGAGATAGCTGAAACAATCCCATCGCACGCAATGTCCCTCCGTACGCCGACTGGTACGGTAGCCACATGCGGTTGTGACGAACCGTAACCGCATCCAAACCCTACATTTAATTAAAAATTCAGGTCAAGTTCATTCAATTTTCATAGAAAAAAATTATGTTATTAGTATTTTTATAAATATGACTAACTTAGAACTTACCCCAATGGCAGCCTCTAGAATCCTGTGTTCCGCGTTCGGTGTTCACACGGAAGCGTATGCACAAAGTTTCAGTATAGCAAGCTATACCTTTTAACCTTGGTACACCTTTCGAGTCGGGTTGCAAGTGTACAACCCTATCGAGCAGTATGTTCAGGTATCAATCCACATTATGGTTTGAATATTTCCAGACTCTACTTAAATTATATAAAAACTCTAGAAGTTCTGCAAAGTTGGTTTTGGGTTGTTTAGATTCCTAAATAGCAGTAATTAAATGCAAGAGAGTAAATTAAACTGGGTTTTAATCAAAGGTAAAAAGGCGTTTCCAGGGTTAAGACTTCATCTCAGTTTTGCCTCAAGTTGTTCGAGCCGTGTCATTTCCTACACGGGCCGTGTCAGTGTACACGGGCCGTGTCATTTCCTACACAGTCCGTGTTGACCTCAAGTGAATGCAGCAGTCACTGTTTCTTTGTATCGTTCCTTTGTGTAGGGTTCTACTGACCAAACCTAATGTTTCTAAACCTCAACTGTCGTTTATTGGTTCGTTAACTTGGTTTGGAGTTGCAATATATGCCCTCGTCGGGTTCTAGACCTCAACTGTCGTTTGTTGGTCCGAAGTACCTAGTTGGTTGATTGGTATACTAAAGGTAACCTCTATCCGTCGATAGAAAAAATGTTCACCTGTCGGCTACTACTTGGTTTCACCTTTCAGATCACAAATCCTACCTCATGTACTTAGTTTGGTTGAGAGATTATAAGGGCCAAAGTACCTTCTAGATGTGGCCATTCATCTAGTGGTAAACCAATATAAATCAAACAATTTAATCTAAGCAATTAAAATACTACTCAATCAATCAAACACAAATTTCAATACAAAGATTCAATAACTAGCATGCAAGACAAAATATTCGATTACATCAAAATCCTAGAAACTAAAAAGTCTACCCAAACATAGTTCTAAAACAGATAAAAGAGATGATAAAGATAGTGCCCATGGCAGAATTCGAAGTAGTGAGAAGATCCGTCGCAAATCTCTCGATTTTCGCCTCTCTTCTTCTTCTCCAAGCCAAGCCGTCAAGCACCAACCCTAGGTCTTCCTTCTCAGATCCAGAATGAGCCCTCTGTTGGACAGAGAGGCCCCCTTTAATGCCAATTCGCGACCTTCCTTCATTAGCCTTGTTTTCAGATTTCTGGATCTGTTTCCGGAAATGCATGACACGGGCCGTGTCAGATCTGTCCGGCCCGTGTTACCTGTGCTACTTTGGCTCAGATTGTAGATCTTCTCGCAAGCTTTCCGAAAAGTGGTCATACACTCAAAACGGAGTTACGAGTCAAAAGTTATGACTGTTTTAAGTTCGGGTGCTGAAATTTCAGCATCATATGGATGGTGTCCTGGTCGTGTCCGTGGTCAGGCAGAGGGTTGTACGGTCCGCATAAGAAGGTACACGGACCGTGTATAAACCTTTGAATTCTAGATTTTCCTCGGTTTCGCCCGTTTTCTGCAAAGTAAGAACAAATGCGCAGCAGTACCACATTCTAGAGATATTCAATGAAATAAACACGATTTGACAGTTTTAGGCACAGATTTTGGTACAGAAATTGGTCGGAATTATAGGTCAAATAACGAGACATCATTCGGGTACCACAAAAAGTCACTGACTCTGTCAGTGCGACTCCGGATACCCGGAACATCTGCCAACACATCGTCGATATACTGGGACATCTCGTACGGAGTGGCTATAGGGCCATGTTGTGTACCTCTACTGAAAGATGGTACACCCCTACTGGAAGACGGTAGGTATATCTCTACTAGATGCCATGCTGTATTTGAATTTTTTTTGCTATTAGTGTTGGTACCAATTTTGGTCAAATATGAGGATTTTGGTAAAATAAACTTAATTAAATTTTGGTACAAGTCTAATTTAATTTTGGTGCTCAAACAATTAATTTTAGTAAAATAAACCTAATTAAATTTTGATATAAGTCTAGTTTAATTTTGGTGCTCAAACAATTAATTTTGGACTTATTCTAACTAAATTTTGGTGCAATTCTATTTAAATTTTAGTTCTAAATCCTAAATTAATTTAATCTTATTTTAATTAAATTTTGGTACAATTCTATTTAAATTTTGGTTCTTAACCCTAAATTAATATATAATTCTAAATCCTAAATTAATATCTAATCTAAATCCTACACCCTAAATCTAAGTTCTAAACCTAAACCTAAACCCTAAATCTAATTACTACCCTAAACTATATATTAGAACTAGAAAAGAAGAAGAAAATACCCGAGGTCGAAGGGATTGAAAGCTTCTTTGAATGGACACCAAAAATGAGAGCAGCGGCTCCCTAATATAGTCTCCCAGGGGGCCGTATCGGCATTCTGCGGACCCCCTTTAATGGGGCCACACCGGTGTTCTGCGGCCTGGGTAAATGAAAAGAAAAACAGAAAATGAGGATGTTTTGGTTTATTTTTTTTTTTTAAATGGTATAAATAAAAATTTCGGCAAAGGTTGAGAAGATTTCGGTGGATGAAGTTTGGTAAATCAGTTTACTATCAATGTGCCACCAATGATTAAATCAGCTGGAGAGAGAAACAGATGTACTCATGCAACCTTCTTGAGAAATATTATAACGAATATTCGTATTTGGAGTACACTAGGAACCAAAAGGAGCGATGGAAATATTACACACATCGAGAATTCTCTCCAGGAATAACATGGTAAGCTAGCCGTTCTCATGCTGGTCATCTCTATAAATTATAAAATATATTCATAAAAAATTCCTAGACTGGCTTGGCCTATACTGATACAGTAGTGGTAACTTTAGTTTGGCAATTTTTGTGGCTATAATGCAACTCAGATTAGCAGTTTTCTGTTTCAAAATTCTAATTTCAATTTCAACTGATTGTGCACTATGCTTTTTTTTTTTTATTGGAGGAAGAAATCAGGGGCGGACCCACCATGGCCCGGGGGGGCAACTGCCACCCTCTGGATTTGAAATTTTAGGACAAAAAGTTGGCCCAGTTCGGGTTTGCCCCCTGAGAATTAAATTGCCCCTCTCTAAATCCAATGAGCCGAAACATTAATTCTCTGAAGTCTGGACCAAGTAAATTCGCAGGAGGCCTGAAACTGTTTAACAAAAGAATTAACGGGCCATTGAATTTCGCTGGAGCCCAAACTTTCGCTGAGGCCTGTCTTGAACAAATAAAACTTTGTGCGCCTGCCGCCTGCGCCAATTTTTTTTTCTTTTGTTTTGAGTCAGAGAGGCACGGATTGGGGAATGGGATCGTTATTTTTCATTCGGTATATTTGTTCTCTTACAACTTAACCTTTGTTGTTATTTTGTTATCAATTGTATTAGAGATTATATTACACCACAATATTTCTCTTAATCAATTGTTTTTTATTATGTTATTGTTTTTTATATAATATCCGATTAGCTAATGGGTTTGAACCGATAAGCTATTTGAATCCGATTTTTGCCCTCCCGACAGAAATTCTGCGTCCGCCCCTGAAAGAAATCATATATGATATTCACCGCGAAGGCCCGATTGAGACAACACTTCACCTGCTCTTGACCTGCTCATACGCGGCCCAGGTCTGGAATTGCATTTCACTGAAACTGGGCTGTCAATTACTGGTACCAGGTCCTTCGTTACAGGAAATATGGTACCTGTCAGAGGTATGTGTAAGAATGGATGGTAAGTTAACAGTGGGAACATGGATAATTTGTTTTCTATGTGTGATGTGGTCTATTTGGAAATAGCGCAATGCGCTGGTATTCAGGGGGAAGTTGGTACCGGCGTACCAGTTAGCAGACAGAGTAGAACAGGAGGTTCAACTTTGGAAAAAAAATTTGCTGACAGAAGAAGAGGGAAGACGAAAGGCTTTTGAATTCATAGTTTGCTTTGTTTTTTTGTGATTAATGGATTGATGTTATAGTTGTTTTATTTGTGGTATTTAGATAGAAAAAATAACCACTGAATTGTGTGAATCAGTGGTTAATTTTTGGATGCTAGGAACAGGATGCATACTAGCATGATGTAACAATTTTACTGTTTATACAAACTGCCAAAGCTTCTCAAAAAAAAAAAAAGATATTCACCGTGAAGAATGTGACCCAGAGTTGACTAGTCTTTTGAAGCATATAATGTTGGCAAACCTTAATCAATCCAAATGGAGGCTGTGAAATCTGCCATCAATGCCATACAATGCGAGGAGTTAAAGCTCTTTGAAGCATGAGCTGCTTGGGATTTCTCTGGGAACGAAGAGAAAAAAGAAAAAGAAAAGATGGAAAAAGGGTAAAATGGGTAATTCATAATTTTAAAATGAGTTTTATTAGAAAAATTAACAAATTGGGTAAATTTG
Organism: Carex parvula; assembly: GCA_025461045.1. Lineage (NCBI taxonomy): Eukaryota > Viridiplantae > Streptophyta > Magnoliopsida > Poales > Cyperaceae > Carex > Carex parvula. The sequence continues at coordinate 485,994 of JAJGRW010001048.1, read as the reverse complement.
TGAGTTTTTGAACTTTAGAAGGGTAAATATAATATTATGAATTTTGGAGGGAGAAATATGTAATTTCAAAGTTTTTGAGGGGATATATAAAATGGAGTGACTAGCAGTCCCCTAAACGTCTCCTGACTAACTGATATGTAAAGTACGATTGGGACCACTAACTACCTGAGGGGACCACTAACTACTTGGGGGACTGCTTATATTTGAAAAAATTTACAATTGGCGCACGCATGTATGGATACTTATGAGCGGAAGTATTACCATATAATATATTAAGTATTCATACCTAAGACATCAAGTATTTAAAAAAAAAAACTGAATATCAACTTTCTTTTCTCTCTAATCACACACTCATCTCACGTTTTTAGAAGTGTTTTTTTTCTCCGTTTAATCTCGTCAATATTTCTGACAATCTGTGAATAGCGAATCTAAAACCACGAATATCTTATACGTAATTTTCTCTTTCAAATGAGATCTATAATGAAGTACTTTCAGGTTCTTCGTTGTTCAAGTATTCATACCTCGACGTGCAAATATTTATACCTTGTCAAGTATTCTTCTCTAAAATGCCGAGTATTCATACTTACTCAGTAAAGTGTGAATATTTATGTTGTAAAGTATTTATGAGAAACCCACAGACGTGTCTTAGACATTAACTACCTGCGGGACCACTACCGACCTGGGGGGACTGCAAACGTCGTTTGAAAGCGACCAAGATAGGGACCACACAACCATGGACAAGCGGATGTGTAACGACCATTGCAAGTGTCAGCGCTTTAATTGTTGTAAACGTTTATTTCTAAAATATCAAATATTCATACTTACGCATCGAAGTCTGAATTTTATGTTGTAAAATATTCCTGAACAACCCCTAAATGTGCTCCATGCATTAACTACCTGAGGGATCACCACTGCACAATCACCAGCATGGTAGTTTTAGTAAAAAAATATTAATATCTAAAATTTTAAGTATTCATACTTACGCTGAAGTGTAAATTGTTATGTTGTAAAGTAACTTAAATCAGTTAATTTATTTGGTGCTTGAATTGATTGATAGGTACTGAAGAAAATATTCATACTTATAACTGAAGTATGAATTATTTACGTATGACACTTGTATTTCTAAAAAATATATAACATATCAAGTATTCATATCTAAAATATCAAGTATTTCTAAAAAGTATTAATATCTAAAATTTTAAGTATTCATACTTACGCATTGAAGTATGAATTGTAAAGTAACTTAAATCAATTAATTTGTTCGGTGCTTGAATATATTGATAGGGACCGAGAAAAGTATTCATACTTATAACTGAAGTATGAATTGTTACGTTGTAAATTATCTTAATTTAACATTTTTTTACAAAGGACTCTGGTTGGCGCTTGATTATATTAATATGTAATATGAAAATTATTGACACTTGTGCATTGATATGCAGATATTAACGTTGTAGAGTATTTTTTATCAACATATTATTAGAGAAATGTATTTTGTTACAAATCTTTTTGGGAATTGATGGTATTGACATGTAATCATTTATAGAAGTATTGATAATTACAACTCCAAGTATTAATATATATGCAAAGAAATATTGTTATGTAAGAAAACATGCTATCACAAAGAGGTCCCTATCCAGGGACTGTTTTCTAAATAAATTTATTTTCTATCACAGTTCTGTCCCTGAACCCTGTCAGACCCTGAACCCTGTTAGACCCGGATTTTACACCATAGACCTTGTTATTTACCAAAATTAACATAGAGGTGTACATAATATTGAAATTTTATAGAAGAGACCCTGAAATGCTGCAGAATTACGCCAGAATAGTGCAGAACATTAAAAACTTACAAAATAGTCCCTAAACCGTACCATAATCGATTTTTTTCAAAATTGATCAGGTACATTGAAGATAATATCCAAACATTTAAAATTTGAAATCCTTATTTTTGGATTGGTCATCTTTCTCTAGCTTTCTCTTTTTCTTGTTTGCATTCTACAACAGAAACAAGTTCAGTACAGAGGTGGAGGTCGTATCAATACTGGCACCGTTTTTAGACCAATTGTAACTTGTATAGAGACATAATGTGTATACTTTGATTGCTCAATTTAAAAAAAGATGTACAAATACACGTACTCAAATCTCAATCTCAAATCAACACAAAACAAAATAAGATCGAGTGGAAAACTGAATCAAACTTTTACTGGTAAAGTGAACTCAGTTCTCGATGGTTCAGAATGCTTCTCAAGCTTGTTTCAGCCATACACACGTCGCCTGAATGGCACCTCATCAGATCGAAGACTGTGCTCCACGCTCACCTCGAACTCCGCCTCAGCTCAACACTTTTCACCCATGAGAAAAACGAGAAGCATAAAAGTTCAGTATCTACGGTTTAAAAAAACCCACAGATTAAGGAGGTATCTCCGATCTTGACTCGGCACAGAGAAGAGAGAGCTGCTCCTGGTCGGACTTGCGCTTGGAGCAGCATGCACGACTCGCCTCCTCTACGCCAAAAGTTGCCTTTAGAAGTTCACTGCCTCCTCAGCCTTCGACGCCGGCACGGAGGTCAAGCCGGAGGCCGATGAATTTTCAGCTGGAGATCGAGGTGAGAGGAGCGGAGGAGGTGGAGAGGATCCAACTGGGAGATAAACTAGGTGGCGGAGAGGTTTTTTATTTATTTTCTCTCTGGAGGGAATCGAACTGGGAGAGAGAAAATAAAGTTGATTTCTTTGAATGTCGTTAGACTTAGACCGTTTAGGGGGACGTTTAGGGGATGAGATAGCGGAGGACAAAATCTTTATTCTATATAAAATTCCCCTTACTGTATTGTGTCAAATAAAATAATAAAGCTGGGTATCGAATAGGCTATTGGGTACCTCCTTAGATGTACCGAATATCCTGTTCGGTAGGTATTTATGGTTTTTGTTAAAAAAAAAAATAATCACATTGGTTCTCTAAATTTAATTTTTCTAACTATGGTTCTTAATTTTGTTTTCCAAAAATATCACTCCGGCCTCACAGATTCCTAGTCAGAACTGAAAACGCACTTTGCACGCACCATATTATTAAACTGTTATTACCCCTTGGTTGATTATTACTTATTGCATAATTGCATTAATGTTCCCTATCACTATCTCATCTTTAGTACTTTACAAATAACAAATTCACAACCATCACCCATGAGGCCATGAAAGTACATGTCAACATCGAAAGATAAGCAAAAATATAACATACAGTTTGCAAGAGCCGAGAGGCATTGATACATCTGGCCTTTCGCCTCCCAAAGCGTCAAAGGGTAGATTTTGATTAAATACTTGTTCCGCTGTAATGGACGACTTTGTAAAAAGGGGGAATTTCATGTATACCCCTCAAAAACTTCAATTTCACGTATACCCCTCAAAAACTTCAAAATTACGTATTTCCCCCTTTATTTAAATTACGTATTTTCCCCTCTAAACTTCAAATACTCACAAATTTATCCATTTTATTGTCTTTTATATTAAAACTCATTATTAATTTATAAAATACTCATTTTACCCTTTATTAAAAACATATAATCTCATCAGACTCAAATTTGAATCTGAATGGTTCAACTACCGTCTGAATTGCTTTTAGATTTGTGCTCTCAAGATTGGCACAAATCTTGATGCAAACACACACGCATATTGAAGCGACATGCACATATCTTAATGCGATGTGTGCGGGTCGGGATTGCTTTAAGATCTGTGTGTTCTAGATCAACACGAATATTGAAGCGATGCGTGCGGATCGGACGGTAGAGGAACAATTCAGATTCAAATTTGAGTCTGATGGGCTTTTATATACTTTTAATAAAGGGTAAAATGGGTATTCTAAAATTTTAGAATGAGTTTTAATATAAAAGACAATAAAATGGGTAAATTCCGATATTTTTATTAAAACCCCAAAAAAAAAACAAATTATCAAATCTGCTCCCACTTCAAAATTATAATTATTTCTACCCTAACCGCCTGTGGACTGGGCGGTCCACTTTTCCCACCAGACCGCCCAGCCACTGGGCGGTCCACTACCACGAGCTGACCGCCCAGCAGCTGGGCGGTCCGCTATAAAACCCTATAAAAGGGGTTTTTCTCTCTCCAGATGAGCACAGTATTCATTCCTCCACACCAGAAATTTTCCAGAACCGAATGAGAGAATTTTGAGGCGATTTTGAGGCGATTTTGAGGTATGGACAGTAACAGTGGAGGTAAGAAAGCGAGCAACCGAGATCGTGGCGTAGCGAGAGGAGGGTCAATTAGTGATCGAGGTAAAATGAGGAAAAAAAATACAAGTGTCAAATATGTCGTGATTTTTTTAATTGTGAGACATGTAAGCTGGAGGAATGGAAGAAACGACATGTTCAGTATGAAATTTCAGACGATGACTTTGTGGAAAACCCCTACGGCTTTGGTTTGAAAAAGAAGAAAGTTGATCCAGAGCCTCCAGCATCGGACGATAAGTTTGTTCCGTGTACTGGTAAGGCTACCACTTCGTCTGCTGTGACTGATCCAGATCAGGCAAACTCTGATGATGACTTTGTGCCTTGCACTTTCAAGGCTCGTTGTAAGAAGTAGATTTTTTAGGAATTTATGTTGTAGAATTTTTAGGAATTTATGTCGTAGACTTTATTTCATTAGTTTTGTGTTTGTTTATGTTTTATGTTGTTAGTTTTTGTACACATAATTAAGTAATAAAAATAACAAACTACCAATTAGAATAGTTCATAACTAGGGTTCACAATATACATCTAAAATAGTTCACAATATACATCTAAAATATTTCATAACTAGAGTTAACAAAAGTTGGTAATCAGCGACGACGGCCGAACAAACTCAAAATACGACGTCTGGGTCTGGGTTCAGCTGGTTGTGCGGCACTACCGGATGTCTCTCCATGGCTACTACCGGTTCCTGGGCTTTCATGACTGCGGTGGCTACTACCGGTAGCCTCAGCAACAACTCTAGCATTTTCTCTTTCGTTGGCTTCGTTAATGGCATCTGCATTGAATTCCAGTTGAAATAAAATCAAAGTAAAATATAAGTAAACAAATAAAATATAAGTAAATAAATAAAATTAACCGTACCTGCTCGCTGCCTGTCAGTTGTTGAACGGCGGGCCTGATGTCCCATTCGCCTACCTTCCATCTCGTCCATGGTCATTACTTGACGCTTGTGGGGTCTTCTTCCTTTTCTGATCCACCCGCTTGCGGGATAGACTTTATCACCAACATAGGGCGGCCACTGATACTGGTTGGGATAAGGATGGAAAGATGCACCCCAAGTACTCGCAAGGTAATCGGTCCGGTACATGTCAGCGACATAATCATCCTCAGAGAAGTTTCTCTCTTGGCACACCGCCATAACATGAGAACAAGGTATGTGGGCCAACTGGATTCCTTGGCAAGTGCATGTTACAGTATTGTCAGGTGCAAAAATAACAACATACTTGAACATCCTTTTCACAAACTCCATAGTCCCATCCGGTCTACGGCCGGTTGGAGCAAACTCATCTGGACAGTGCACTTCGAATTCCATTTGGTTATCCCCGTACGGGACAACTCTCATAGCTGCACCTTTCTCCCTATGTTTCCTTAGTTTTCCCTCCACCCTTGTTGAAAACGTTTGATTCCTGGACAGTAATTCAGAAAATATAAGTCAACAAATAAAAATATACATACCTTAGCAAAATCTCTGAATAAAAATATACATACCTTGACAGTAATTCGAGGGCTTTAGCACGCCGTGCAACAAACCATGCATTTAACTTGTAGAAGGTGTCCTCCACAATTGCTGCCACGGGCAACTGCCGGCTCTGCTTGAAAACAGCATTTAAGGACTCAGACCCATTTGTGGTCATAATTCCCCATCGGAAACCTCCATCACGGGCTTGCAATATCTTCTCATATCGAGGTGGCTCAGCCAGATCGGCGGGATTATTTTTTCCCACCTTGAGTAAGTACAAATTTGCCTTTGGACAGTACTGCAAATAAAACGTTTGATTAAATAATTCATATATAAGTCAGAAAATATCTGCAAAATGTAAGTACAAAATTCCCACCTTGAGTAAGTACAAATTTTTTCCCACCTTGAGAAAACGTTTGATTAAATAATTCAAAAAATATAAGTCAACAAATAATTCATATATACATACCTTGGAAAAATCTTTGAACATCTCTTCCACCCTTCTCGGCTTCTTCTTCTTGCAACCAATTCTGAATGTATCTGCAACCCATTTTCCAGATCCGCAGTTCTTGTGTAGGTTTTCTGTAACATGTTGCATACACAGCCTGTGCACACAATCGCCGTTCGCTGTCGACCACCCGAAATCTGGGCGATCAAAAACATATTTGATTCCTTTGTGCTGGTCTGATATGACACAAAAGAACCGGTCGCCAACCACCCGTCTTCTTACGAAGCTCATGAAAAATCCCCAGTTTTCCCCGTCCTCCTGCTCAACAATTGCAAAGGCCAAAGGCAACAACTGGTTTTCAGCATCATATGCACATGCGATCAGCAGTCTCCCGTCGTAACGGCCAGACAGGAAGCATGCATCCACACTGATGACCGGTCTAATGTATGGCACAGCTTGAATACATGGACCGAACGCCCATGCTATGGCCTTGAATTGTAACGCGTTGTCGACATCCGGTACGCCTATATTCCAACATTCAAAGACAGTGCCGGGATTTGTACTTGCTATGGCCTGCAGCAATGGTGCAAGCAAGCTGTATGAACCATGCCAGCTACCGAACATTCGGCAAATCGCAAGTTCACGCCCTCTCCACAACCTGTTGTATTTTGGGACGACATGCTTGTAAACCCGTCTGACAGCTCTACCGACCTCCTTGAGGCTCATCGATGGGTCCTCCTTAATGTCATTCTCAATTACATCGGCAATAAGTGAAGCCGTAAGATTTGCATGGTCTTTCCTTGATGACGCAGCCTTGCATGTGTGAGGTGGTTCACACTTCTTAATAATCCATGCCTCGCCCTTACCCACAGGGGTTGCATATAGACGGAAGTGGCAATGCACTCCGTCTTTACAAACAATTACCAACCTTCTTCGGTCCCTTTTTTCCTCTCGGCACTCCCAGTTGCCGTGAACATGGACCTCATGTATTTTCTTCACAAGTTCATCTATGTTGGTGTAAATCTGCTGCGGAGCAAGCTCTTGACTGTACCTGACACGAGGCCCAAAAAATGAGATGTCTGCCTCTTCAAAAGCAGTGGTATCGTTGAATGTGGGGCACGGATGTCTATCTGTCCGACCTCTAATCGGAAATCTGTCTTCCTTAGGTAAATAATCTCCATCACCTTCTGACTCGTGATCAGAATTCCAATCCCCTTCCCATTCGTCACCTGTTTCCAAATTTCTTTGTGGTACGGCATCGAGCTCAGCATCAAGGTCAAGGTCTCTCCGGGTAGCAATGGGTGACACTAAAGGTATTGATGGTGGTACAGATGGAAATCTGGGTTGGATTGGGGTTTCAGGAGGAGGTGGTGGTGGTGGTGGTAGATCGGTGGTAAAATCAGGTACATAATTCTCATAAACGGGTGATACGGGCGGTTCATAACTCGAGTGACGGGGGTTGTCATACCTCGAGGGGCCGGGGTTGTCATAACTGTAGTGACCCGAGTTGTCATAACTAGAGTGGCGGGGGTTGCCATACCTCGAGTGCTCATGACCCGAGTTGTCATAACCCGAGTGCTCATAACTCGAGCTGTCATAACTCGAGTGACGCGGGTTGTCATAACCCGAGTGATCATAACCTCTATTTTCCCTAGATGTTCCAACCCCGGGTTCACGCTGAACTCTCCTGGAATATAAGTCCATTACCATTACCCCCTGTGACTCAAAAGTGTTGTAAACACTCCTCCATAACGACTCATCTGTTATTGGATACCGGGTATAGTAAGGTCTACCACCTCTTACTGTGTTAATCCGGGTAGCTAAATCTATATCACACCGGTTGGGGTTCACACCGATCTTTTCATACACAATACCCTTCAGTTCAACAAATGAGGTATTTGCATTTACCTCGAAGCCGTATGCTGCTTCCTTAGTGTACTGTGCTCCCTCCGCACCCCGGGTAAACTTCCCGCCCACATACAGTGCAACCAACATATTTCTGTTCTGGAATTACTGTTCTGGAAATACTGTTCTGGAAATACTGTTCTGAAAATACTGTGCTGGAATCACTGTGCGGGAATCACTGTGCTGGAATCACTGTGCGGGAATCACTGTGCTGGAATCACTGTGCTGGACTTACTGTGCTGGACATACTGTGCTGGAATTACTGTGCTGGTATTACTGTGCTGAAATTACTGTGCTGAAATTACTGTGCTGGACTTACTGTGCTGGAATTACTGTGCTGAAATTACTGTGCTCAATCGCCTCAAAATCGCCTCAAAATTCTCTCATTCGGTTCTGGAAAATTTCTGGTGTGGAGGAATGAATACTGTGCTCATCTGGAGAGAGAAAAACCCCTTTTATAGGGTTTTATAGCGGACCGCCCAGCTGCTGGGCGGTCAGCTCGTGGTAGTGGACCGCCCAGTGGCTGGGCGGTCTGGTGGGAAAAGTGGACCGCCCAGTCCACGGGCGGTTAGGGTAGAAATAATTATAATTTTGAAGTGGGAGCAGATTTGATAATTTGTTTTTTTTTGGGGGTTTTAATAAAAATATCGGGGGTAAATTTGTGAGTTTTTAAAGTTTAGAGGGGGAAATACGTAATTTAAAACTTTAGAAGGCGAAATACGTAATTTTGAAGTTTTTGAGGGGTATGCGTGAAATTCCCCCTTGTAAAATAACCTCAGAATTTTTACATATTTTAAATGCTCCTTCAAGATGATGAGCAGATCAGAAGTACTTCATAATTTTTTTAGAAAAATCGTAAAATTACATGAAACTTTCATTTTTCGAAAAGAAATTAAATATTCTTAGATTAGGGCCGGTATTGGAATATTTTTTCATATTCCTACAGTCAATTAGGTCGACATGAGATATATTGTATTTTTTATGTTTCTAGGGTATTTGAGAAAATTGCCACTAAGAAAAAGGAAAAAGGTGCCCAGTTGGAACCAATCATAAAAACATCTGCGCGGCTTCACGGAAACGCGGTACTATCCGTCTATCCTTCTTGAACGGTTTCTTCCCTTGCCAAACTTCTCTTCTCACCTCTCCATTCCCTCTGAAGTCTAAACAATCACTTGCCATTTGCCAAGCTCCAGAGAAAATTCTCTTGAGAGGATACCTACTAGTGTAAAACTGGTGGCTCATAGTTGTTGCTTTTAGAAGATGAGTTGCAACGGGTGCCGAGTGTTGCGAAAGGGGTGCAGTGATTCGTGTGTTCTTCGGGCCAGCATTGAGTGGATCGAGAGCCCAAAAGCGCAGGCTCATGCAACCGTGTTTGTCGCCAAGTTCTTCGGCCGTGCCGGGCTCATCGCTTCTCTCTCTGGCGTCCCACAAGCCCAGCGACCTGGTACCTTTTCTTTTTCCTTTTTTATCATTTTTAATTCCCTGATAATTTTTATTAGGTAAAATTTCTTGGGTCTTCTTCCAAAGAATCCAACATAAGAGATTACATCTGATCATTGAGCATAAATGATCTGATTACATCTCGTTTTGTAAGGGTTCACCAGATTACTTTGTTACAATAGTATTCCAAATCTCCTAATATATGTCATCAGATAACATTCTAATCAAGGGTTTTAATTGACATGTATGCAGCTTTGTTTCAGTCTTTGCTATACGAGGCATGCGGGCGCACGATCAGCCCGGTGAGTGGGGCAATCGGGCTGATGTGGACTGGGCAATGGGACCTGTGTGAGGCGGCAGTGGATACAATTTTATGTGGCGGGTCACTTCGTCCAATGGATGATTTATGTGGAGACGCTGATATGCGTAACCTGTACGGTCCGATTGTAGCCGGGAGGCCGTCTTCACCGACTTCTTCTTCTTCTTCAGGTCGATCGGTTAAGAGAAGAAGAGGAGTCTCTGAGGTGGAAGGGGTGGGGAATTTTGACTTGGATCTTTGTTTAATGGCGGGATCCCCTGAGAAATCGAGCTCCGATGAATCAGTTATGACGACTGAGGATCGTGTGTTCGATCCAACGGCTGAGGAGAAGCCCGCATTTCTGCTTAATCTCTTCAAGTGATGCTTTAATTACTTGACTACCTGGTGCCCAATGGATTTAACAAAACTTTCTCTGAGGTGTTTTTCCATGGAATGATTGGTTTTCTTTTGGTACTTATTTGTAGCTACTGTTAACAGTAAGAGTAAATGTAAACTAAATATGAATTCTACCGAGTTCAGAAAATGAGCTGACTTGGGAATACCATATTTATTTGATACTTATTTGTAGCTCCTGAATGTAATCTTGTTGGCTTAAATCGCCCAATTTTGGGGTAAAGATGGTAACAGAGCAGTTTTGACTTCATGAAACGCACGGACTGTAGCATTGCATATGTTTCATCAACTGCATGAAGTCAAAACTGTTGTGTTAAAGTATTTACCCAATTTAGGGCCTCAATGTTGGGTAAGAATTAACAAACATGCCTTTCTTATTAATGCCAGAACTCAGCTGGTAGTTAAGTGCTCCGCGTTGCAACATTTTTGGATGTTATTTTCATGTAAAACTTTGGAAAGGCTGGAACTCAGCTGGTAGTTATGTGTTGAAAAACTGAATATAAATCTTCTCTACTTTATGTGATCAATTATATGGACAATTTCATTTGATTGTGATTTAGTCCCAAACAAACTTTGCGAGTTGTTTTTTGTTTGTTTGAAAGATAGTGGCTTCAATGCCTACTAACAATTAGATTGATAAAAAACGTATTTATAATAAGTTAAGTGACTCTAATTTCTAGATTACTCATTTATTCTCACGAAATCTTTAAAATTACTCAAAATTACTCTAATCACCTATAATCACTCTTCAAATTCCTACATCTACTCTTTTACTAGATCTACTTTCTAATCCTATTTATATGCCCTCATAATCACCTTCATATCTTAATCCTATTTCGCTCTACGATCAGATCTATTTTTTTTACCACCGTCACGCTCCGAACTTTGAGAATTGTTGCGGCATATATATGACTCTCGTTCTTTTATAATTTTTTTGTTCATATTCCATGATGTAAATATCGACTCATACATGTAATTTTAGGTCTTGAAAGATCTTTACCATTGTCCAACATCAAAACAAGAGAATAATAATTAGGATAACGATTTTGGTCGGCATGATTTTTGATGCATGGAAATAGTGAATTTTGTATATTCAAAAAGTTTTAGGACCTATTTAGCTGTTTAAAGGGAACGGGAATGAAAATTTTGAATGGTCGAAACACAATGTGTGTGGACTGAAATTCGTGAAGTCTGAGTGAATTTTTTTTTCCCACGCGCACAGTAATTGGCCGAACATGCCCTCAAAGTGAAAAAAGAGTGAACTCTGTGCTGAACAAGAAAGAGGTGTTTTTTGTTTTTCCCATAAATTATAGTTAGCAACCCACAAGTAATTATATTTGGGAACAAAAATAAATGAAAACTTGGATAAAATAGAACTATATTTAGTCCAAAAGTAATTGTAAATCCTATGTAGCAAATCAGAATGTGAGGTTCATTTTAAGACGCAAAAGAACTTAAATGGCCCGCATTTAATGAATATGCAATACCATATTGTTTTCTATAACATCACACATATTCAACAATATGAAAATTATTGGAAAATCTACCATAAAATCATTACAGTTTGAACCCGTGACTCGCGAAACTCGTCCATCGCAGATTTAGACAATTGCTAGGAAAGCAAAGCACCGAAGAATATCAAGCTCTGTTAAAAAATAACAAGTGTCACAAATTTGCACACTTGGGAGGTTGATAGATCAAGCATTTCTTTTTGAGGAAAGATCAAGCATTTCTTTTTGAGGAAAAGATCAAGCATTTCTATCTAGCTACTTTCCAGCTAATGTGCACATCGGGTATCTGCTTTAAAATCAACTTCATAGAAGTCTCTTTATTATCAACAAGCTATTAAAAAATCGTTAAAAACTAAGCCTAATATTAGTTGATAAAAATATTATTTTGTGTAATATGTCATGTTTTTAAAATTTATTATGTGCATTGGGAGGTAATTACTCATTCTTAAGTGTCATCTTAAAAGGCAACCGATTGGCCCGGAATAAAAGTATAATGGTATGAGAAGGCATGCTGGCCATTTCTTATTGAATTGAAACGATCCTACTTTAAAAGGCAACCCCAATTTTTATGGACCCGACTCCGCTGCAGGACTATGTTATTCTAAATCGAACCGTTCATCTATGTTGAGATCCGTGCATGAAAAAAATTCAACAATCTGATTTAGAATAACAGGGTCCTGCTCTCCTATTTGGAGAGCAGCGGAGTCGGATCCAATTTTTATATCGTACAAGTATCATTACACCTATCGCATTATTCTAATATAGGGTTTTGAATTTTGATTAGGAAAAGTATATCGGCACACCTAATAGTAAAGAGAAGAGTTCAAATGCTTTCATTTTTTGTGCCTCCATCATGCCTCCGTTTTTAAAAACTTTAATAACTCAAAGTTTAAAACTTAAACGTCAAACTAAAACCGTTAGATGCGATCTATGTTATTTTTTCTATGTGCTCATAAAAAATTATCACATTTTAATTTTGCTTTTATGTGAATCAATAAGTTGAAAAATCAACGTCTAGAAATTATCCACATTAGTATACATTTTTACAAACTCAAGATGACAATCAAAACAAAGTTGAAATGCCATAATTTTTACACGTGCATGAATAAAATGATGTAGTTCATATCCAACGGTTTTATTTTGAATTTTAAGTTTTAAATTTTGAGTTATTAAAGTTTTAAAGAATGGAGGCACAGAAAATGGAGGCATTTGAACCCTCCTCAATAGTAAATAGGTATAAATGCCCCAAAAAAGTTGAATTGAAAATTTGTTTGAACATCTATTATGGAGATATGCACTAATGGAGATCAATATCTAAAACAAATTTGCTTATTACCCTTCTCCTTTTATTTTTTACCTGTAACCTTTGGTTTTTATTAGGATTTTATTTTCTTCATTTACTTGGATCAGATGCACTACGCCTTGAGCTCAGGACTTCCTTTCAGTTTTATTATTTTTTTCTTTTCTTTAGGATAGCTTTCAGTCTTTATTTTACTTTCCTGTTACAAAGCTTATGTAACATTTTTTATCAATCGATGAAAATGAGGGCGTGGCCCCAGTTTCTTCCTCAAAAAAATAAAAAAAATCTAAAACAAATTATCAAAACCAAGGAGATATTACCCTGCTACAAATGTCATATGTTAGGCCACCATCTCTCTTCAAAGATGGCAGAAAAGAAAAACAATTCATAAAAAATAATTATTTGGATGCTATACCATTTCAAAATATGCAATCAAGTGTTGGACTGATGAACAGACATGATGGACTGGTACCATTTGTACCAGCACATATGGGATGAGTACATGACATCCAATAATACTGAGATTAATGAAAAGTAGTATACAACATTGTGTTGTTGAATGTTTATGCTGTTTTGTGAGTATGTTTGGAATGTCATACTTCGAGATTTCGCTTTTATATTGTTGGAAAGTGGTATTAGCTGTAGGTACCAATCTTAGCAGTAGGATTTTGGGTTTAGATGCAGAAGCCAATGATACAAAATAGGTGCTGAAACTTTGTTACAGAATACTCGATCACTGAAACCGTATAATTGACATACAAATTGAGTATGCTTAGTAGTTAGTTAAAGGCGCAGGTGGTTGTTGCGGAGGCTAAAAGATCGATACATCAGAGTTTATTAGCTGAATATGAAATTTTGGGTTTTCTTTAGTGTTTTTGTAGCTGTTATAAAACAAGTTTCAATAATGAAATGGGCTTTGCCTTTTTTTTTTTTTAAAGAATAAGTTAATTCCAAAAATGTAAATGGAAAATGCATCTTCTTTGAGTATATATTTAAATTTTATTACTAATTTTTGCATTTTTCTTATTTCTGTTTTTGCATACCAGACCCAGTGAAACAATTCTTCATCAAAAAATTATCAAATCAAATCAACTCAAACTCAAACTCACAAGAATATATACTGAAAATATAGACAAAATATAATCCCCTTTGAAATTCCTGATGCCGCCAACTGCCCAACACTACTATCGAATTTTCTTCGATTTTGCCGGTCGAACTTCTTCAAATTATTTTCAGAATTTTCCACGACAAAGCCTAAGTAACCGAAGCTGTAACGGGTCATACTAAGCATAGGTACATGATGCTTCGCACCTCGCAAGATAAAATTTTGTAATCAAAACTTTGTAGAAGGTAAAATCGCACTAGCTCCGGCAACCATGCACAGATGCACTGGACAGTGATGTCTTCATCATCTATCTTCTCCATATCCATCTTAAATTGCATGTTTTATATCAATGGAGAAAAAAACGTCAGCCTCATGTACCTTCCAAAAATTACATGAAAACCAAATCAGTATAAACCGCTCTTTCAGTTCATCATACATGAAATTAGATAACACTGCGTTAGGCCACTATTATTTCTTTTATGTGTGTACCCAAGGCCCATTACAAAGTTACTCAAGGAACTGGGCTTTTAACTTTAGGCCCGTTTCTACTAGTATCTTATCGATTCAGTCTTTTTCTGACTGACGACACTATGCTACAATTTCCACCATATATTTTCTTTCCTTGGAATAAATTGAACAAGGAAAGTTAGCGGAAAATGCAAGTTGCGTGTGTTGCTGCTCTGGCTGTCAGGATAGAACAATTGATTAATTCCTCACCCATTATTTAAGACAGGTCGATTTCACGTGTGGCCTTAAATAAGCTCTCGAGATCAGACGCAAGCTAAAAATAAGAACCCAGAAATCATTCGTAAAAGTAGATTCCCCTCACTGTACGGTTTGAGATTAACTTCCAGCCGCTATGAGATTCGGGCTAGTGCAGGGGCAGTATTATTGGACTTTGAGATTCGTGCCAAGTTAAAAAGAACGGTCCAGAATCACTAATTCTAAAAGATTCCCTGTTACGGTACCGGGGAGGATCTGAATTCGAAATCATTCTCCATTCCTTCGTTAGACCCGGTCTTAAAAATTATTCCCGCTCCTCTCCCGTTCACCGTTTGTCAACGAGACAACGATACATCTCACTTTCTCCCACATCACCCCTACGCAACCACACACAGCAAACCAAATCTCACTGCCAATGGGGGAGGGGGAGGAGGTGGTGGAGGAATCACCAGTTGGGGCCACCGCCACTTCCGCCACAAAATCTCCATCCCGACCCCGCCTGTCGGTGCTCCCTCTTATAGCCCTGATCTTCTACGACGTGTCCGGTGGTCCCTTCGGTGTAGAAGACTCTGTCAGAGCCGGCGGTGGGCCCCTCCTTGCTCTCCTCGGTTTCATTGTTCTCCCCATCTTCTGGTCTCTGCCTGAAGCCTTGATAACTGCCGAGCTTGCAGCCTCATTCCCAGAAAATGGCGGCTATGTTATCTGGATTTCCTCGGCCTTTGGACCCTTCTGGGGCTTCCAGGTTTATATGGAGTTTTATTTAACTATAATTTTTTGCTGCAATTTAGAATGTGTTATTTGGTAAACATGAGGTTAAATGTTTTCACTTCCTTAATTTTGCTGTCAGTGTATTTGAGTTGATATACAGTTAGCCTTGACTGTGAATTCAGTAACTAACATTTGATTTCAAGACCAAGGGTAATAAAGGTGAATTTTTGTAGGCTGTGGGGTACTCTTCGGAACAAAATATGGTTAAATTTGATTTCAAAGTTTAATCCTGAATCAGGGCAACAGTTTTCTTTTCTGTTTGCAGCGTATACTGTTAATTAAAGCTTTTGTTTGGATCTGATAGTTCAGATTTGTTCTTCAAAAAAGGATAAATATATTTGAGCAAGGGGCATGACTCCCTATTACTATACATCACTACACTACTACATATATGACTGCATTTCTGATTTAGTCTAGATTTGCCTTTAATTGTCCTTTCATACTTCTATTATCATATTAAAAATTCCAAAATTAATCATCCCATCTTAGATGAGTTATTTATGTTATAAATTCCTCAATTATATTTGACACCAGGAAGGCTTTTGGAAATGGGCTAGTGGCACTCTTGACAATGCTCTCTACCCGGTTCTCTTCCTAGATTACATCTCCCATTCACTCTCTTTCTTTGTGCGGTTTTTCTCCCTTGTATTTCTCACTGCCGCATTAACATACCTCAACTACCGGGGCCTTCACTTGGTCGGCATGTCTGCAATTGCACTGACTGCCTTTTCACTATCTCCATTTATTGCAATGACTTTTCTCGCTATCCCAAGGATCCGTCCTAACCGTTGGATCAAGTTTGACCGGAAAAGACTAGACTTGAGAGCGTACTTCAACAGCATGTTTTGGAATCTAAATTATTGGGACAAGGCAAGCACCTTGGCCGGAGAGGTATGTTACCGAACTTTCTAAGAATTTAAAACCCATTATAATCAGACCAGCTTTATTAGCAAGTTCAAAACCTCCAATATGGGTGAAATTAATGCAAAAAAGGACACTATTCATAAAACATTTACCATATGAACTCAAATTCAAATTACCCAATTGATAATCATTCTAAAAGAGGTTTGGGGACTTGTGAAAAAAAAGGCAGTATATGAACTGCTTTATGCTTTTAATTGACAAGGTTGAAGACCCGGGCCGCTCGTTCCCAAAGGCAATATTTGGAGCAGTGATACTGGTGGTGGTGTCGTACGCAGTGCCGTTGCTCGCCGGGACAGGAGCGCTAGACGAGGCAAAGACAGGAGAATGGACAGATGGTTATTTTGCACAGGTGGGGCTTGAGATAGGGGGGAGGTGGTTGCAGTTGTGGATCCAGGCTGCGGCCGCCATGTCAAATATGGGACTGTTTGAGGCCGAGATGAGCAGCGACTCATTTCAGCTGCTGGGGATGAGCGAGATGGGCATGCTCCCAGCTATCTTTGCTAAAAGGTAATTTTATTGCTTTATTTTTCTTTTGTTATTTGTTTACTCTGGTACCAAACTTGAGCAGTACAAAAGCTAGTCAACTGTTGGTGGTTTTTGAGGTTTTTTTTTTTATTATTTGGCTAATAACAATAGGTGAAGGCAAAATTTCATAGCCATTAAGATAGCAACTCTTGTAGGTGTTTTTAAATAATTTGTGCTGTTACAAATATCCTATTGGTAACATACTGGTGTAGCCAATATTTTGCATACAGCATTCCCTGTATTTGTTTTATACAGTACAAGAACAAACTGGTATGCTAATTTGATGAGTCTGATATACCATTCCCTGTTACATTTTTGTATTTAACATTTATGAAATAATCAAATCTTTGTACCATTTTTTGTTTTGGTCATTGTTACTTTTGGCCAATAGTAAATGTTCTTAAACTTAGATTACTGATGTATATACAATTTTAACCTAACACTAAGCAAGGTCAGAAAAACAAAGAAAATGAGGAAATAACGTCAAGGTTTCATCATATTGAATTAGTTATAAGTCAATTGCAGGTACCTTGACCAATGTCCTCAACTTCTGGCATTGTAATCTTGGTGCAGTACTTTTAACCAAATTATTCAATTTGTAGGTCGAAATATGGAACTCCAACTTACAGCATCTTGCTATCCGCAACCGGTGTCATAATTCTTTCCTGCATGAGCTTCCAGGAAATCATTGAATTTCTAAATTTCTTATATGCTCTAGGGATGCTGCTTGAATTTGCAGCCTTCATTAAACTCAGAATTAAAAAACCGGACCTCCACCGGCCGTATAAAATCCCAGTAAATACAATCGGGGCCGTAATAATTTGTATACCTCCTACGGTTTTGCTTGTTGTGGTGATGTGTCTGGCTTCAACCAGGACACTTGTCGTGACCGGCTGTGTGATGATATTTGGATTTCTTTTGTATTTTGTTATTGAAAAGTTGAAAGAGAAGAAATGGGTGGAATTTATTACTACATCATCGGAAAAAGTTGAAATTGACGAGGAGGCATTTGTTGGTCTCTTGTTGGAAGGTTCATCTGTTAGGAAAGAGGAGGTCCTACAAGAAGATAATGAGAGTAGCGGAGAAGGCATCACGAAAATTGAATAGTGTAGGTCGTGTATAGTGTATAATGGAATATTGGAATGTATATATACACGCATGAACTTACATAATTTTTTCTACTTAATATTTATTCTATCGATTTGATTTTTTTTTTTACCGATGCTACCCATAGGCTTGTATTAAAACAAAAGTTATTAAATAAAAAGAAAAAGTTATATTGGAAAGCAGGTAACATGAACAGATTGGCCAACTGGTGGGCAAGTTTATTCCCCTCTCTCTCGTAACATAAGAAACCCTAAAACCTGAAACCTGAAACAAAAACCGCCATATTTGCATCACTTCTGTGTGAGCATGCAGGTTCACACTAACGGGCGGTAATGTAGTTGTAAGAAGATGATTTAGCAAGAGGCGGATTCAGGATTTTCGTTAGAGAGGTAAAAAATTATCAAATTGAATTTAAATAACTAATCATATTTAAATTCATTAATTAAATAGTTAAAACTCAAAATCCAGAGCAGTCCCGGACCATGTGGGTCCGCCCCTGGTAAAAGGTACAAGCTTGAAGTCCTCTTGAAATGGCAGCCTGAATATTCATCAACAAAGCTAGGTTGCTAGGGCCTCTATGTAAAAAAATGCTAGGCCCGCCTATCGATTTGAAACTAAAACACAATTATCGGACTTTATTAACTGATACGAGTACATAGTGGTTCACCTGACCGGATTTGATTGGCCATAAATATAATTTAATGCGAGTAGAACCAGTGTTGTAAAAAACGGTCTAGTTGGCCGATTAAACGGCCGATTAATCGGAAACGGCGGCCTAACCGTCACGAACACTCTTAACGGAGGCATGTTAGTGGATGAAAACGATTAATCGGCTGTTTTTCCGATTAATCGGCCTTTTTTCCGATTAATCGGCCGGTTTTTCCCGTTTATTTCCGTTTTATTTCCATTTATTTCCGTTTATTCCAGTGAATATTTATTTTCACATTATTTTTCTGTGATAGTGTGTGATAATAAGGTTTATAAATTTTATATTGTAGTTTTATTTATGCTTAGATATACATTCAATATTTTTTATATATATTTTTTCTTCTTACTTACTTTGAAATTAATTAATTCTTCTATTATTTATATACTATATATTTTTCTTACTTACTGATGTAATTTTTTCGATTAGTACGACGTGTTCATTTATGTAATTAAGTTGTTATCATAAACTAATTTTAATGATTTTATGTTGGAATGTTTAATTTCTTTCAAATAATATGTTATTAGTATTTGAAAATGCTTAATTCTCAATTTTATTTTTTTCATTAAATAAATGTGTTACTTAACATGTAAAATGATTATGTGTTAAGAATAAATAAGCGTAGTGTCATGTTATAATAATAAAACTAAGTAAAATTAAGTTTATTTGATAAGTTTAATGAGTTAAATAAATTATTTTTAATAAATTATGATATATATACATAAATTTAATAAAAACGTTAAATTGTCCGCATAATTCCGATTAGTCGGCCGCATACCGATTAATCACTTATCGGTACCCTATCCGTCCGACGACCGAATACCGTTATTTACAACACTGAGTAGAACTAAGATGTTCTTGGCTTCAATATTTATTAGATTGACTTCAAATTATTAAAATTGATTGACAATGATGCATTTATATACAAAATTTATAAATTAATTTAGGGAAATTTTCTAGTGTGCCCATGTAAAATTCTAAAATAGCCAATATCCCTATCAAAACATTGTAATATCCAATATTTCCACAAAAACTTCACATTCTTCCTTTTAAATAAATATAGAATTGACAATTATAACCTTTATTTTAAACAGAATCCTTTAAATCTGTGACAAGGGATATATACCAGCTTGAACTCTCCATGGCTAACGGGTTAGAATTTTCTTATTGGATCTTATTTTATTTTGAATACCAAAAGAGTTTATCAAAATGAAAGAATGCTTTATTGAGAGAAGCCAAGGCCACACCTCAATGTCAGGAGTGCCGACTGTGGATAGAAGAGTCGTCTGCAAGGACGGAACGTCGGATTTAATCGAACGGTCTGTATACGAGCAATCCTTCGGCGATCTTCTTTCGAGTTTTGAGGCCTCCTCTGTGCTCTCTTTTCCTCATAGATTATTTGTAATTAATAAATTAAATAAGATCAATTTGCAAAACACATCTTTATAGTTGGAACTTGGAAGTCTTTGATCCGAGTTCCTAATAAAAATCGACTAATAATAGTAAAAAAAAGGCAATATTTTGGGAAACAGCGAGAATTCGTTTCGCCCTTTCTTCTCAATACTCTCTTGCTCTTGAGCTTCAACCGCGCCGTCGAGATACGAAGCTACCTCTTCCCGCTCTTTTCTATTTTCCCGCTGGAATTTCAATTATTCTCTGCTCTTGAAATATTTTATGACTAATTTTGTTATTTTTCTCTTTGATCCAGAGAGTTTTCCACTTTCAATCTCAGTAAAATCCCGAAGCCAGCTTGTGATCTAGGTTTTCTTTTTTTCTTTTCTTTTTTTTTTCGGTTTAACCAATATGAGTTGCATTTCAATAACTTCACACAATCCAGATGAAAAGTTGCCATCTTTTTGCGAATCATCCCGAGTTGATACTATTGATCTCCAGTCTCGCTTGTTGAAACGACTCGGCTGAGCAAAGAGATATCTCGTCAATCTTACCAAATATCATTCAAAAAAAAAAAAAAAATCTTACCAAATTACTCGCTCTCAAATTAACCAAGCATGATTTTGACAGGCTTTGTTACAGCACCATTGGAAAGGAAAACATAGCCCTTTACAATCTATTAATCAAGTCAATTATCGAAAATGCTTACAAATTTTTGGACGCACATGTCATGAGCAAACAGACAATCACTGGTAATTCCAGAATATGTATCGGTAAATTGTCCACAGATAAATTTGGCAATGCTTTTCTGGATGCTCCCAAGAGAATTACTGAAAAGAGAATTCAGCTCAGGCCCGGTGGGAAGGTGCCAAATGGTGGCTTTATAGAGGTCGGGTCGGTGGAAGATGGTGAAGAGGTTGAGCAAGTGAGAGGCTATAGCAGCCCTTGTGTACAGAGTCAGAGCCCTTTAAGAGCTCCATTGGGTGTCCCAAAATACCGTGATTTTTATTTTTACCCAAAAAAAAATTTATTTTAATATAAATAACTACGTTTTTAAAAGAATTTTATTTCTACTCAAACCGTATATATTATTTGCGGCTTGAATTAACAATTTAGACAGCACAGAATATTTGCGGCTTAAATTAACAATTCAGACCGCACAGAATATGTGCGGCTTGAATTGTGAATTCAAACTGCACAGAATATATGCGGCTTGAAACGACTTGAATTGTGAATTCATCAACTTTTTTTTATATGTTATGGTCGTATGAAAATTTCATTTATTATTTTATTAAATAGTAATTTTTCACCGATAACCCTACAGTTATTTTTATTACAAAGAATTATATTATAAAAACTTATCAATAATTTAATCCTATTCCTCATGAAATACCATTTCCATTTATACTTGTCAATTAACAAATATATTTTATTTAAATCGTATCAATGATATTCGGATTTTGTACTTAATAAAAATTAGTTTTGCAACAGACATGTCTATATAAAAACATGTATAAATATTAATTTAGAAACCGTGTTACATGGTCTAAGTCCGAGTTCTGAAGTAAGGAGTAACGTAGAGGCAGGAGTAAACTACCCCACAACAACAGGTACGGGTTTCCACGTAAATGGGGTTGGTTGGATTTACACGTAAATGGTTGTATATCATTGATACGATTTAAACAAAATATATTTGTTAATTGACAATTATAAATGGAAATGGTATTTCATGAGGAATATGATTAAATTATTGATAAGTTTTTATAATATAATTCTTTGTAATAAAAATAACTTTAAGGTTATCGGTGAATAAATTTCTAGAGTTATCGGTGAAAAATTACCATTTAATAAAATAATAAATGAAATTTTCATACGACCATAACATATAAAAAAAAGTTGATGAATTCACAATTCAAGCCGTTTCAAGCCGCATATATTCTGTGCGGTTTGAATTCACAATTCAAGCCGCACATATTCTGTGCGGTCTGAATTGTTAATTCAAGCCGCACATATTCTGTGCGGTCTGAATTGTTAATTCAAGCCGCAAATATTCTGTGCGGTCTGAATTGTTAATTCAAGCCGCAAATAATATTCTGTGCGGTTTGGGTAGAAATAAAATTCTTTTAAAAACGTGGTTATTTATATTAAAATAATTTTTTTTTTGGGTAAAAATAAAAATCACGGCCCAAAATACATACCTAGGGGTCAATTTTCAGTTTTAAATCTTTTCGGGTCTGAATTGCCCGATATTCACAGTTTATACCGAGAATTGGGGAAGAGGTTGGCAGCCCATGGAATTAGCTTATCTGAGGATTGTGCAAATTTGTTGAATGTCAGCTTGGATGTATTTCTGAAGAGGCTAATACGGGCCGGTACTGATTTGGCACGAGCAAGACACAATAGATCTGATTTGGTGAATAATATGAATTATTCAGCTTCTTTACTAGATTTCAAAGTTGCTGTTGAATCTAAACCTGAATTACTTGGGCCTCATTGAATCAAATGGTTTAACTGCTACTTTTTTAACGTAGTTCTATCTTATAACCCTAAAGCCCAACATACTACTTTATTTTTGTCTATGGACCCTTCTGTCATTACATATATGGTTTTCTCACCGAGCCGAACCGGAAAGACATCCGTATCCGGTTTTTTCAAGTTGAAACGACCGGTCTGGTTCTAATAACACTGCAAAACATATTAACTTTTGAAACATAATCCAACTTTGAAGTAATTAATGATAGGAGCATCTTCAATCCAGCAATATATTGTAAAGAGTAAGACATCTTTTTCCACATCACTACATCAGTAATGTAGAAAATAGTGACCTTTCTTTTTTTATAAGAGCATCTCCAATTTATATTCTATTTTTTTCTTAAATAGTGCTTTTAGGGACCATCGTTTCTATATATGATCATAGAAACGAAAATTGTTCATACAACTTATAAAAAACCCCAGCTTATCCTGCCCATTATCCAACGGCTAATATCCTGACAAAAATAACCCAACCATAGTGTTTGCATGACATACAATACATATTAAAATAAAACAAAACAGTAATTTAAATCTAAGCATTTAAAGATCCGATAAATAGCATAAATTATGTCACCAAACGAGGCCGAAGTAGCTCCAGCGAGGCACCCTGCGACGCCTCCTTCAACTGTCATACTCTCACAGCTGCTCCCATTTGTTCAAAACTCTATTCCTCGCCATTCGAATTAGATTTTCGAACTGAGAGAGCTTAGATAATAGAGAACGGAGTAGGTCCGATGTCCATCGGACCTACTTTTAGGTTCAACGAGCATAATGACCGTCCGATCTAATTTAAGATTTGTGCCCACGAAAATTGAAACAGACACGCACGAAGTTTAAAGCGCTCCGCATGAATCTTAAAGCAAATCGACGGTGATTAAGTCCTTCGAACCAAAGTAGGTCCGATGCCCATCGGACCTACTCTCAAGTGTAGATAATAACTTCGGAGATGTTGACGGCGAGTATTGTATGAATTAATGGTAACTGAGGTTTTTCGGTCACCATGGGTATTTAAGTGAGTATTTTTTATCTATAGAAATTATTAAATACAGATGTACGGAAATAGAAAGAGTGTATCGTTTTCAACAAATATAGAAAGATCTGACTCAATGAGTCCGACCCAAGTTTATGGGTTGGTCTCAATGGTCCAGATCCATCAGTAACCTGATTTTCTGTGACATCCATCAATAATCTAATTTTCTGTGACATCAATAACTTGATTTTCTCAATGGTCTTAATGGTCCAGATGCCACAGGAAATCAGGTTATTGATGGATTTAGACCATTGAGACCGATCCATAAACTTTGATCAGACTCATCAGATCTTTCTATATTTGTTGAAAATGAGGTACTCTTTCTGTTTCCGTATATCTGTATTTAATAATTTCTATAGATAAAAAATTTCCCATTTAAGTTGTCCCTTTGTAAGAATTATTTCTAAATAATTGCAAACGCTTCGCATCGCTAAAAGTGAAAAACAAAATACTAGCTTGTCATTTGAAATTCAATATAAAAGCCGATGTAGATGCTCTAATAATCCATATCATGAAAAAAATAAAAAATATAATAAAGACAAATTTTGTTGTAGATGCTCTAATAGTTCATATCAAGGAAAAAATAAAAAGAACTAGATAGATGCCTCACATTACTTTGGCAACTGTTGCCAAAGTTGGTAGAGAAAGAGAAGTAATAATTTAACTATATTCGGACAAAATTTTTACATAATATCATACAAAATATTAAAATAGTGTAACCTCATTTTTCTAACTCTCTTCATTGAAATAATAAGTAATTTGTAACTCTACTATATTAAAACAATATAGGAGGTACATATTATCTATTTCAATCTCAGCTGTTGAATTTGAATCTTAGGCTAGCTGCAAACTAAGGAAGTTAGTACTTACCTTTTAGTTTTGTTCTATTGTTTTATTATTTGGGTTATTATATACCGAGGAGGGATCTAGTTACCATAATTTTGAGTTACAACAAAGTTACCACAAATATTTTTTACATTTGCAAATTCTAAATCGTCGATTCAAACCATTCAACATAATCTCCACAATAAAATGTGCTTCCAGATCATATTTTACATTTTTTTTTGAATTTTTTAACTATTTATTAAGTATTTTACAAAAACTAGTCAAATTTAGAACATTGAATTTTGTACTCATCTTAATAAATAGTAAAAAAATTCAAAAAAATGTAAAATTTGATCTGGAATCACATTTTATTGTGGAGATCATGTTGACGGTTTGGATCGACGATTTGGAATTTGAAAATATAAAAAATAGTTGTAGTAACTTTGTTGTAACTCAAAATTATGGTAACTAGATCCCTCCTTGGTATATAATAACCCCAAGTAATAAAACAATAGAACAAAACTAAAAGGTAAGTACTAACTTCCTTAGTTTGCAGCTAGCCTAAGATTCAAATTCAACAGCTGAGATTGAAATAGATAATATGTACCTCCTATGTTGTTTTGGTGGATCAGTTGCTCTCACTCTAACTTATTCCTTTCTTTGTTGCTCTCGCTACTGTAGAAAATTATGTCAATTGTGTAAGATATTTACAAAACTGTTATAGTTTTTGCATAATAGAATGGACATGAATAAAAAACTGACAAGGATCAATGAATCTGATACACACCAAATATAACCTAAAATTTACCTTCGTGAAATCCACAACAAATATGAAATTGACCCTATTGTTTAAAGTTGAAGTAATGCGGAATGAATCTGAGTTCAACTTTATTTGATCTATTAATTTATATTCATCAATCTGTAAAACATCTTATAACAAAAAAGCAATAATAAAATTGTATGAGGATCAGAGTAGAGAGACGAAGATCAAGTTTTACAAAGAAACCCTTATTTTTATTTTATTTAAATATGGTATACTTTCTTATTCAAATCAGAGATATAAAACTCTATGACTTTAGCATTTTCAGAAATTAGAAAATCAAAAGGACTTTCAGTAGATTAGATTCAAGAAAGAGATCAACCAAGCAACAGAGAAAATTCAAATCAACAAAAAGAATTCAAATCATCAAAGAGAGATGAAACTTCTTCAAATAACTTTTTCATTTCATTGACTTAAAGGTTTAATGTCATAATCTACACTGCTATTATAGTTGGGCTGTGTAACAAAAGTGAAACTGAGAAGGCCTTGGATTTTTTAGGTGATGCGACTTTCAATTGTGATAAGGTTAATATGGTGATCTACAATTATGGGTGGCAACGAGCTACTAAAGAGCGAGCTAATTTTACTCGTAATCAGCTTGTTTGTAGATCAAGCTGAGCGAGCGAGTTTGGATTTTAGGTTTCGAGCTGAAACTGCTGCTCAAAATTGACTCGTGGCTTGTCCGAGCGAGCTTAGCTGGCTCGTTACCAGCTTGGTAGATTCATAAATTTGTATATTTTATTTCCTTTTATATTTTAAATTTTCATAACATATCTTATCAATTATGGCTTAAACAAAATAACATTTATATGACTAATTATTGAGAAATACTCTTAATTCAAGTGCACAAATCAACTACCATAAATTATGTTTGCAACTAAATTCATACATACAAAAATATCAAATTCCTAAATTCATACAAATATAGTTCAATGAATAAATTCATGCATACCAAATCAAACAAATTCATTCAAATTAACTTAGTTGCTTATAATTAATTCACACATATTCTATACAAAATTACAAATCAACTTAAGCACAGTCCAAAGTGCAATTACCATAACACTAGCTATAACATCCATAGATCATAGTATCTCCAACCTGAAGTGAACGGATCCTATTAAACTATTAAATTACGTATATTAAATAGCTCGTTAATGACCGAGCTGGCTCGTGCCGAGCCAGGCCAAACTCAAACTCATTAATTCTGGCTCGAGTCTGTGGCGAGTGAGCTAGTTTTAGCTCGGTCCACTAACGAATGAGTTGTTACCGATCAAGTCACGGGCTGATACCAAGCGGGCCACGAGCCACGGGCTTTTTCGCCAACCCTATCTACAGTACTCTTGTAAATGAGCTATGTAAGAGTGGTGAAATTCATAACGCAGAGAATATTATTCATTATATATATGTGATTTGTAAAGGCATGACCCATTTGTCGTTACGACGTTACCTATTATACTTTTGTAATAAATGAGCTTTCCAAGAAAAGGTTTTTTTTAAGAATCATTTCCAAGAAAAGTGAAGTAAGGAGTTACCGAACTGTGACAAATTAGCAAATCAGGTCACAATATATATTGCTTTGTTTCAGTTTTGCAGTGTGAACTATTAACATATGTCATAACAACAGTCTGTAACCATCAATAGAAGAAACAATATAGTTTAATAGAAGATTACAAAGAGAAGATTACAAATCTCTTTGTATGACAAAGAGACTGTCATACAAAGAGTCTCTGTTGGATTTGGAGAAACATATATACAAAGAGACTGTTGTTATGACAAAGAGAAGATTACAAATCCAACAGCCTCTCTGTATACAAAGAGACTGTTGTTATGACATATTAATTACTGTAGAAGAAACAATATAGTCCAATAGAAGATTACAAAGAGAGTTAAAATGAATCTTCAAAAGAAGAACCAAGACAATTTTAAAAAAATAATAATAATCTGAAATTCAATTTCTTTTCTACATTGATGAGAATATATATTTTTGGCATGCTTTGAAATTGTCAAAATCTACCAGCACTGTTTGCATTAATTTATACCAGATAATATTGTGCTAGTACAACAAAATGAAGTTGCTAATTTTGAAATTAACTGATACTCAAAACTAAAACTGAACAAACTTTTAACACCTGAATCTAGATAGCAGCCTATAATATTTTATATGAATCTTTTTCAATATCATATTAATTTTGGTTCACTCCAAATAACAGATTCTTAGATAATATTTAAAAATAATAATTATACAAATATCAACACCTAAATTTATGTAATAATCTTAACAACTAATATCAAAATTTGTTGAAAACAAGATCCAAAGTTGTAGACATCTTCTTTATCATTTGGACTGACTATTTCTTACACTGGTGGAATTTGAAATTCATATGACGATTGATTAATTATATCAACTTAATTTAATACACGATCTATCTAAATCATAGATAATATCTATACAATTTTTTTTTAATTTTTTAGTTCGGGGAAGGACGTGTAAATTGTCATATTTATCTAACAATTATTGTTAATATAATATACCCTATTAAGTTTTTTATAACCGGTTTATCAAACAAAAGGAAGAAAAATATTCATAATTTTTTTTTGTTTTTGGTCCAAAGATATACATTTATTTTAAAGCAACCCAAAATATTCTCGGAGGCTTTAACGAGATAATGCCAAGAGTTAAGTGTTAGGTGAACCGGACAAAATAATCCTTAAATTATGGCCGAATCTCATATCCAATTTAATCAAACAATAATTAGAACAGAAACAACTTGCTTGTGGCCTCCCAAATTCCCCACACAACAATTTTTTGTTTCCACAGAAGAAAAATGAAGAAAATAAAAATATATAGGAGACAAAGGCTGTCCACTTACAAGGATTAGAAGCTGTAAACAGATTCGGATCTATGGTCATGTAGCTCTCTTAAATCTATCTTTCTTGCTTATTTGCATTTGCACCCCCATGAAACTTTAGTTTTATTTTCTCAGATATAAAGCAACTACATTCATTAAATTATACTGAAATTAGAATAGAAATAATTGAAATTAATTTAAAAGTTAATGTCACAAGCATTGCACTCATGCATTTAATTTTGATTGCTTTTAGCGTTCAATATTGAAAAAAAAGAATCTCATACATTCCAAAAATTAAATTATGATGAATGAAAGAATAGCAATTAATACTTTGGTGAACATAACGTTTTGAAAGCAATTTCATTATAATAAATATTTATATTATGAAATTATTATACATCACTGAACTTGCAAGTAAAATTACCCCCTAAAGATTTGAAATTATAATGAAAGTGTCAATATAAATAATATAGATGCTTGTGAAAAATATAAAAAATCTTAAAATTCTTGACGGAAGTGGAAGACATACAACTTTTATCAACAAGATGAACAGTCGTAATATCTCAATTAACTATAACATAGAAATCCTTTATATATGATTTTTAATTGTATGGTTATTTTTGTTCAAACATAACATATCACCGTCAATGGAGAATTGAAATATGTCCCCTCTCATCTATTAGAGAGAGGAGAGAGGAGAGACTCCATCGATGGATCTATTGCAAGTTTTAGATGCTAAAAAGTAGAAGTTAATGGCGAAGTTAGCATGTAGCAAGGGTAGGCAGTCGCCTACCTCTAGAAAAAAAAATTAATAGAAATCTAGTGGAAAAACGGATCTCTGTCTGCCCTTGAAATTGTATTTGCCTACGGAGGAGATCGCGGAAGAGAAGCTCTCCTCTTCGCCTTTGTGTTATCGACTTTCGTGCCTAGAGAAGGAAAAACATGATGTGACGTGTCTAACACGCTGTAATTTGATCACGTCACGGCACGGCACGTGTCAAAAATATATTTTTACATAACATGACGTGAAGTGACGTGACTAAAATAATAGAGCACGGTCAAATCACGTGTGGTCACGCTGTGACAACACGTGACACCACTATTCACGTGACGTGACTGATCGAGTTTGATTATTGTTTTGAAGTTTAAGTTAGTTCAAAGAAAATAAAACAAAATGTACAAAAAAATAAGAAAATGTTACAAAATAAATTATAATTAATATGTAATTTTGAAAAAAAAAATGGTCATGTAACATGTCACGTGACATGACGTGACGTGATGTGACTAAGATGGTGGAGGACAGTCATGTCACGTGATCGACAAACGTAACGTAACGTGACGTGACTGATAACGGCGTGACTAATTTCCTTCTCTAGCCGTGCCTATGCTCATTGTACCGCCTTTAAACTTAATTCTAATTTTTTTAAATGTGATTTATAATTTAGAAAGTGTATCAATTTTTCTAAAATGTTACTTAGTTGATGTACCAATTTGTTAACTAGTCTTGTTTTAAGATTTTTTTAAATTGATGCATGTATTAATTTTTTTTAACTGCTCGTTGTTCTCTGTTACTTAGTTTATGTACTATTTTTTTTTTAAATAGCGTTTTAGAAATATAATATGAACATAAGGTAGTAGGCAGGTTAGAAATTCGTTTGAATTTGTATATGTACTGATTTGTCAATTAAATTTTGAAATTGATCAATCTAGGTGAAAACTCCTAAATTATGACATATACCGAAAAAAAATTGTAACCATATATGCTCTCCTTTTTAGCTGTACCATAGAGAATTTTTGTCTACCCTTGATCAAAATTCTAGTTTCGCCCCTGGCAAAAGTATCTAGTTAAAACGTATGGCAAGAGCAACTGAATTGTATATTATATATTAGTATTCACAGAAATATCATCTTACATTTTATTTAATTGGAAATGTTCTTGATAATATAATGTAAATGTTAATGTTATAAAGGGGCTTTGTGAAAAATGTCCATATGATAAAACATTAGACATCAGATTTCATTGTTGCTTTCATTCAGATTGGGGACAAAGAAAGACCTATCAATACCCAGGCCCACTGGGCTCGTGACCGTTACAGCAAGAGCTGGCCCAACACAGATTTGGTGGAGGCGTCAAGACCTGCCAACACCTAGGCCCACATGTCAGGATGGCCTATTTAATTGGACGGTTTAGCATCAGCAAATAGTTTATATGGTCACGGTCAAATTAAATCTAACACTACAATTAAGTAATTTCTATAATATCATGACAAATTTGTTGCTATTTAATAGAAAAATCGGATATAGTATAGAACTATAGATATCTAGTCACTATACGGAAGAGACGCGAATTCGGTGTTAACAAAAATTCTTTGCAACATGTCAAATTAGAGAGATTTTTATTTAAAAATACTAATAGTGAATAGTCCAATTGAGTTTCAGAGATGATAAAAAGGTTGACAAAACCCAACAGTGAAGAACCTCCAATTGTTTTTGTTCTAACAAACAAAACAATGCTAAAAAAAAATGTCATTTAAGAACTTTTTAAGGGGGGATTGTGAGGTCATTAAGCCCGTCTTTTAAGGGGAAAAATAAAAAATGAACAAATATGAAACTATGAGAGGTTCCCTCACTGTCTCACTAACTTAGATTAAATAAATATATGAAAGGCAGAGAGAGATTAGGCTCGTGATGGGTCCGTGCGGCTTGACCCAAACCCCAAGGGACTTGACTCCAAGGCGTGCTCGCTTTTTGACATTTTATCATGAAAAATGTTTACAAACATAGGCGGTGGATCCAATATGTTTTTAGCCTCCCTTTTTTTTCTCAGTGCTACAGGTACAAATACAATTGAGTGTTTTCTTTGCATGTGCTGCTAATCTGTTCTTGCTTGTCATTGTAACAAAAAGGGATGTAAATTTTTTTTTTCTCTGCATGCACTTTATAGAATTTAGAAAAAATACAACTGCTTTTCCTGAATATCATCAATTTCGTTTGCATGCATTTATGCATTTATGCAATTCAAATGATTAAAGATGACAGCGGAGTCTCTCCAACTATTTAGTAAAACTTCTAATTTTTTTTTTTGACATCCGACAAACTTTTGTAAGCCACCCCATAAAGTTTGTTATTTGGGGGAAATTTATAAAAACTCAGGTAGTCTCAATTCGATATTGATTATTCGATGGTTATCGGATTAAATTTAGTCTAATATTCGACTTAGACTGTTTAATTTGTGTCGAAATTTGAATAAAATTTAAATTGTCTTATAAATCTAAGCCGAATATACTAATTTTGACACCGATCAAATACAGACTCGACAATAGATCGAATTTGTCTTATGCATATCAGAACCCCATTCGCTCCCGTCCTTGAGCTCTTTGATATGTTTGAGAGATCAGGTGAGAGTTCTCTATCTACTCCTGCAATTTTAAATGCTTGTGAAATGTACTTGCTTCGAATCCGGAACATATCTAATAATTTACAAACAAGTTATGAATATCTATCTAATTGGAATCAAAATACTAAACTCGGATGTCTACTATTAGATGTGATATCTGAAACCGGATCCCGACACCATTGTTTGAAAAATAATAAATATATTGATTGAAATTCGGACCATTATTGTAAATAACGGTATGCGGTCGTCGGACGGACATGGTACCGTCAAACGATTAATTGGGAATAATTGAAAATAATCGAGAATAATCGGTCATAATTGGAAATAATCAGTCGATTAGTCGAAAAAATCCGTGACAGTTTGATCACCGCCAACGACTAATCGTCCGATTAATCAGTCTAAACTTTAAACAAACGAATACTGCTCGGATACAAGTTCAAATATAATTAGTATTTCAACTGCGCTCCCCTCAGATAGCATCTCTAGTCGAATCCGTATCCTCTGCATTAACTCAAAAAAAAATCTTTCGAGTTAATGCATCTGGACCGTCCGATCTGCTTTAAAATCCGTGCAAATTAGATCCACACTAATATTGAAGAATCTCATGCTTTTTAAAATCAAACGGTCGAGATACATTAACTTAAAAATGCTCTTTTGAGTTTACGCAGACAAGGCGGATTCATCTCTGGTCAGGGGATGAGATTATGAATAGGGCGAGTGAATCTGACATAATGTTTTACACTGTTGTTGATGTGTTCTTTTGTGTTTCATCGAGATATCGACAGCGTCCTTTCGATACTCGCCGAAAGCGAACATTACGGACGTCGTTCGCTGCACTTGCAAGAGCATCTGCCTCTCTGCCACGTGGACACACAAGGACAATTATTATTCTGGTATTTTTATAATTCTGCCCGCGTGGAGAAGTACCGATTTTTTTTTTATAGACATAAAATAAATTAATTAATTAATTCAATACGAATGAATATTTATAAAAATAGAATGAACTGCGTTGGCATTTGGGCGATTTAAATTTGAACGATAGGTAATTTGAAAATTTACTCTATATATGCGAATTTGGACATTTTGAATATCAACGCTGGTATTCTATTTTAGATAGAAAGATAAATGTCTAATTTTTTAAATTTATATAATGTCTATAAAAAAAATTCATTCAAATTTTCAAACTTACGTTTTCTTACACATATATTGTTTGTTTATCATTAAATTAAGAATAATGATCGCTCCTCCCCCCTCTCAAACTATCATTCTCACCTCAGTGTTCCAACTAGTTCAAATGTTTCTGACCAAGTTTTCAATTTTGAATCCCGCAACAAGCCTTTATACCTCGCTCATCAAACATTTAAACCTCAAGCCTCTCTTCTCCCTTCTATTCTCTCCTCCACCGCTGCCTCCTCTCCACCCTCATCTCCGCCCTCCCCTCTTCTCCTCTCTGCCTCTGCCTCTGCCGAGGCGGAGTACGATCTGAGTTCTAGAGAGAGACGCAACGAGAAATATCGGAGAAGAAGAGGAAGAAGCTAGATTGATCTAAAGGGAGATCCGAGTTTGCCCCTTCGCTATAAGCTTCGTAGCATAAGTAGACAGAGATTTAAAGACTTGACACAATTACTTTAAAATATTATAGACAAAGATTGTAGATAGATGTTTAATGACTTGAGAAACAAAATTTAAAGTGCCTATAAATTTTTACTGTAATTTTCTTTTATAAATTATATGTAAAGTTTAAATGTTTGACACGACTACTTTAAAATAAATTATATGTAAGGTTTAAATGTTTGTAGATAGATATTTAAAGGACTGCGAAGCGAAAAAAACTAATAAGTTTAGGGTTGTAAACATATGTTTAAAAGCTTGACACAAATATATTAAAGAGTTGTAAACATATGTTTAAAGGTTTGTGAAACAAAATAAAAAAATAAAAAAATAAAAAAAATGATAAGTTAGTGGCTTTAGACATAGGCTTAAAGACTTGACAAGAGTTATTTAAATGGTTGTAGACAGTGGTTAAAGACTTGAGAATTTAATGTGTTCACAGACTTTTACTGTAAAAAAAATAGCAACACGAAAATAATTTAAAAATATTTCTTTATGAATCTCATTTGAAAGAGAAAATAGAGAAAACATTTATATATTTTTAGATTCGGAAAATTTGTCACCGATCATTAGAAAAATGGATGAGATTGATCAGAAGAAAAAAAAGTATGTGAAAGGGATCTTTCATTTTTTGCTTGAAAACATAAATAGTTAGACACAATTTCAAGATTTAAAGAATTGTAGATAAAAGTTGAGTAAGTTGTGAGTAGGGGTGTAAACGGACACGGATATCCGGCCGGATATCCGCTCCGAATCCGCATATAATCTGTATCCGGATTTAAACGGATACGGATATCGCGGATACGGATAATTATCAATTACCCATGGAAGATGCGGATACGGATACAGATATGGTTTTAAATTTTGATATCCGTTTACTATCCGTATCCGTATCCGTATTATGTGAGGTTTTAAATTATTTTGCCTTCAAGGGGATTTGAACTCATGTCATGTGAAATGAAAGTCTAAGCAACCAAGGTACAAACCACTACACCACACTATTAATAAAATAAATGTCTTATATTCTCTCATCTTTCTAACATTAATATCTCCATCAACTTACAATTATTCATTTATTTTTATATTTAAATTTTATTAATTATTAATTATATCTTAAAGTTCATATAACTCAATATCCGACAATTATCCGTTCTATATTCGTATTCGAATCCGTATCCGTAAATTATCCGCTCCGTACCGTATCCGTTTAAGGCGGATATGGTTTTAAATTTTGATATCCGTTTACTATCCGTATCCGTATCCGTTCATTAAAAGGTGGATACGGATTTGGTATTAGCATTATCCACTCCGAATCCGCTCCGTTTACACCCCTAGTTGTGAGTAACACTTTAAAAAAAATTAAACAACGCTTTAAATATTTGAACACGAGGGAGCGTCAACATTCGAAAAAGACGAAGGACTTAGAAAGCGCATATTGAAATTTGTTTGGAGAGCAATTATCAGGCTCCTTAAATTAAAGACTTATTCATCAACTATTTGCAAAATTATTCAAATTATTCATCATAGATAATATATTGAGAGGGTTTACATGGCTCGTGTTTTTATCTTTGTTTTCACAATTTAAACGGTCCATCCAAACTGTTCAACATGATCTACAGCATGATTTATATAATAAAATGTGTTTAGAGACTGAATTTTACATTTTTGAATTTTTTTTACAGGGTACAAAGTCACTTTTTTTTAAATAATTTGGACCATTTAAATACAATGTTTTTTTATATATCTAAAAAAATAGTAAATTCTTTTTTTTATAAATATAAAATTTGGACTTCAAGGGAATCTTAATATAAAGGTTATACCGGCTATTCGGACTTGCAAAAAAATAAGAATATAAAACATAAATAAAACATGAAAGATATGAGATATTTATACTCTAATCTAATGTATTATGTATATTTAAACCTCCTAAAGAAAATTGCTACAATGTCTCCAAGAATTTAATATAGTACATAAAACTGCTCAGTATGATATTTATATTAAAATATATTTTACTATTAAATTTTATATTTTTGAATTTTTTTTACTATTGTTTTTGATAGGTACAAAATTATTTCAAAAATTTCTAAATCATAAAAATAAATCTAGACCATTCAAAAATGAAAATAAATCTGCTGTGATTCTCGGGGAATCACAGGACCCTGCGATCCGATCTGAACTTTTGGTCTTTTTCAAGATGCGTGCATGAAAATTTACTTTTCCTAGAACATTTCCGAGATCCGTGCACGGAAAAGTTTCAACCGTTGATCTCAGAATTTCATAATCCTGCGATCTCTCTCGGAATTGCAGCAGATTCGGGGATTTTTTTTAAAAACCGTAAATAAAAAATTAAATCTACGAAACCAACATGATGACCCTCGGATTTACAGAAACCATCAGAACCGAGATGCCAATTCGGTCCCAAACGATTTTTTTTTCTCCGGACCGAATTGGCATCTCGGTCTTCCTTTATTTTTAATCTTGGCGCGCCTCAGGCCACAGAAAATCCACAACTCCTCTGGACCGAGATTGCCATCTCGGTCCCATTGTTTTTTCCTCCGGACCGAGAAGCCAACTCGGTCCCAATGTTTTCTTTACTCCGGACCGAGAAGCCAACTCGGTCCCAGTTTTTTCTTTACTCGGGACCGAGAAGCCATTCCCTTCTTCTTTCTCCCATCCTCCTTACCCGAGAGCTTCTTCCTCTTCCTCTACCCGAAACCAAACCTAAAAAATTTAATTTTAACCCCTCAAATTTTCAGCCATTTTTTATTCTAATTACATATTTGAATATAGTTTTGAGAGAAGAACAAGAAAAGCTTCAGATCTACAAGTTTCATTGGGTACGTGATTAAATTTATTTTTTGAAAAAAAATATCCGAAATTTATAATTATTTAGTTTAGTTATAGAATAAATTAGTTTTTTGTAGTGTATTGTAGTGTAATTTAATGTATTATAGTGTGAATTTTTAATTTAGGAAAAAAATCCGAATTTTAATTTTTTTTGTACAATTATTTAGTTTAGTTTGTATGTAGTGTAAATTAGTTTATTTTAGTGTATTGTAGTGTAAATTAGTTTATTTTAGTGTTATTTATTTAGTGATTGTAGTGTATTTTAATGTATTGTAGTATAAATAAAATGTATAAGTAGTTAGAGTAATTAGAGTAATTTAGAGTAATTTAGTGATTGTAGTGTATTTTAATGTATTGTAGTATAAATAAAATGTATAAGTAGTTAGAGTAATTAGAGTAATTTAGAGTAATTTAGTGTAAATAAATTTAGTGTAAATAAATTTAAGTGTGAATAAATATTTAGTGTAAATAAATTGTATAATTTTTTAGTGCAAATAAATTTAGTGTGAATAAATATTTAGTGTAAGTAAGTTGTATAAAAATTGTATAAATATTTAGTGTAAATAAATTTTATAAATATTTAGAGTAATTTAGTGTATAAATTTATTGTATATAGTGTTTAGTAATTGTATAATGATTTGGTATGTAGGTAGAGTAATCTTGGTAATGGTTTTTTTTAAAAATAAATGTAGAATAATTTAGGCTTTTTTTAGTGTAATTTAGGTTTTTTTTTATTTAGTATAATTTAACTAATTGTAGGTTTTTTTAATTTTGTATGTAGAGTAAATTAGCTAAAGGAATTTTTGATTTGTTAACTAACTGGAGTTTTTTTATGTTGTAATTTTATTTATATTGTAGTGCAAAATGGCTGCTGAACAACGCTTGTTGCAATTGCCTGCTGAGGAACACAAGATATCGTTGGTGAATACAACGGTATTTGTTTAATATCGTGTTGGATTTAAATTCCAAAATAAACTTGGAAGTTTAAATTAATTTTTGTTCTTTACATTATTTTGCATGAAATTATCGTTCCAGCCTATTCGTTCACTGCGTACTGGTTCTCGGCAAATGGGCATTCATTACCAGCCTCGGATGAAAGAAGGTTTGGTGTACTTAGGCCTGTACCAGATGAAGGATGTGACGCATTGTCAGATTGATAAAGCGTTGATCACTGCGCTCGTCGAGAGGTGGAGGCCCGAGACGAATAGTTTTCATCTTCCAGTGGGGGAGTGCACAATATTCATCGTTCCTTACGTCTCAATAATTTGTTCACCAAACGACTAGCCGTCCGACCAATAGATGGTCGGCTACCAGATGGTCCTGCTTGACTAGCAGATGCAGATGCCTCTGTATACCTAGCAGATGCAGATGCCTCTGGCCGGGTGCCAGATACGCTTCTCCGTCTTTCTTGTGGAGCAGATGCCTCTGTATACCTAGCAGATGCAGATGCTTCTGGCCGGATGCCAGATACGCTTCTCCGTCTTTCTTGTGGAGCAGATGCCTCTGTATACCTAGCAGATGCAGATGCTTCTGGCCGGATGCCAGATACGCTTCTCCGTCTTTCAACAGTTGCCCCTGCACAATGAGGATATAAATATAATTGAGTGTGTAAAATCTTAATTTAATTAAAAATATGTACTAATTCACAATTACGATGTGGATACCTGACGGTCTTCTTCTACCGGATCCCTCTGGACGTTGTACTCCACTGCGTGGCCTACATTGAGCTTCCATAACATCCATAGCATTTGGAATTCGCTTGTGCTTCCTCCTACCCTTGTTAATTTTATTTATGTCCGGCTTGATTTTAGGTGCTCCCAACTCGTATATCCAATTGCGGTGGCTGCCGAAGCTGTGAAACTCACCTCTCCACGTGTTGACATAATTTTCAACGCTATAATAGTGACTTACATATCTCATCGGATCTAGATGTCTCTTACAGCACACCGCCAAGACGTGGTTGCAGGGAATGCCAGTAAATTGCGGTTTCTGGCAATCACAAACAGCCATTCTCTGCTCCCCTTCTGGAAATCTAACTTCGTACTTCATGTCTCCCTTCACCCCCTACAATCAATAAATCATGTTATTTAAATATTACAAATTGAGAAAGTTATACTAAATTTAAGAAAATATCGGACATACCGTTCTTTGGGTTCCATCATGATCGACGACCTCGTAGACGGGAAATTCACCACCCATTGGTATCACTAGGTGCTGCTTTGCTTTGGCAATCCGACGTTCTAACGCTGTCATGATTTTTCCTGATAATCTCATTCCATTTTGATGCCAATTTCGAGCAACCGCACCTCTTCTGACATACCAATCCACAACTTTATAGAATGTGCGATCAACTATTGCCGTTACAGGCAGTTGGCGAGCCACTCGGAAAACATTGTTCAATGATTCTGATCCGTTCGTAGTCATAATACCCCACCTATTTGGGCCTCCGTCATGACATTGTGCCCATTTATGGAGTTGCAGAGGCTCTTCTTCGAGATTTTGCAACCTTTTACCACACCACATGATGTACTGGTGAGTAGTAATGCTCCTACCTTCTATCATTTCCATACCCTCATCAAACCTCCAAGGTTTCATCTTACCCACAAACGCAGTGAAAATTGCTTCAATTACTCTGTCCTTGCACAACTTGTACACATTCGCCGCAATATGATGAGCACACAATCGATGAACTGCTTCACCCCTCTCCTCGCACCACCCTAAATCAGTACGATCAAACACTGAACGGATTGCAGCATGCTGGTCTGATATAACACATATCCGACCGGGGCCGACAACATCTTCGCGTACAAATTGCATAAACCAGCCCCAATTATCTGAAGTCTCCTCTTCCGCAATTCCGAATGCTATTGGCAGTAATTGTTGTTCTGCATCATAAGCGCATGCCATGAATAGTTTTCCTTTGTACCTGCCGGATAGGTGTCCTGCATCTACACTTATAACTGGTCGGAGATATGGCCAGGATTGAATGCATGGACCGAAAGCCCATGCCGCAAGGATGAAAATATGTTCGCCCAACGTGCTAGATGGTATGTGATCAATTCTGTATCTTGTACCTGGATTAGACCTCTGGATTGCACCGAGCATAGAAGGTAGCAGTTCGTAAGCTTTCTCCCAAGAACCAAATAAATCGGCAATAGCTAGCTCCCTCCCTCTCCAAATCTTGCTGTATGAAGGCTCAACCGTTTTGAACTCCTGTCTAACTGCAATTCGACATGATTTTATTGACATCTCCAGGTCCTCCTTGAGACCCGGTTTGATTATATCTGCAATCATCCTGGCAGTCATCTGACGACTGTCTGCTGTACATGCAGTACTGTAACAATTGTGCTCGTATGGGTTTGTTGCAATTGTCCAATTGCCCGTCGCAGTGGTTTTTGCGTATACCCTCCACGGACACCCCTCCACTGTACATACAACCACATATCTGTTACGACTTGTCTGGGTTTGTTGTATTTCTAAGTTATTATCCATGGCATATCTATTCAACTTCGATTTAAGATCAGCTTTGGATTCAAATATCTGTCCCACCGAAAATGGACCGTCGATTCTGGGTGGATGACCAAAAAATGCTTCATCCTTGTACGGCATCGACACATCGTCATGAAATGCCGAACAAGGATGCTGCAATCCCCGATTAATAAAAGGAATAGACGATTGCCACTCATTCCTTACTTCTTCCATCCTAATCTGATCCTCAATTTCGGCCATTTCCTCTTCCCCGACAACCGTGTCATCAGGGTCAGAGCTTGTTTCTGAGTCAGTATCATTATTCAGTTGGTCAAAATAATTCTGCAAATCAACCGGGGGTGTTTCGGGGGTTTCATCACAATGTGCCGGTGAATCAATCACCGGTATGTCTCTGCTAGTTCCGGGTACACTACCCGGGTATGGGTCATAATTGATCTGACTAACAACTGGTACTGACTCAACCACTAATTCAAGAAGTTTAAAATTCAATACCGGAGTGGCATTCGCAAGCACCATATACCAAGTCGCTTCGTGGTCTATGTTGAACAACTGGTATTTTTCTGCTGAGCCAGGTGGTGCCGTGTTCAAACGTGCGCTGATTGTCAGATCGAACCGGCTAGGGAGCAAACGAATGCCAACATATATCTGTCTTCTTAGCTCATCAAGACTAGTTGAGTTAGTAACAGGAAATGTACAGGTCGGTGCGTCTGTAATTTCGCGTCTGTGATACACATTTATTAATACTTGAGACATTTCCTGAACAAAAAATTTCACGATTAACCTTTGACAATTTTCAATTTTACAGCAAAAATTATTATCATAATTGAAAAAAAGAA
Source organism: Carex parvula (assembly GCA_025461045.1). Classification (NCBI taxonomy): domain Eukaryota; kingdom Viridiplantae; phylum Streptophyta; class Magnoliopsida; order Poales; family Cyperaceae; genus Carex; species Carex parvula. The sequence goes on along the minus strand of JAJGRW010001048.1, from coordinate 445,493 downwards.
CTTACTACAGTATTCAGACGAACGCTAGAGGCACAATGCAGGAGCCGATCTGTAATTTGGAAAACTGAAACTATGCACAATAGAGAGGCATGAAGGTCTCGGAGAGAAAGAGGTGAGAAAGAAAGAAGAAGCTCAGAGGTGCTCAGAGGTCTCTGTCTCTGTCTCGCAAAAAAATAATGCAGAGAGAGAGCAGAATATATTTTTTTATTGGATAATAACATTCTGGACCGAGAAGGCTACTCGGTCTGGCCGAAAAAAATAGTCTGGACCGAGATGGCTACTCGGTCTGGCCAAAAAATTCTCCGGACCGAAATGCCATTTCGGTCCAGAGCCGACAACACGATCGGCCACATGCCACACAGTTTGGCTCTGATTTGCTGTGAAAAAGGTAGGGACCGAGATGCCAATTCGGTCCGGAGAAAAAAAAATCGTTGGGACCGAATTGGCATCTCGGTTCTGATGGTTTTTGTAAATCCGGAAGGTCATCATGTTGGTTTCGTAGATTTAATTTTTTTATTTACGGTTTTTAAAAAAAATCCCAGATTCGGACTCTTCAAAAACAGTAGGTCCAGAGTCCAGACAATAGAAATCTTTTGAGAATATTTTATAAACGTAAAGATTAGGCGAAGCAAAACTTTTGACCCCTCAAAGGAGTCAGGTTTGCTTAGAGTCTACATTTCCATCATTAGCCTTATCTTCTTCTATGGTCGCTATCATGACATCTAATAATCCGGGTTTTGAGACAATTAGACAAATGAGGTGAGCTAATTAGTACAAAATTTTACAAAGAACAAAGTACCTTTTTCAAATTGTTTGGGGCACTGAATTTAAGTAGCCTTCTAGACCGTGCCGCATGCGTTTGTATGGCGTGTACACATTTCACATTTGCTTGAATGATGCTGATTTTTATTTTAAATTTCGTGTCGTGATCACAAGTTGAAAGTCATAATTTATTATCTTCGGCTAAAATAATCATGCAATAGAGACTCGTCTAGTCGTCTCTAGTTTGTTTGTTGGAGGAATCCAATATATTTGATTGAAGTGTTTGTTATTTGTTGCAAATCATGCCGGGCTTCATTTGATTTTTTTGCCAACCATATTTTAAAATTAACAGTTCAATTATTATTTCTAGAAGTATGTTTGGTTGGATTGAGAATATGTAATTCGAAATAGTTTATTCAGTGTTTGGTTGGATTAGAATAGTTAAAATAGTGAATCTAAACTTTTTGTCTTATTAAAATAAACTATTTCTAAGATGACTAATATAATAATACAAACAATAACTATTCTTGATTTGACTATTCTAATTATTCTTATTTTGCAACCAAACATATCTAGAATCTCCAATTTCCGTTAAATTTGGGTCTAAAGATATCTAATGAATCACGCTTCAACCAATAGTGAATTGTCTTTTTTTTTTAAACCTTCGCAGAGACTGCGAAATTGTGGAGGAGAATCAAACTCTTGATTTTTGAGTAACCAACCATTCTAGAACTTTATCCTAGCCAACGGTGTTACCTCCCCTTTCAACCATAGTGAATTGTCAAAACACGACACAATATGGTAGAGTGTGCATGTCTTTCGACATGATTTGTGCTTGTGTGTTAGACGGTGATGCGTGCCAATGTTGTGTGAGGACGGATGCATGTTCAAGATATGGAGGTCAATTGATCCTTATTTATTTCAAAAAATTTATATTTACATACGATTTTCTATAAAGTTTCGAATAAAATGCTATAGATACTGTAAAATTGATCATCATTCGCAACACAGAAAATTTATATAATTGATTCTCATTCACGTTTGATCTCCATAACTCAAAAGTCTAGCTTCTGCCCATGATCAGAAATGTGTACGAAAATAAACATTTTCAATACGATACGATACAGTATGACACGATACGTGAATAAAAATAAATACGATACACATAACATGCCATATTTTTTTCAAAAACTCTAAATATAAAACCAACAGTATATTCGGTGTACCGTAATGTACAAGTGTAGTATGTCTGGTTGTCTACTGAGCAAAGGAGAATTCGAAACCATCTCCAATGAATCATTTCATTTTAGTTTCAAGAAAAAGAAATTGTACGAAACAAACAAACAGAGAATTGGAACCACTGACTAGCTGAGGTCATTGGAAAGGGAAGACTCGTGCTTCCGGCCTACACATAGTGGGGCCCATAACTTGTACGGTTGTGCCTCCTCTTACCAGCAACGCGTGCATCTCTGTCTCGTCTCTGGGCCCACCATCCATTGCATTTTCATTTCCAAAGGTTTCTTAATTCTTATCCAATGACACTGAGACTAGTCTATAGTATATACTGCGTTACGGACTCTGAGCAACATTATGGAAAGATAAAATATATACCATGGCTTTGATCTTCTGCGACTAATTTAGTATCATGTTCTTTTGTGTTGCTTTTATAAATATTTTTCAGTGTTTTTGGGTAGTCTTTCTTTGATGTAAATTTGTATTTTCGGTGCAATAATTAACAATAGTTAAATACGTTAAATACAAATTAGCTTATAAATATATTTATTTTGAAATTTTCAACACACAGAAGTTACACTAAAGATTAAATACTCATAACATAAAATTTCAAGATGTTTGAGCCGAAAAATATATTAAAATATTGAAACTAATTAAAAATAATTCTTCACACTTGATAGCTTCTATAAAAAAAATTAATAATAAAATAAAAGTAATTAATAGTTGGATTCAATAAACCAATCTATAACAACAAACAACGACATCAACACAATATTTTCCCATTCAAAATATATTTCAACCAAATAATAATTCGATTAGACAATCTTTCTCGACTTAGTTCTTTCACATTTTCTTAACGCAGACGAATCATCACCATTTTTTATACCATAGTGACAAGATTTGCATATAATTCGTTTTTTCGACGTTACCGAACCGAACTCCGAATAAAACGCAGAAAAACATATAATACGTTTTATTCGCGAATAAAACGCGTATAAAATGCGAGTTGACGAATTATTCACGATAAAAACGCGAAAAAATAATTTCTGAATTATACCCTAGTGACGAATTTTTGACCTCGCCGAACCAAACCCGAACTATTGATTTGTCACTATGCCAAGAACCGGCGCATTTAAATCAGTAGGAACACACAGAAGGCTACAAAGTTAGACCTAGATAATCCAACGACAAATGTAAAAAACCCTTTTCATTTATGACGCATACAAACTTTGTACCGGATCCAAACCCGAGGTAAGCTTTGTCAGGTATAAAGGCCGAAGACAATGAAGCCTTTTCTCTTCCCTAAGTAACGGGTAGATTTGTATTATTATGTCAATAATGCACACAACCCCATGTGCCCCATTTCATGTTGCATTATTGTCATTTGCTTGTTTTCAGTGATGAACAAGGCTTAACTTAAACCAGCTTTGTTTAATAAAGTACTTGAAATGTACCTCTTAAAATGTATGATTTTGTTCCTGGAGGTCCCATTGATTAGTTTACACTTTAATTTGGAGTGTTGCATACCATAACGCGGTACCTATTTCTATAGTTTTATACCTAAAATTATATTTAATATTTACAAGGATTCTATTTGAATTTTGAATCTCATGAATCTTTCACCCGTTTTTTATAAGAAAACAATAAATCTATTTTTGTATAATTTTATATATATTGTGTATGAATCGGTAAGGTTTGAAAACAAATTAATCATCTATTAAATAATTCGAACAATGAATAGTTTAATTCTATCGAATTTAATATGTAACCCCTCTAAATCATATAAAACATATTTACAATTTACCTTTTTAAAATTTTGATAACTGCAGCAAAAACTACAATCGGGCCCAATAAATTATATTTATTAACAATTTAAGGTTTTTAAAACTTAAAGCAGGAACGATCTGGCCAGACTACAAACAGATCCGGTATGGGATGAACTGGGGGCATGGACCACTGAAATGGGTCCGATCAAGACCCTTAAATTTGGGTCCAATGACATCATCGTAAATCAAAAAGTGGTCAAAGCTACTGATATGACATAAGAGCATATGACCACCTTTGCATTTTGGTTCTGTCGGTAACAGTTATTCTTGCTTCTCTCGGTTAGTTTCTAATTCCAAACATTCCAAATCAGACCTTTGACTAATCAGATTGATAAATTCTCACATGTTATATTTGATATGGCGGGTCAATATTCCGGTCCCATTTTTTTTTTTTTTTTCCTTTGGACCATTTTAGAAATGTAATATATTCAATCCAATTACCTAAACACACCACATGTGAAACAAAGAAACAAGTAACAACTAAGCACATACTTTACATAAGGTATTATTGAGTCCGGCTACTATAACACTAGTGTCATTTCAAATTAAATAACACCACATCTTAAATCATTGGATCTACTTTAATATTCGTTTACAAGATAGGACTGGAATGACACTAGTGTCTTGCACGAATATTAAAGTAGATCCAATAGTTTAAGATGTGGTGTTATTTAGTTTGGAATGACACTAGTGTTATAGTAGCCGGACTCGGTATTATTAATGAAATCATTTATGTGATGTATACATACGCACATTCATTTTGAAAGAGGTGAGAATTTAATGTCTAATGATAGGAGAATTAGGGAGCACATGTGAGACTATGATGGCAACTGGTTTACCTATCAGAATTGTGCTCCATTATTATCCAATACTACCCTCTTAGTTACCTTATTTAATTAACTGAAAACCTAACAAAGCAAGTATCTGTCAAAAAAAAAAAAAAAAAAAACAAGCTCTGTACATTGTCTGCTCTGCGTGGGGCATATTATTGCCCCTTCTCTATTCTCATCTGCTGTCCTATTGGCTGACTCTACTGGGATTTTTGTTTGGCATGCACAAAAGGAGCCAAATATAATATTCTTTGTAGAGAGGGGTGCGAACTGATTTAAATGCGGGGTACTCCGTTTGAGAATTGTGTGTTTTGTAGAGAGCAAGCATTAGCTATCTTGTTTCTTTCTCCAAAGCAGAAGAGAACCCACTAGAGAGAAGAAAGTGAACTTTTTCATTAAAAGGAGATCATAAACCAAGGTGAGATAGAGTTACATTTTTCATGTATCCTTCTTTCTGGCTGATATATGATGAGAATATAATGGCTATTCTCTTGTGATGATGCGTAAATGATAGTGTATATCACAGTATCTCAGTTAGAATGGGTGTGCCATTAATACACCTTGGAATTGTTTTTCTTGCTTTATTTTCTCCTCCTTTCATTTTAAAAAGTTATTTTTCTGAGAAATTTTCAAAGCATTAGCATTGTTTTCAAAATTTCTTATTTGTTACTGACGACTTCAAGTTCTATTATATGCAGATAAGATCAAATTGAGGGTGTTGTGTCGACAATATTCAATCAGCCTTTAATCATATAGGAGGAAAGAAACTGAGAAACAGAGATACATTGCACAAATTTAAATATTTGAATTGAAATTCAAGATGGAGCATTTCCTGAAGCAGTGTGATAAGGAACTCATGAAGATGGCCATGATCAAGCATGAAGAAACCTTCAGACAACAGGTATCTTTCTTTTCTAAAAATTAAGTGCTTTACCTTTTTACATATAAAATAAGACCACCATATGAAGCTTATTTTTTTATTCATTTTTTTTGCATGAAGCACCCAATATTTCATTTCTCTGACTTGACAAGCGTAAAAACTTCCTTCCTCCCTCAATTTCATATCATAGTTTGACTTTTCAACAAACAAACTATAAGGAAATAAGGAAATTTTAATTAGCATGTCATTTGGACAGAGAAACAGAGGTTAGAAAATAATATGCTATAATGTAATGAAACAAATGTTTGTTATGCTCCATTTACATTATAGTTATAGTTATAATTCCTGAATCATAATTTGGCAAGGAAAAGGGCTGCATGAGCATTGTAAATGTTCAAAGTTAGGTAAACATACAAAAGTTTATAAATATTTTTATTTAAATAGTTAAGAATGAATAACTTAATGCTTGCTTTAAATAATTGAACCAGCATTAAACTCAATTGAAAAATCAAAACTAAAACTGTTTCAAAAGGTTGGCTAAAGAAGAAAATGCTCTTTGGAACTTGGAAGGCTTGTGACAGACAATACAACTATACAACTCAGTTTTAGACAAACTTCGTAACAAAAGTCACTTTATTTCACCATAGTTACAGAAAAATTTAATAGTATGCAGCAAAAGCACTTTTTCACACCTAGTTTCAAGACAAAGCAATTTTTAAATACTGCAAGTGTCATATCTTTTCCTTTTGTTCTTTGGAAATGTCCTTGGTTACTTGTCAATTTTTTTTTTTTTTTGCTCTCTAAATCAACACGGTGAGGAGGGAGCAGGGACCAGTTAGGGATATTTTTATACTATACCGGAAAAGAAGCATATGATATACATATTTAAATTTGGTATTGTAAGAATATTATTGTACTATTTGGAAATAGAGAACAAGTAGAAAATATATTAAGAGACATTTCATACAGGATTCGTTTTTCTTCCCCTTCCCTTTTGCAAGGGTGCAATTCTATTCAGTACATTGTAGATTTCATATTACAGGTTCAGTTTACTGTTCTCATGATTTTTGCTTGTGCCTCTTAATTTAGGTTCATGAACTTCACCGCCTATACAGAATCCAAAAACAACTAATGAGAGATGTTAAATCCACCAAGGAGCTTAAAAGGCAAAGGAGCTCCATGTCGCCCCCGAATCACCACACCAGACCGCGCCGAGCGTTAAACCTCCAACTTCCGGCTGATGAATATATAGTGAGCACCCAAGATGAACACGAAACTGAGCTTGAGCTTACACTTGCTATCGGCAGTGCCAGAAAGAAAAGAGAAGGCACGCCTCTGGCATCTGACTCAGGCGGTAGTTTTTCTTCTTCTTCAACTGAGTCTGGTGGACCCGTAAACCATGAGTGGGTCCCGCTTCCTGTCACAGATCATGTCATGGTGCGGTCGTTCGATGAGATAAAGAACCCGCCTTGGTTTGTGCAATGCTTGAGCCTTAGAATGACATGATAGGATAGTTTCAAGTTGTACTAATTAATGTTGTTTCTTGTGGTGTTTTAGTTTTAGTGCTTTTAGTTTGAGGTTTTTTTTTTCATTGTTTTTCCTTTGTTCATGGTAAGAATGAAAAAAGCCTGGCAATCTGGCAAGCTTGGCATATCTGTTAATTGCTAATTTGGTAATGGTTGATGTTTAGTACCAATTAATTTTGTTATCTAGTTGTCATAATTTTGATCCATATACGATGCTAACATGCAGCACAACGAATGAAATTTCCAATGGCGAAAAAGTAACAAGTCACCTGAGCATAGATTATTAATATTTGGAGAGAAATAGATTATGCACGCCCATGCTTTGACATTACAAATCACGGAGAGAAGTAACCAAAAGTAATTTTTGTTAAAAACAAATAGTCAACTATATATTATAGTGTCTTGAAAATAACCAACATCTTTGTGAGAGAGTTGAAAGATGAAAAAGAAGAAGAAAAAAGACATGCATGCGTCTAAAAGGAAAAAAGGCCCTTCCATCCCATTCCCATGCCCTTTTTGCATGTTTTTTGACTTCTTTACGCTCAGTAGTCTTTTTCCTTCTGAGATCGAAAACAGCGAAGTTTTTATCTGAAATGACAGAAGTATACTCAGAGGTCTAATTCTAATTCCATCCCATTCCCATTCAAGAAAGAGGTATAATTCTAAAGTTTTCAGCTTTTTTTCTTGAAAGTTTTAAGTGCTAATGAGAAAGATTTTCTAATTATTTTATCTATAATTTTTTTTAAGAAACATAAATTCTTTACGAATTTGAGGGACAAAAAGAAGACAAAAGACTCCAAGCTGATTTTAAGAAACAATTGTGATTTGAGAAGAGAAATGGAGAAACTTTTGAATGCCCCTTTCAGAGATTTGACTATGATCCTTCTAAATTTATGAATATACAAGTTACACAAAATAAATACAAGTTGACAATGATCCCTCTATATTTATGGAAATATACAGTTTACAAAGATGAAAAACTTTTGTATTTGCCGTGTACTGAATCTTTTGGAAGCTCTGATCATTTTTGTTCTTTTTGACATTGTCAATTGAAAGTATCAATTATCATCAAAAGAAACCCAACATTTGAAGTAATGAGTTCAATCATAATGCAGTTCAAAATTTTAAAAAGTAATTAGACTCAGCATGTTTCCATTATCTACTTCTTGTTGCACATTAAAAAATAAGAACAAAAAAATGCAGGGAGAATAAACGGCCCTGAATCGACAATCTTCTCAGGTATATTATCAACCTTTTGTCTATTGATAGTTAAACTAATCTTGAATATATATATAGGAATTTACCAACTGTCACGGCAATTGTTAAAATTTTCCTTCATATTGAATGCTCTTAGTTATACTCGGAACTATGAAAAGAAATGGCCAGAAAAGAAAGGTCTAAAGCATTTTTTTAGTAGCATTACAGTTTGCTACTTTGTTATTGGACTTATATTGAACAGCAATGTTTATTTTGGTACAAATACTGATTCTAAACATTAAAGAATTTGAGAAAGATAAATATGAACAAAATTAGAATAATAGCTACTGGAGAGTCCCCATAGCACCCTGCTTCTGCTGCTCCTTCCTCCATGCCACCTAAAATTGTCAACAAAAAAAAATTATTGAAAATAATTGAGAGCACCTAAAACCTGTCATCAGTATTCTCAATTTTTGTTGGTTTATCTATTAATTGATACATCTTTACACTTTACAAGTACAATAGAATTTAACTTATATCTACACTTTATACCTTTTCTCTTTCAATCCTTGAGAGACGAGGCCGCATTGAATTTGCCAAGCTCAAACCTCCCCATGCTTCCATCAATTCTCTTTCTCTTGCTTTCCTCCTATCCTCAATTTGATTTTTGGATTCTTCTACCTTCTGTTCAGTCAAACAAGCGCTCAATTTAGCTCTCTCTTTTTTCGATTTGTGCTTCAATAAAATTTCTCCCAAGCCTGGTTGTGAGCCCACATCCTCATTTCTCTTTTTGACCAAAGTATTACGTGACACTTCTTTATTGTCATACACATTTAAATCCTTTTCTGATAGAGGATTGGCGGTACTGGTAAAAGAATTCCTCTTGGCCTCGTACACCTCCCTTTCCAATTTTGACATGCGTTTGATAAGGATACTACCTAAACCGGGTACAGAATCCACTACTGTGTCAGAACCCAATACCCTGTTTTTACCAACTGCAGATCCCCGGTTTTTCTTTGCTTCTTCTACTTCTATTTCGAGCTTGGACACATGCTTCACCAAAAACTTGTCTAGACTTGGCACTGCTTGCACGTCCACCTCTTTCTTCCTCGTATCACATTCGTTAAACCTTGTACCAAGTTTGTACCTCTCATCTATACTTAACCTAGCAGCATCCACCTCTGACAAGGCTGCATTTAAACCACGCGTGGCCACTATCTCAGCCAAAGAAGCAATCTCATCTTCTTTTAACCCCTTGAGCCTCACTAGCATTGTATCCACCATACCGGGTTCAAATTCCACCTCTGATAAGCTTGTACCCGTTTCATTGTCCTCTGGGTTCTGACTGATTTTCCAAAGAAGCTCCTTGGACTCCTTGACTGTGATCTGTAAAAGTGCCCTCTTTACTGCAGCTGCCACCTGCCGGTCAACCTCAAATGCTGTTTCGAATGAAGCAGTAATTTTGTAAGTGGATTTGCTCCCCATCTGAGAAGAGGTTGTTTCAAATTCATGATGGATTGGTGTCTGGCCAGGTTGATGATTTGTTGTAGGACCTGCTATTTTGCGGGTAGGGTCGGGGCGATCGTACATCATCACACCCATTTCTCGAGCTGATTCAAAGGCCTCCGTAGCCACTTTTGTGGCCTTTTCAAGCTCCATTTCAGCCTCTATGCTTTTTATTCTGTAGATAGAAAAAGAGAATTGATTGATGTGTAATGGCAATATGTAATGACAATTGGAGGTTTCTGGTATTGGAGCTTGAATAATATCATGTTTAATTTCTGAAAGGTACCAATACTAATACCAACAAATAATTTGAGTGTAAACTGCTACAAGCACTGTTATTCATAATTAATAGGTAGGTTTAGGCAGCTGACAAGTGACAACCACAAGTACTGAGATATTTCAGAAGCAAGGGTTCCTGAACCTGATCAGTAGCTGTACCAGTACTTGTGCTGACATGGTTCAAAGTACTTAAATAAGTGCTGGCATTAAATATTCTACATGGTTTTGGTATCAACCTGACAAGTACTAAAGAGTAGAAGGATACTTTCACCTGGCTGCTTTGAGGATGCGGCACCAAGAGGCCTCCACCATGGCCAATTTACGGGCCTCCATGGCATTTCTAGCTGCCTCTTGGGCTGCAATCTTTTCTCTCGTCAGTCTTGTGTAGTGCAAATTTGAATTCTCAAGTGTCTCGTCAAGGGACAAATTCATGCCACCAGCCTCCTACACAAATTGTTCAGATATACATCAATTAAAATGTAAAAGTTTTATTAGGTGCAATAATTCCATTAAATTAAAACAAAATTTTCTTATCTACATGACAAATATCTTACTATACCTAAATGAATGGGAACAGGAAAAATATCACCATATATCCTCTTCTAATTTCTTCAAAAGTTACCCAAACTACTCCCTGTTTCCCCATTTAATTAGAAGGCAGTGAATGCAGTTTGGTCATCTTTTGAAGATCTGGGGAGAGGTGGTATTAGAGATGCTCTTGACGTAATTTGAGGACATACAAGAAATTGCAGAAACAGAAGCTTTTAATTACTACGTGCTGTACAAAACTAACTAAATTACAATTAAACAAATGTTAATGTACTTAGCAGTAAAATAAATTGTAATAACAGTGATCATACAACAACAAACATTACATTCAGTTAATATGCATCAAGATCGGACTGATACATTTGTGGTGCATTCATGTCCATTGCAAGAACTATTACGTAAGCTATTTGTACCGCCATAGTTTGGGACTAAAGGCTTGGTTGTTGTTGTTGTTGTTGTTTATTTGTACCGCCATAGTTATAAAGAAGCTTATTCCAAACACACAAAATCCCTAATATTTCTCCAGAATACAAGTACAAAAATTTAAAAGCATCTACATAAAGTAAATGAAATTGAAAAAATAGTAGATGAAGCGAGCAAAACCTGGAGATGCTTGATCTTCCTCTTCAGATATGATTCATTCTTCTTGGGAGGGAACCAGTAAACAGGTGAGCCATTTCTTCTAGTGCGCTTCTTTATTTGTGAACTTTTGTACATCGGACTCATTTCCCATTTTGAGTTCTTATCTTTCAATTCGCTATTCTGCAAGGAAAAGTCACTTGTCACTCCAGATTTGATCATTTTTTTAGCATGAAGTGCAATAGTGAATTATAACAAAACAAAATGGCCTTCTCTAGGGAAAGTTTGTCATTCCTAATTTTTGTCTGCTGATACCTGATGCTGGAAATATTGCATTAGATCATTGGAATAATGAAATTTGAACACCTTTTCAATCTCTCTTAAAGGAAGCAAATTCAAGATCATGGAATCTTTTTACTCGAGCCGCCCGCGGTGGGGGGGCCGGAGGGGGAGGGCAAGTGAGAGATTTTATCCCTAAACCTAAATTTGTGTTCGACTCGAAGAATGAGGAAAATTCCAACCAGATTCCCATAAGAGGCTATTGTTTTGAACAGTTATGGCATCACTATAAAAAAAAATATAAGAATAGAACCATAATTTCAACCACGGAGTAATATTATGAGTTTTTAAACTGGTAGTCAAGAACTCGTGAAATAATGGGGATAGAAGTGGCGAAACCCTAAGTCAGGGTTTTCCAAATTACTGACGGAGGTTGAGAAATTCGAATATAAACCCTCAAAATTTCTCAATTACGTGACTAAATTCTATCTTTGATTGACAATATTCCCCTTTTACCGCTGAAATCAAGAAAATTAATTAAAAAAACGCAATACCTTTCTCCCACTTCCACTAGTTTTAACGGAGGCCCGAAGATCTGACGGGCTCTTCTCCTCGGAAATTGGAGAATCCATGAACACTAGTTTAGAATTCCTAATGCAAAATATATTAGAGAGAGAGAGAGAGGAGAGGTATTCGTTAGAAATGGAGAGAGAGCAAACGAAGAATAAATTTGAAAAATGAGAAATAGCCGTTACGATCGTAATACACGAATACGATTACGCTGCTCCCCGAGTCCTATCCTCTGCAATAACGCACCGTTTGTGTTTAGCTACGGACCGGCCGATCAGAATCTGGGCCCAGTACGCCCCACGCTTGTATTCACGGGGATCATTACTATTCGTGCGGATTTAAATCGGATGGTCCATCTAAACTCAAAATTTGAGTCAACTCAGAGGTAAGAATTCCTACGGCCTGCGGGCAAGTGCGTATTTACTACGGACAAGTATCCTCTCCATTACTGTAAAAGATTCCCTTCACTTTATGGTTTGAGATTAACTCTCATACGCTTTGAAATTCGGGCTGACAGAGGGGGCAGTATTATTGGGCTTTGAGATTCGTGCCAAGTTAAAAAGAACGGTCCAGATCAAGTAATTGTAAAAGATTCCCTATTACGGTACCGGAGAGGATCTGAATTCTATTTACTACCACAGTTATCACGAATTCACATCACCCCCGGTACTGTAATAGGGAATCTTTTACAATTACTTGATATGGATCGTTCTTTTTAACTTCGCACGAACCTCAAAGCCCAATAATACTGCCCCCTCCGTCAGCCCGAATCCCAAACCGGTTGGGAGTTAATCTCAAACCGTAAAATGAAGGGAATCTTTTACGGTACCCCGGAGAGGATATTTGCCCCCTGTGATACATGTGGTTTTTAAACAGATATCCAACGTTCTCAAAATTAGGTCACTTCTAAAATCTAAAATAATCTCTCGAAGTGAATCAAGTGATCTAGCAGTGCAACGATGTCTTGAACGTCAAATTACCGTCAAGCCCGCTTGATCCTCCTTAGTAAGAATTATATTCTTACTTGTAATTAAGAGGGATGCTTCTGTGCATACAATGACCTATTTGTAAAATAAGTATATTTTCATTTTCAAAGTTCAAACAGTCGATCCGACCGTTCAATATTTTCTCCATATTACAATGTACTTGGAGGTCAAATTTTACATTTTTTTGATTTTTTTTACTATTTATTAAGTATTTTACAAAACTAGTCAAATTCAGACCATTGAATTTTGTACCTATCTTAATAAATAGTAAAAAAATTCAAAAAAATGTAAAATTTGACCTCCAAGTACATTGTAATATGGAGAAAATGTTGAACGGTCGGATCGACTGTTTGAACTTTAAAAATAAAAATATGCTCATTTTACAAATAGATCCTTGTATGCACAGAAGCATTTGCCTATAATTAATTGTCATTTTCAATATTTTATTAATTATTTTAGCAATACTTTTGTTTTAATATTGAAATATTTATTTCGGTTGCACAAGAGGAATGATATATATGTTACGTAAAATTCTTAAGTAAGAATAATTGTTTAGCATAGTGATTTCACCTTTCCACATGCATCTCGTTTATATTATTTAACGGGTCATCCTCACCGTTATGTATGACCCATTTCATATATTCTCGTCGAAAATTTTGTAACAGTTGGGGCCATTATTGTGTGTGACGTTACTTGTTTTGAAATCCATATCCTCTTAGTCAGCCGAGTCAAAATCAATTCGGTACCTATTTAGAATATAGGGAGGACTGTTTTGAGATTTGTGCTAGATTGAAACGGATGATTCAGATTTCATTTTACACGGTCAGGTGTTGCATTGGATCTGAATTCACTTGCCTTGTTGGATTGACGATAATCCCGATAAACTGTAAGATGTATTTAAACCAAAAACAAATATTGGATCTGAATTCACTTGCCTTGTTGGATCTGAATTCAGATTTCATTTTAAACGGAGGGTTTGAACCAAAAACAGCCTTCGCTACGGGAATTACACCGGGATTTTGGCTGCTCAGTCCCGCAAATGCAACAACTGGAACTCGACCAATGTTATATTGGAAGCGTATGAGTCTAATAGGAAAAACAAACACATCACCCTTGTTTAGCACCTTAGCAATGAGCTTAAAATTAGGGGCTGATGTCACAAATCCAACATAGAGAGTACCCTACAAAACGGTAAGCACTTCGGTTGCTCTAGGGTGGATGTGCGGTGGCACAAGGCCACCGTTGGGTGCCAGGTCAAAACGAGCAACTGAGATGCCAAGTGTGTTAAGACCAACAAGCTTATGGACATCAACTAGAGTCACATTTGTCAAGACCAGAGAAGAGAAAGTCTTTTGGATTCACATCATCTGGATTTTTGCAGGCAAAACCATTTACAAACACTACATTCTCACACAAAAATATAAATGAATAAATCTATCCCGTCCCACAATTTTTTTTAGTGAGTTGGTTGTATGCAATTGCACAATTAATTGCTGGTTGTGCAATTGCATACAACCAACTCACTGCAGCAATTGATTGTGCAATTGCATACAACCAACTCACAATATAAATGAATAAATCTATCCCGTCCCACAATTAATCTATCTCTCTTATAGTGAGTTGGTTGTATGCAATTGCACAATCAATTGCTGCAGTGATTGAATGTTATGTGGATCGATATTTATATATGATAGCGATCCGGTTGAGAAGTTCCCTAAAACAATTTTAGGTGTTAGAAATTACATTTGAAAGGTTGTTTTAAAAAGTAAGGCAAAAAATCACATTTTGTGCAAGTAATTGGTGACATGTTCAAAAATAATGAGTTCATTAATACTAGACTTCAACCTTATAAATTTACTATAATTAGAAATGAGTATGTACATGATCATGGGACTATCGTTATTGTACTAATCTTTTTTCTTAGTTTATATTTAAATAAATCTATATGTTTTCCGTAATTTATATACACACAATAAATAATTTTAGGAAACTATTTAGTAGTTAGTATTCAGTACTACAATTTGAATTAAATGGATTGGAAAAAATTGAGCAGAGTCATCAATTCTTCTAAGCTCACTGATTGAAAAAAAAAAAAAAATACATTGGATAAGCTATCATTTTCTCCCCAAGCGCTTCCTATGAGATATTATCTTCCTATGAATCACAGAATTTTCCTCCATGCATATTTGGTTCTCAACTAATTTTTTTTTATGAGATTAATTTGGTGTCTATAGGTTCATTTCTTTGGTACTTGTTTTTTGCGACTTATTATCGTAGTAAAAACATACCAAGATCCTCATTTTGTAAGGCACTTTTGCAGAGGTAACTATCCTTAATGCAAAGGACTATGTAAAATGAATTGATTTTATATTGATTGAATTGTTATTTACAATGATAACATATGCTTATATAGGCTTAACTAGCCGTTGTTATTTTCTAATCTACAATTAGCTTTTTACATTGCTAACAGATTATTTGTAGTTAGGTCAAAAAGGGAAAGCCCATAAATAGGGCCTCATAATTTGTTGAGGCCTTAAATTGCAAGAATCATATATTATTTTGGTGAATGGACCACAAGAGATTCTTAGAATCGCCGTATAGAATAATCTACTTGGACCACAGAAGATTCAACTTCAACAAAATAGTTGGTATAATTTAATTTTATTGATATGCATTTATAGTGCTACAACAGCTAATATTATCTATTTTTAATTGATTAAACCCCATTTTTTTTTTGCCAGATAATCATCACAACTATCACATAATATCTGATAATCATCCCATTTTTGATATTATGCAAAGAAATATATATGCTACATATATTTATAGCAAGTTTCGATCTTCTATTCATTTAGAGCGTGTTGTGAGTTTCTATTAATTTTTTTTATCAATTAGAACCAAATTTCAAGTCATATAATTATCATAGCAATTACATATAACGTCTAGTGAACAAAAAAAATGCTCTAAACGCATCTCCACAGGAAAATGTTTTAAATCATAAATTCCAGTTAAAAGATTTTTGAATGATTGTGAAATTCTCTCAGATAAGTTTGTTATGATGTGCTTCTGAGTATCTCGGATACATTCTCGACATTTTCTTATATAAAATGATTGGATTTAAGTCTCTCGATTTTAATACCAGTCAAATGAACCTTGTTTTTGCACAAAAGAGAGAGAATTCTATCATTAATTATACTAAATTATGATTTGTAGAGGGGTTTATATGAATAAACTTTGTGTTTTATGTCTGATGTAAAGCAAACGGATCAGATTGAATCAAATAGTGAATTTTAAGAGTCTTTTGATGTGATCTAATCACAGAAAAAGAATCAATCCTTCCTTTCAGGACACGAGTAAACGAGAAAGAAAACAAAACCTTGTTAGGGTGATTTTACTAGAGATATTGACAGCGCAGTTTGGACTTACATAGTGCACGAACAATAGATTCAAAACTGTATTGTATGTGATTTGTGTGTTGCATGAAGCCAAAACAGCTCTGTCAATATCTTTACCCAAATATTTGGAATTAGCTAATTAATTGCTTTTGCTTGGATTATATTGGAAGAAGGTTCCCCCTCGTTAGATCCGATAATGATAGCTTCTGATAACAGTATCTGCTCTCAACCAATTTTATATATCATAAAGATTCCTTGTTGAGAGTTGAGACCAACGGTACAAGATAATTAAACAAGGGCCAATGTGACAAACAAATAATTGGTATAACGCTATTCTTGTAGCGCTGAATTAGCTTTTAAAGAGTGAGGGAGACATTTTGTTGGGCACATATATCCAATAAGAAAATGAGAATGACATTCTACCTAACAGATTTTCATAATTTCATTGTCCTACGTTATTCCTCACACTTTCAAATTCATATCGTGTCTGCAGTAACTCAAATTTTGAGTTTATGCAGAACGAATCCAAACAATCCGATTCACATCGAGATTCTGAATCCAAAATCTGAAATAATGCAAAGGATACATACTCCTCGCTTTCTCACACAATATATCAAATAGTTCTTTCCCTTTATGGTGGGGACTAACAAATAGCTTCCTTTTGATAATCATAGATCTGAGTTCTCTCTTTACTGTTTTTATTTTTTAAATTAGATGCTACAATACGATTGTTTGGAGGCCTTTTTCCCTATCCAGAAATAGTAACGTATTTTAAGAATATTTTAAGAATTAAGTGTAGATACGCATATTTTAAGGGTGTTTTGTAAAGCACGAAGTTCAATGAAAGCGATGGATGCAATAATATATATCTTTATATGTTTGATGATTAAAGCTTCATCTCACTCAAAAAGCAGCACATCTTATAAAATAGTTAACGAAGTTCAAAATGATATGAACTCGTATTTTCCCTTCTCTGTTATTTTTTTTGGTAATGTGCCCGTAGGCCATAAAAATCATATTTTCAAGAACAATCAACTAAATAAATCTCATAAAAAATAAAATAGGGTACGTTGAGCGAAACAAAAAAAGTTTACTGATCTTACCCGTATCCGTATCTGGTAAGCTAAAAAGAAAAAATATACTTATACCTATATTATCGAATACGATACGGTCGGATAAATGGATAAAAAAGAATGCTATCAAATATATATATAGAGATGAGCTATGGTGATACGTGGAGTAAAACAAGTTTGTACTCCACGCCATATTTTTATTTTGAAAATTCAAATATCCGAACTGTTCAACATGTTCTCTATATTGAAATGTGCTTGGAAACCAAATTTTACATTTTTTGAAATTTTTTTACTATTTATTAAGTCACTTTGAAAATCGCTGATTCACTGTGAACAGTAAAAAAACAGTAAAATTTTCTGGACCACCGGATCAGCGATTGTCAAAGTGGCTTAATAAATAGTAAAAAAATTCCAAAAAATGTAAAATTTGGTCTCCAAGCACATTTCAATATAGAGAACATGTTGAACGGTTCGGATCGATTGTTTGAATTTTCAAAATAAAAATATAGTGCCATGGAGTACAAACTTGTTTTACTCCACGTCTCAACATAGCTCAATTCTATATATATATATAGAGGAGGGTTCAAATGCCTCCATTTTTCATGTCTCCACCATGCCTCCATTTTTAAAAACTTTAATAACTCAAAATTTAAAACTTAAAAGTCAAAATAAAACCGTTGGATATGATCTACATTATTTTATCTATGTGCTCATAAAAAATTATCACATTTCGATTTTGTTTTTGTGTGAATCAATAAGTTAAAAAATCAACGTTTAGAAATTATCCACATTAGTACGTTTTTTACAAGCTTTTGATGACAACTAAAACAAAATTGAAATGTCAAAATTTTTTACACGTGTATAGATAAAATGATGTAGATTATATCCAACAGTTTTATTTGGACTAAGTTTTAAATTTTGAGTTATTAAAGTTTTCAAAAATAGAGGCATGATGGAGGCATGAAAAATGGAGGCATTTGAACCCTCCTCTATATATATATATATATATATATATAGTGCTTGGCTATTATGCTTATATAAGCATATGCCCACATATGCTTAAATGAGCATTTTTGTGTTTTCAATGTTCAAATGGTCGATCCGACCGTTCATCTTGTTCTCCATATTAATATGTGCTTGGAGACCAAATTTTACATTTTTCTGAATTTTTTTACTATTTATTAAGCCACTTTGAAAGTTGCTGATCTGGTGGTCCAGAATTTTAGAAACACTGTTTTTACTGTTCACCCAGATCAGCAATTTTCAAAGTGGGTTAATAAATAGTAAAAAAATTCAGAAAAATGTAAAATTTAGTCTCCAAGCACATATTAATATGGAGAACAAGATGAACGGTCGGATCGACCATTTGAACATTGAAAATGCAAAAATGAGTTATAAGCATATGTGGGCTTTTGCTTATATAAGCATAGTAGCCAGCCCCTATATATATATATATCTACGCGTAGCATAGAGAACCTCCGTGATACGGCTCAATATTTGAGTTTTTAAAATTCTAACGGTCGATCCGAACCGTTCAATATGATCTCCATATGAATATGTACTTGCAAATCAAATTTTACATTTTTTTTTTAAATTTTATTATTTTTTTAGATAGATAGAAAATTATTTGATCTGAAAATTCTGTACAATCTGATCAAGTGTTTTTCTACTACCAACATTTAACTATTGAAATTTTGACTTTAAATACACAGAAAAGCAAACGCGGTTTCTCCTCAGTACAAACATAACACTTGGTATAGATCGGTCCAAGTAACATAATGAATTAAAAAATATATACAATTTTATGAAGAAATTTCCAAACGTGCAAGGCGGGAACAAGATTGCCAAGTTGCAAAATGGGTGTTTTGGCATTTTCCAAAATTACAAGAAACATCAGGATCAATCTTCCATAGCTTCCAAGGTTAATAATCGATCACTCTCCCTCTTTAGTTTTCCCCTCTGGCTCTTTCTACTTATCGGTAATTACATAACGGTCCCTGTAAAGTTTGCAATTTCCCATACACCGCTGAAAGTGTAGAAGTATTATCGAGAAAAAAAAAAGTTAGATTTTCACCGGTATGATTCTTATTTTCTTCATATTTATAAATATATTTAATCAGCCCTTCGTAAATTTGCACGTAATATCTAATTTTTATGTATAAATTTTATTTATAATAGATGGTCGCACGAGTTACAAAGTTTAATTTAATTATCTATGATATGTTTTTTTGTTATATAATGTTGTTTATCTTCAGTTTATCAACAATATTATATATTTACAACTTAAAGTAAATAAATGATAAATAAACAATTAAATAACCATTTATCTTGAACAACAAAATTAATATTTCATTTAATCTAGAGAATAAATATGCCTAGCTAAACGTGCTACGGAGTATAATTATTAATAATTGTTCAGACAGTGATTAAATAATTGAAGAATAAATTGCAATACAATTAGGGCATGTTCGACGTCAAGAGGGGAATGGGAATGGACTTGGGAACATAAAATTTTTGAACAGAATTTTACTGTGCGTGTGGGAAAAACAAAATTCAGTCTGAGTAAATTTTTTTTTCCCTCATGCACAGTACCACGCCGAACAGGCCCTTAGAATATGCATGTAAATATCTAAACTCTCACCTAATTCAATCACATCACGACCTTCAAAATCTCATCGAGTAATGTAATTGTTATTTACTAAAAGCTTCTTACAAAAAATCTACAATTATTATGAAAATGACAAAAATAAAATTCTATCAATCAATTTGGCCAGACGGATCAATTGTTGGATAGGTTTGGCTTTCTTCTTCATTTCTATCTTTCATATATTGATTATTCTAATTTTGTAGGGGCTTAAACAAAAGTCTGCCCTTTGCTTAAATTATTTTAAGTTTTAACAGTACAACTAAAAAGAGTACAAGTCAGGGGAATCGACAGCCCCCCGTGCTCTCACCACTATGCAATGTTTTCAAGGAACAAGTTCCTCTCTGTTACTGTAAAAGATTCCCTTCACTTTACAGTTTGAGATTAACTGTCAGACGCTTTGAGATTCGTGCCAAGTTAAAAAGAACGGTCCAGATCCAATAATTGTAAATGATTCCCTATTACGGTACCGGAGAGGATGTGAATTCGTTTTCAAGTAGCCCCGTGATTGCTCCACTTTTCATCCCACTAAATCGGTCACTTAAAACCAAAGCAAAGCAATATTTGCTTGCACCTCTAAACTAGGTATGCATTTACTTGTACCTCTTAGTTAGACATTTGTAGAGAAATCGGATAAACTTTTGTCATTTTGTGGTATTTAATTGTCTTAGATGCCTTATTCAGACTTACTAAAGAAGCTAAATGAGTAATCCAAAATTTGTCCGTGTCAATTTCTTTGTTCATGTTGTACGGTAATGACAACCTAATTTCTATTTGATTGGATAATCACGGCAATGAAGTTAATTATTATATCGACATCATGACGCGTTTAGAATGCAGTGAGGAAATGCCGAAAAAAAAAACTAAAACACCACTGAAATTGTGTAATTTGAAAAATACCAGGGCCTCCAAATTAATCTGCGGCTCCATTCTTGGAGGGTCTCCAAGTCAATATACGGCCCCTCAAAAATCTAAATATCAGTATATTACAGTGCATTTTTTATTTTCGGAGGAGGCATCAATGTCAATCTGCAGCTTCTAAGAGTGGGACCGAATTTTTCATAATATGTGGTTGTTTTTTTTTATAGAGGTATTAATAAAAATTTCGGGAGGAAATGTTATGAGAAAAGCCGGCATTTTTATCAATACCCTAACAAAAACAAATTATCAAATCTGCCCTCACTCCAAAATTATTTTTAAAACTGCCCTAACCGCCCAGCCACTGGGTGGTCCAGTTTCCAAGCTGACCGCCCACTGGCTGGGCGGTCCGCTAGTGAATTTTTTTTTTTTTTTTAGAGACAATATGAATATCAAGATGCTGAATTCTTAACGCTAAAAATTCAGATTTTTTTTTAAATATTAGTTAGATTACTTCTTTGAAGCATATTTATACTAAAATACGCTAAATTACTTGGAATTATGTTAAATTACGTTGAGTTACACTAAATTACTTTAAATTACGCTAAATTACACTAAATTACATTACATTACGCTAAAATACGGTAAATTACATATGAATATGAACGATATCTTCACTGAAAAGGCGAAAAACGACGGCGAAACTTCAAACGGTCATAAAACGGCGCTCAAGTGTCCGATTTCAGCAAATGACCACTTTTCGGAAAGCTTGAGTTATGCTGGATTCCAAAATTCAGAATCGCCAAAAAACGAAGGGAAGAGCCTCAAAACTTGAGTTGAAGTTTCCGATTAAGATTTTAATTTCTATTATTCAATCCAAGTAGCTCAGTAAATTAGTTACATAATGAACTTGTAGAATACCAATTTTTACTATTTTCTGAATTTTTTTACTATATTTTATGATTCATGAAAGATGGCACAGAATCGGTCTACTTTAGCGTAATTTTGCGTAGTTTACCATAATTTACCGTATTTCAGCATAATTAGCGAAGTTATTGTTATTTAGCGTAATTTAAAGTAATTTAGTGTAACTCAACGTAATTTAACATAATTCCAAATAATTTAGCGTATTTTAGTATAATATGCTTAAAAGAAGTAATCTAACTAATATTTAAAAAAAAATCCGAATTTTTAGTGTTAAGAATTCAGCATCTTGATATTCATATTGTCTCTTAAAAAAAAAAAAAAATTTCACTACCGGACCGCCCAGCTGCTGGACGGTCAGAGCAGTTTTAAAAATAATTTTGGAGTGAGGACAGATTTGATAATTTGTTTTTTTTTTTAGGGTATTAATAAAATGCCGGTGAGAAAAGTTGCTAGCTGCACAGGCCCACATCAATCTAATCAATCTCATTCTCATCAATCCAGAGGTACAAAGGGATCGCAGAACATGGATACAAATAATTAACCGTACCCGAATATGAATTCGCACAATTGAAAATCCGAAAATTAAAAATATATAGAGACAAATAATTATTTGTATTCGTATCTATTTTCAAAATTAAAACTGTATTCATATCATATCTGTAACCATATCAATATCCATATCTACAAACTATCCATATTTGAACATCCAAATTCACAAAAATCTAATTACTAATTCAGATACAAACTGTTAATATGCGATCCGTTTGCACTAGAAAGGCAGAAAAGTAGGCTAAGACAATTTGAATCATTTGATGCTTAATAAAATTAATTAGACGGTGAATCAGTACGAACAAGTATCCTCTCCATTAATGTAAAAGATTCTCTTCACTTTACGGTTTGAGATTAACTCTCAGCTGCTTTGACATTCGGGCTAACGCAGGGGCAGTATTATTGGGCTTTGAGATTCGTGCCAAGTTAAAAAGAACGGTCCAGATCCAATAACTGTAAAAGATTCTCTATTACGGTACCGGAGAGGATGTGAATTCGAATCAGTACAAGAGCCACTGAAATTGTACCGGAATCATATAATGCCTGAGAGGTTGGGGGGACCACAACTGGAAGTTAGATTTGTGTGAAATGGGGTCTGACAACACGAGCGATAAACGTACGGTACCGATCGGGTGTGCCGAATTGGTCCCAGCGATATGGCAGGTACCAAACCCACATCACCGCAGATCCGTCCAATTAGTGGCCACTCCGATTGAACAGGACGGTCTCAGGAAAAATAAAAGAAGAACAGGTCAACAGCAATTATATAAATTTTAAATTTTAAATATAGAGGAGTCTCTAATCCCGGTATTTTTTTTGGCCTATCCTGATCTCATTTATTCGTAATTTGAGTTTCAAATAAAATAACTGTGAAATGCTGATCTTGTTTTATTTTTAACGCAATGCATTTTCGGAAAAAATGAAATATGTTTACTTATTAATCACAACAAAGTCCTTGATTTTTTTTTTTATCTCGTGTAAAACAAATTCTAAATTTTCTTTTTTTTTTACACGAATGCATTACTTTGAAAAGAAAAAAAATATAAAATCAGTTTTTCGAATGATAAGCGAAATATGGTCGTAATGAAACCATGAAAACAAAAATATTATATCTACTCTATTGTCAGTGTTATAAAATAATGTTTTTTTTTATGAAACTGTCGGTAAGTTTTTATTAAAACAACAAATAGAGTACGGAGTGCAAATCATATACGCAGAAAAAAAACATAAAAGTACACATTAGCAACATACGAGCTAACTAAAAGCAATGTCATGCCTATATTAACTGACTAGCTAACTAATGGCTCGTGATTTTCTTTCTGTCTAACATAGATGTATTGAAAATCAGTAGTGAAAGATCTAAAAATTGCATAGACTAACACCACACTTGGAGATGAGGCCAGACTGAACTGCCCATATTAGCTGACTGCATCTAGGGAGTACGTGGCACCCAGATCCAAAGCTAGCATGAGCCAAGAATACAACACTCATGTTCACATTGCTAGTCTGTTTCGTACTTGTAGTATTGTTTACATTGATTGAGCAACTGTTCACACTGGCAGGAGTGTTCATACTAGCAGGACGATCTGAAGTTGTGAAGCTGCCGAATGGAAGCTGAAGCTAGTAACAGACAACATCTAACCCACTGATTAGAGGAACAATCGTCAACGAGACGGTCACCCGAGCAATGAGAATATCGCAATGAAAGGAGGAAGATCAGAGAAAAGAAAAGGAACATATGAGCAAAAAAGAAATGGTACATGTGAGCAATAATAGAGGAAGAGAAGATGAGAGGCAGGAGGGAAAATAAATTTAACTTTCTATTTTATTTTACTTTTTATTTGATTAATTAAAATTTAGAAGTTTAATAAAAAATTCGATGGCTGCTATAGGTTTGTGATAAAAAAACTTGAATGAGAATAATATAGGTAAGATATAGGGTTGAGCATTTGTGTCATTTTCTCGGAAAATATTTGCATAAGAAATTTATTTCCATCAATTACATTTCAAATTATGAGAGAAATCGATTTTATTAATTATAATCATGCAAGGTTAAACTTTTCCCTTCCTCATGGGCAGAACACAGTGATGGGTAAAGGTGGCTAAGCCACCCGCATAAATTAAAATTTTATAGTTTGGTCCATTAAATTTTGTAAATTTTATATGCATTAATATCTTTTAGCCCTCATTATAAAATGAAATTACATTATATTTGATTTTTCAACCTCCAATCTCTATTTTCTAGTTTCGCCCCTGCCCTTTCTATATCCTTCACCTCTGATATAATTTTGTCAAGCAAACATGATTCAAAAAAAAAAAAAAAATCTTTCCATTCCCTCTCTTCCTCTGCTCTTCGTCCAAACTGGATGCAAGAAAAATAAAGTAAGGAGTAATGCCACCGCATATTTCAGACATAAAAGAAAAATGCTCTCTTCAAGATAAGACAGGAGAAGCCTAAAATTACGGTGCCCAAGAAAATAATTTAAGGAGTAATGCCACCACACCCTTCCAACTTTTAAATCGCGACAAAGAAATCTCTAACCTTTTTATGATTTTGATTATTATCATCTAGGGGTGTAAACGGATCCGGATTATCCGGTCCGAATCTGCTCCGTATTCAGTTACTATCCATATCCGTTTTAAACGGAGCGGATACTTAACGGATACAGATACGGATATATATTGAACATAGTCAAAATACACGAATACGGAAACGGATAAATTTCTATACCTCTAAACGGAGCGGATATCCGCATATATCCGTATCCAGTATTTATCTCTCCGAAACCCATTTATATTTCAAAGGCAAAGCGATTTCTATATATGATGCCTCACTTTTATATCTTTTCACTCGTGGGACTAATTTTTAGTAGAGATCCGGACCTTATATCTATTATATTTTGTAAATCGAACGTGTTATATGCTGAAAGGATTTCATATTTGAATTTTATTAATTGGTATTTGTATCTTAAAATACATATGACTCATCCGACAATTATCCATTCCGTATCCGTATTCGGAGATTATCTGCTCCGTATCCGTATTTGATTAAGGCAGATATGGTTTTGAGTTTTGATATCCGTTTATTATCCGTATCCGTGTCCGCTCATTGAAAGACAGATACGAATTTGGTATTAGCATTATCCGCTCCGTTTACACCCCTATTATCATCTCACCAATGAAATATGAGCGTGACCCTTATTTTTCCTCAAAAAAAAATGATTATTATCCTCTCACACTTTCAATATATAAACAAGTAGCCTCCCAGTCCATTCTGTTAAATTCAATTAACACCCTTAATTTTTGCTGATAAATGTCGAAGTTATCCGTCAAATTTATATTTATTAAAGTTATTTTAATAATTTATAAACTCAGCATTTAAGAACTAGTGTTTGGTATAGTGGCAAAGACACATGGTCTCTACGTTGAAAGTCATAAGTTCGAAATCTAAATAAGAGAAATCATTTGTTGTAATAATAAGGGTATTAAATAATTTGGTGGCTTGACCTTCAATCTTAACTCAAAAAATTTAGGAACTCAGCATTTGTTTCATTGTGAAAGTAGAAATAATAAATACTAACTAAACTCTGTTTGTAGTATTATGCCAAGTACATGCGTTTGGATGAGGCAAAAAATAGTGCTAATTCGAGTTAGCGACCATTCCGAACTACTATCTACGTTTGGATGTGTTTAGGTTAGTAAAAAGATACTTTTCTTTGTTTGTCTTCCATGGATTAGCATGCTATTCTACTAACCTAATAAAAAATTAAATTAGCTCACTATCTCAAATTTGAGTTAGCTTACTATTCTCACAAACCCAATCCTTTATCCAAATGCACCCTTAAAATATTTTGATAAAAATATAAAAAAATTAGATGAAATCCAACATATACAATTTTCATTAGTTATATATATATTGTGAATATGTCCATTAAAATGAAATATCGATTTTTTATCTTAATTTTTTTTTATATAAAAAGGTGGATGTCTAACTTACGAATTTCTGTTAATTGTTTATAAAAGATTTTTGAGTGAGTCTATGGTGTTATGCATATTACGGGTTGGTCCGTAATACGGATCACTATTTTCATTTACAAAATTTTAACGATCAATCCAAACTGTTCAACATGATTCCCATATGAATATGTACTTGCAGACCGAATTTTATATTTTTTAGAAATCTTTTACTATTTTTTGAGATAGATAGAAAATCACTTGATCTGAAAATTCTGGATCATCCAAAAACAATGATTTTCTATCTATCTTTAAAAATAGTAAAACAATTCTAAAAAATATAAAATTCGGTTGCAAGTACATATTCATATGAAAATCATGTTGAACGGTTCGGATCGACCGTTAGAATTTTGAAAATAAAAATATTAATATGTATTATGGACCAAATCGTACTATGCATAGTACCATAAACTCACTCAAGAATTTTTGTCCAAATTTCAAACTCATGATCTTTTATATTTATATTGGAGGATTTGTGAAACACAAAATTACTAATCAGAAAAAGTTTGTGTTGTTAAAGGGTATTTTGATATTTGACTTATAATTATCAGTCAGGTGAAATTGATTATTGGAGGGAGAGGTAATTGTCACGCATTGAGTGTTCACGGAGGAGGGCAAATGATGATAAATGCCAGAATTAATAGTTTAAAACGCTGATAGCCACCAAAAATAAAAATCTAGTGAGCTCTGAAAGCAACACTGAGAGCAAATGATCTAACGCGTCAAGTTTAAATTGAACATGGAATTAAATACTTAGAGCATCTACATCCCTCAAACTATCAGAGTTTCTAATCTGATGTGGCAGTTTCTAGACCAGTTTCAGGAATGTAGATCAGTTTCTTATTTAGCAACTGTGCTCAAGAATTTCTTAATAAGAAATCGTTTATAAACTGTGAGTTGGCAAAATGATTGGCCGGTGTTCGCTTAATTTTTTTCTTTATTTTATTTTATTGCTGATGTGGCATTTTAGAAACTCTTAGATTAGTTTCAGAGATGTAAACCCTTAGAAACTCCATAGCCTATAATTTCTGAAAATTAGTTAATAGTTACTTAGAAACTCTAAGAGTTTTAGGGATGTAGATGCTCTTAACCGCTCCACAGTGGAGCGGTTTGATTATTTATTTTTACGTCTCATTTCTTAAAACAATGAGATATTTTGTTGAAATTAATTTCTGTGAACCATAATGTTGTTCTTGTGGCGCTCGTGAGACCTCTTTACTTTGGAAATAAATCTGTTGTTATTCATAACAGGTCTCTGTTATTCTGATCTCAGCCGTTGATCTTTGTTGAGATTCGGGCACAAATTTTTTTCCTTGAGATTCGTGCCTGAAAAAGTTTGAACGGTTAAGATAGGAATAACAGGGTTCTGTGATCCCTTTGGAATAACAACATATTTATATCCGTTTAATTTAGACTTGTGCTATGGTAAATTTCGCTTAAGGTCACTAAACTTTGTCCTTTGTCACGAATTAGTCACTCAAATTTGATTTGTTTTTCTATAGCCATTGAACTTTTAGTTTGTCCTAATCAAGTCACCCTATAATTTTTTCATCCAAAATATTAATAGAATATTCTCATTCCGTACAAAATATAACGGAATATGCTCATTCCATTCAAAAATTTAACGGAACCGTTCAAAATACTAACGGAAAAGTTATAGAGTGACTTGATTGAGAGAAATTAAAAGTTCAGTGGCTATGAAAAGATAAATTAAACTTGAGTGACCAATTCGTGACGAAGGACAAAGTTTAGTAACCTCTAATGAAATTTACCCTAAAATTTATGATCAGAATGTCTAGTGTAAAATTTAGTCTCCAAATACATTTTCATATAAAAATTATATTGAACTGTTTGGATCAACTTAGACATATAAATTCAAAATATAGACCGATCTACGCATTATAGAACGCATTATAGAGTACAGTAGCCTCACTCCTAAATATAATATAATATAATATAATATATCAGTGTTGCCACCGTAAATTCGTAATATGAAAATAATAATATAAGATGAAACGAACTTTTTTTAATCATTCTAAGATGAAACGGAAGATAAAAATCCTTACAAACTCATAGAGAACATATCTATCCGAAATTTTTATTATTACAATTTTTTTTTAAAATACCACTTTTTTTAGAGATTTCAAAAAATACCAGAGTCGCAAGATCAATTAGCAGCTCTTTTCTTGAGGGCCGTCATGTGCCACTGCGGCCTCATGAATGGGACCGCCAATTAATCCTGCGGCCCTTTTTTTTTTCTTCTATACATATCATATCTGATGTCCCAAACTAAATTGGAGTGAATGTGAGTTATAATAAAAATTCAAAATTCATTCAGATTTATAAAAATAAACAACTAAGAGATCCAAGCAAGTTCACCGTTTAAAAAAAAAAGTGGGGCCGCAGGGTCAATCGGCGGCCCTATTCTTGGGGCTGCGACGGCACATGGCGGCCCCCGGTCTATGAAGCCGCCAATTGACTCTGCGGCTCTAGTATTTTTTGAATTTTGAAGAAAAAATAGCTTTTTTTTAATATGGTATTAATAAAAATTTCGGCATATCTAGTGACTAGTATTATATTTGTTTCTTAAATAATTACTATTATTTAGAGTTCAAACGAAAGAAAATGTATCAATGTAAATGTAATTCTCTATGTCGACGAGAT
Source organism: Carex parvula (assembly GCA_025461045.1). Classification (NCBI taxonomy): domain Eukaryota; kingdom Viridiplantae; phylum Streptophyta; class Magnoliopsida; order Poales; family Cyperaceae; genus Carex; species Carex parvula. The sequence goes on along the minus strand of JAJGRW010001048.1, from coordinate 416,367 downwards.
TTGTAAGTACACTGCTTCTGTTTAGTTAATATGATGTCTTTTATTAATATTTATAAAATCTAAGTCTACTTCAATCACTATTGGAGTTGCGATGCCAATTAATGTAGCAATAACATTCAACTCATATTTACGCGTTTGATTCAAATCATATGATATAAATCGTGAATTCCGTCAAGATTATGTTTACAAATTAATGACTCATAAAATGTTGTGGGTAGTATATTGTTAAATTATTATGCAGAATTTTTTACACTAATTCCTCATCTTCTTTTCCCTTTTTTTTTTTAGCAAAGCCAAGTCGAGAGAGCATTCTTTCATTTAAAAATAAAAGGCTTGACATAATTATATATGGAACCCTAACAAACAACTAATTCTGACAAACCCCAAAATTTATTGAAATTTAAAATAAAATTATTAATTAGATAGATTGCATATCAAATTTGATATAATTCCAGAGTCATTTAGTTGTATGTTAAATTCAGATAAATTTATTTTTATTTTTCAAACCAATTTTTACACCACTTGTGACTAAATGAATTTTAGATTACATTAAAGATAAACTTATCTTTATTTTTGCAAAATGATACCCGCATGCCTATGAATTTCAATTGATTTATATTATAAGATACATATTTATAGTATTGAGATTTATCTTTAATAATTATTAGCAAGTTGTCATGATTGTCCGTATAATCTTTCATATTTGTTTTTTTTAATTATTAAAAGTAATGCAAGTTATGTTATTGTCAAATAACCGACATTTGTATTAATATCCAAAAATAATTATAAAGTATTAATTATACCCAGCTTAGCTGGTTATATTAAAAATGCCCAACCGGCAAAAAAATGGCTGGTTGGATTAAAAATTAGAACCGGCCATTTTTTGGCTGGTCAGGAGATTTTTTTTTGAAATATTTGTTAGATTACTTGTTTTGATGTATAATTAGCATAATTATACCAAAATACGCTAAATTACTTGAAATTATGTTAAATTACGCTAAAATACGGTAAATTACCCTAAATTAAGTTAATTTATGCTAAATTACACTAAATTTAGCTAATTTATGCTAAATTACACTAAATTTAGCTAATTTATGCTAAATTACACTAAATTAAGCTAATTTATGCTAAATTACACTAAATTACGTTAAATTACACTAAATTATGCTTATTATACTGAAATATGCTAAATTACGCCGATTTTGTTCCATCTTTCATAAATCATAAAAATAGTCAAAATTAGTATTTACAAGTTCGTTATATAACCAATTTATTGAGCTACTTAGATCGAAAAATAGAAATGAAAATCTTAATTGGAAACTTCAACTCAAGTTTTGAGGCTCTTTCTTTTGTTTTTGGCAATTTTGAATTTCGAAAAATGGCAAAGCAATCACCGACGCATGCATATTTTCGCAAGCTTTCAGAAAAGTGGTCATTTGCTGAAATCGGACACTTTATGGCCGTTTGAAGTTTTGTCGTCGTTTTTCGTCTCCTCAATGAAGATATCGTCTCTCTTAGCGTAATTTAGCGTAATTTAGCATATTTTAGTATAATTATACTAATTATATACATCAAAAGAAGTACTATAACAAATATTTAAAAAAAAAAATCCTTCTAGTCGGTCAAAAAATATCATTTTTTGACCGGTTTGTACATTTTAAAAGAAGAGTAGAACTAGGGTGAGCTGTGCTCACCAAGCCTTTTGGTGAGCACACCTCCAAAAACAGCATTTACAAAGTTCAAATAGTCGATTCGACTCTTCCAACGTGTTCTTCATATTAGAATGTGCTTGGAGACCAAATTTTACATTTTTTGGAAATTTTTTACTATTTTTTCAGTGCATTTGAAAATCACAGCTTTTCATTAAATAAAAAAAAAATTCAAAAAACACTGATTTTCAAATGCATTGAAAAAATAGTAAAAAATTTCCAAAAAATATAAAATTTGGCCTCCAAGCACATTTTAATATGAAGAACACGTTAGAAGAGTCGAATCGACTATTTGAACTTTGTAAATACGGTTTTTGGAGGTGTGCTCACCAAAAGACTTGGTGAGCACAGCTCACCCTAGTTCTACTCTTAAAAGAAATCGAGCTAAGCTAGCTGGATATAATTATTATTTTATAATTAATTTGGATATTAATAAAATAAAGGCCTGTCCGGTACTTTATCTAAAAAGATCCAAAAAAGAATGAAAAGGGGAGACATGTCGTAAAAAAGAGCTGATTTTTAATATTTGCATCATTGTAAAAAGAGAATCTTTACACACAGAGAGTGTGCAGGCTGCAAAAAGAAAGCACCACCACCGAAAAAAAGAAAATCTCAAACTTTTAAAGAGGGTGATTGAGATAAGTGAGAGAAAAGAGTATATAAGAACCGGACGAAATCCATGTGATTTCTCCAGCTCATCTCTCTTTCTGTCTGTACATTTCTTTTCTTTTTTGTGGGCTTATCTGGTCTCTCTAAGTCTAAGCAATCATTCTTCTAATTCACACAATAATCTTTATTATATAATCCCCATACTCCAACGTATTCTCTTCTCACACTCTTTTCCTTCCTCTTTTCTATAAAGACGACACATTCATATTTCATAATTTCATATCCATCTTATTTAGCAATATCAACCAACAGGGAAGTGATGTTACACTATCACTCGACCATGACATCAACACTAATTCTCTCCCTGTTGGTTCTTCTCTCCACCACATGCCACGCGTCAGAATCCCATAGGAGCACCTATATCGTACACATGGCCAGGTCAGAAATGCCGGCCGAGTTCACTGTGCACCATGACTGGTACGACTCGTCTCTCCGGTTGGTCTCTGACTCGGCTGAGATTTTGTACTCGTATAACACAGTTGCACATGGGTTCTCCACTCGGCTAACTGAGGAAGAAGCCGAGGCACTAGCGTACCAGTCGGGGGTAGTCTCCGTCAACCCGGAGGTGCGGTATGAGCTACACACCACTCGTACACCAGAGTTCTTGGGTCTGGACAAGACTGATGGGCTGAAACCACAATCCGGTACCGGTACCGATGTGGTGGTTGGTGTGTTAGACACCGGTGTTTGGCCCGAAAGTAAGAGCTATAACGATGCCGGTTTCGGGCCGGTACCGGCTGGCTGGAAGGGCACGTGCCAGACAGGTAAAGACTTTAACTCCTCTTCATGCAACAGGAAGTTAATCGGCGCACAGTTTTTCTCCAAAGGATATGAGGCGAGCATGGGGCCCATTGATGAGACGAGAGAGTCTCGGTCTCCACGAGACAATGACGGCCATGGGACCCACACATCGAGCACAGCTGCTGGTAACCCCGTTGATAGCGCGAGTCTCTTTGGTTATGCGTCCGGTACAGCACGTGGCATGGCTGCCAAAGCACGTGTGGCGGCGTACAAGGTGTGTTGGACCGGGGGATGCTTCAGCTCTGACATATTAGCCGGCATGGAAGCGGCCGTGTCAGACGGGTGCCACGTGTTATCTCTCTCTCTCGGCGGTGGTTCAACCGATTATTACCGTGACAGTGTTGCCATAGGTGCCTATAGTGCCATGGAAAGGGGAGTTCTTGTTTCCTGTTCCGCAGGCAATGCCGGTCCCGGTTCATCAACCCTATCCAATGTTGCTCCATGGATAACCACAGTCGGTGCCGGTACGTTAGACCGTGACTTCCCAGCCTATGTTATACTTGGCAATGGTAAAAACTATTCCGGTGTGTCTTTATACAGCGGCAAGCCATTGCCGAATTCGCCTCTACCGCTTATATACGCGGGAAATGCAACCAATTCAAGCAGTGGTAATCTATGCATGCCGAACACACTCATCCCAGAGAAGGTTGCAGGAAAAATTGTGCTCTGTGACAGAGGAATCAATGCAAGAGTTCAAAAGGGATATGTAGTTAATGGAGCTGGTGGTCTCGGCATGGTGCTAGCAAATACCGCAGCAAACGGAGAAGAGCTTGTGGCAGATGCACATCTCATACCGGCCACCGGTGTCGGCGAAAAGGCCGGTGATGCAATCAAATCATACTTTGCTTCAGACCCAAAACCGACTGCAACAATACAATTCGGTGGAACCCATGTCGGCATTCGCCCGTCCCCTGTTGTGGCCGCATTCTCCTCCCGCGGGCCTAACACGGTCACTCCAGAGATCCTGAAACCTGATTTGCTTGCACCAGGAGTGAACATTCTTGCCGCTTGGTCCGGGGCAGTGGGGCCCACCGGACTCTCTGTGGACACGCGTCGAGTGGAGTTTAACATTATATCCGGCACATCCATGTCATGCCCGCATGTCAGTGGCTTAGCAGCTCTGATCAAGTCAATCCACCCAGACTGGAGCCCGGCTGCATTAAGATCGGCACTTATGACCACTGCCTACTCTTCGTATAGTAATGGCGATGGAATCCTTGACACGGCAACGGGTACGGCCGCCACACCGTTTGATATTGGGGCTGGACACGTGGATCCTCCGAGTGCCATTGATCCTGGGCTCGTCTATGATCTGACGGCGGATGATTATTTGGACTTCCTGTGTGCACTTAACTACACCTCATTCCAAATTGCCAGTGTGGCAAAGAGGTCCAACTACACATGCGATAGCACCAAGTCGTACTCGTTGTCAAATTTGAATTATCCTTCATTTAGCACGGTTTTCGCCACAGCAAATGGCGATGGCAGTGGTGTTGCCAGCTCTACAGTGAAGCATGTAAGGACAGTGACAAATGTGGGTCCTGCTGGGGTGTACAAGGCAACTGCCTCGGCCAAGGTGGATGGAGGGGCGGTGACCGTAGCCGTGGAGCCGAGTGAATTGAGTTTCAGCAAAAGCGGTGAGAAGAAGAGTTTCACGGTGAGTTTCACCGCTCCCTCGCTGCCGTCGGGCTCAACTGGGCTTGGTCGGTTGGTCTGGTCCGACGGAAAACATGTTGTTGCTAGTCCGATAGCACTGACATGGACCTAACAGAAATACTAACTTAACTGTGGTTCATTTCATTATGGAGCCAAAGGCTCAATTTTCAAAAGAAAAAAAAAAAAGGAGGTTTGGAAGCACAATTTGTTGATTTTTTATGGGTAGGAATGCGAAATGTGACTGAATACAAAAAATGAAAGTGATGGTGGAATGGTAAATTGTAAATTAATTAGAGAACGACTTAAATTGACATGTCAAGGATGTGCATTGTTGCTGGGGATCTGGGGTTTGGTCCATAGTTTGGAAAAGATGCGTAGGTTGAATATTGCTGTCTCATTTCTCTGACCAGAGAAAGAAAGGTAGGTTAGATCCCAAATGTTGTTGTCAAATGCAATTTGGTTTACTTCTTCAAAATTGAAATTGTACCTTATTTCAACTGTTTATTAAATTCGTGACTTGCTTGTTTCGTTCTTCCCTGCATTTATGAAATTTTGCTCTCATTTTTTTATGCTGTGATTGTGGCGGTACAGTCTTATATTGGCACTGGAATTGACTGTAATCTACTAAAAAATCATTTAAAATTTGTTTAAAGCCAAGCCCGAGAATAACACTGAATTTCAAGTAAATGATGCATGTGGTGAAATTAAGAAACACACACAGAAAGACAGAAGAGAAAATTAACAAATATGAAGTAAAAACTGTTGCAATTTTTTTCTGGTAGAGTATGTAAGATTTCATCATTTCAAACATAGTAGCGGTTTTAAATAATTTAGATCCGCTATTTCATATTCGATAGTGCCTAGACACGCCTTAGGACTAGGAGTGATAAAGATTGCTGCCTAGAACAATATAATTTTCTAGGGAACAAACTTCGGAGGTTATAGACAGTAGTCATACAAGTGTAATCTTGGAAAATGAGCAGAATGTGCAGTGTATGATTTTAAATTTATTTTCAAAGCTTATGCCGTGAAAGACTCCGAAGTTTTTATTAATAGAAAATACAATAAAAAAATATCGACATTGAAGAGCGAATTTGTGGAAATTCGAGATCTAACAAAGACGTTATGGTCCATAACGTCCAGGGCACTGTAGCTGGATGTTATGGTCCATAACGTCAAGTTAAAACAATCACTAATGATCTCTAATTAACAAAAACACGGTAGCTGGACGTTATGGTCCATAATATCCAGCTACAGTGTTTTTTTTCAAAAAATCGCTAACTGAAGCATACCAGAAAGCAGCAAAAAAAAAAAAAAAAATATTGTAGTTGGATGTTATGGACCATAACGTCTAGCTACAGTATTTTTGTTAATTAAATATCATTAGTGATCGTTTTAACTTGACGTTATGGATCATAACGTCCAGCTACAGTGCCCTGCACGTTATGGACCATAACGTCTTTGTTAGATCTCGAATTTTCGCAAATTCGTTCTTCAATGTCGATATATTTTTATTGTATTTTCTATTTAATAAAATTTCGGGTGAAAGACTACCCGGACCACAAAACAGTATACGCACCACATTCCTATTATGTACAGATGTGCTCTTCACCTAAACCATGTGTATTACAAGTTAAAAGCATGTGCATTTAGCCTAACCTAGATTTTTGGTTGTCGTTCGTGAATCGTGAGTAATTGCTATGGCACGTCAGCATTAGCTTTGTAATTCTGCGTTCTGACAAAAAAAATGCACATTATACGCCGAAATTTTTATTAATAGAAAATAAAATAAAAAAATATCGAAATTGAAGAACGTTTTTGCTGGAATTCGAGATGTAGCAAAAACGTGATGGTTCATAACGTCCAGGGCACTGTAGCTGAACGTTATAAATCATAATGTCCAGTTAATCTGATTGCTAACGATATCTAATTAACAAAAAATACTGTAGCTGGACGAAAGGCAACACAAAACAACCCACGACATCATCATCACAAAACATAAACATTTATTTTCAACTTACAGAACGCAAATTAAAAAAGTAGTGCCATCGCAGTCAGGAGGCCAACCGGCAGACGAAGCAGCGGAGCAAGCGCACAGCTGTGACGGTGCCAACGAAAAGGAGGTGGAATCTAAGAGTTGAGGGGGAAGAAGGACGTATTTTGCTGTTTGCGAGTCCTCACAAAAACCCTAGCCTTTATCGCCCCCCACCCTACCCCAACCCTAACTCCGCCTCCGCTCCCTCAACCAACCACGCGCCAGGCTCCGCCTCCTTGCTGCTTGCTCTCCTACTACCCGCCCGCACATTATACGAACACCTTGATTAGTTTGGACGCGAGAACTTTCAACAAAGATGATTCTGGACCTTTACTGGGCCTGGAAACATAAGGTCCGTAAGAGCCCATAATGGTTTGATAAAGGTACTTTGATTTATGGTTGGGTTGATTTGCATCTTGGCTCAGTTGGATAAAGGTGATTTTCATGCCCCAAGCATATATCAGTTCTGTGGTTATCGCTCTTTTTGTGCTGTCCCCTGTCCGCATGTGAATTAACAAATAGCAAACTGTGAAAAAGATCCAGGGGCATAGTGAAATTACTATCTGCTGCTTCTAAACTATGGAATAAAGGGTTTAGGTCTCAGTAAAACCGTTAAACATGATTTAATTGAGTCGGACTAAGACAATAAGCCGATCTTTAAGCTTGCAAGGTGATTTAACGTTTAGTCCACCCCTGTGACTTAAGCTTGCAAATAACAAGTATAATATAATTCAAATATCTACATATTGTGTATCAAACTTGTTAATTATATAATTCTCGAATTACAATAAATTTATATATTTGTCTAAATAAGAAACTCGTCCCTAACTTTAATTTTGTATTCAATTCAAAAAAAAACTTTAATTTTGTAGAATAAAAGAATTTCATTAAACGGTTCAGCTTAACTATTTGAATTTCAAATCTAATTAAATTGTACTTATATTTTACTATTTTAGTAATATTTCACATCAAATTGATCTAATCTATATCACTTTTGAGAATTAGCTAATTTGTTTGTAAATTTCCACCGATCACTACATGTATATTAAGCTCCAAACGAAACAAATAACAATAATTAGCGAATAAATTGATAGCATATAATTTAATCTAAAAATATGACAAATAAATATAGACATTAAATACATCATGTACTTGATATAACAAAATATACAAACTTATTATTTTATCAAATTTATAATTTTGTATCCCCTTTTAAATTATTTAAAATATATAAATTATCAACTAAATAAAATGATAAAATATTGTATAAATCAATTTCGTCAAAAATTACTAAATAAAAATCTACGTAAAATGTTAGATAAATTAATTATATCATAAATTACTAAATAAAAAAATATATATGAAATGTAATATGAATAATTTTGACCAACTATAACTTAAACCACAAACTCTAACCAAATTAGAAATAGCTTAAGTTATAACTTAACTTTAGATCTCAACCAAACATGATAACTTTGACTGACCTAAGTTAAAATATTCCAACTTAAATCCTCATTAATCTTAAACCACAACCAAACACCACCTATGCCCTATGGTACTTTAGATCATTTTTTTTTTTTCCAATTTTCTAGCTAATTTATGATATTCCAAATTAGCCCATTGCAAAGCATTCACACTTCAAAGCTGAATAGAGGACACACATGCAACGAATTTCTCTTTTTTTTTTAATTAATTAATTTCTTCTTACTTTCTTGCGTAGTTTCATTTTCAATTTATTCAAAAGAAAAAAGAGGGGCACCTAATAAAAAACATGTCATTAAATTAAACAGCAATGTAAAATAACTTTTTTGCTGTGTTGCACCTGAAAGAAAATTTAAAGATTAAAATTCTTTTACCAAAAGAGGACTAATGAATACCAAAAAAATAAAAATAAATAAGGGCTGGTTCATATAAAAAATTAAGAGCAATTAAATTATAAAGTTGTACAAAGTAGGTACATAAAATTCTCCCTACTCTTGTCATCCAAAGTAGGTACATAAAATAATTTCAAAAAGACCAACACCGAAACAAAAGCTGATACTTGAAAAGTTTTAAATTTTCAAGCTCAAATTTTGGAAAGTAAGATACCTAAATGTGGCAATAAACCTTACTTGATTGAAAGGCCGTTGTGTGTTCTTTCCAACAAGGTCCATATTTAATTAGGCCCAAATCTGTATCTTGCTGGAATATTCGTTTCTAAACAACAAGCATATGCGCTCCAGTCTCTCGACAGCATTTTAAATTTCAGTATGTTGCTAAAGTTTAGAAAAAAAATATTTTTTATGCCACAAATATTTTGATACCATTAAGAAGCGTACAAGCCATATCCTGCATAATTTTAATTTTATTGTTGGTGTGCTGCATGAAGTAAAAATTGCACTGTTTATATCTTTTACCCTGGTATTGGTAATGGTCCTAACGGGAATTTTTTTATTCATAAAAATTATTAAATCTAGATGTACGAAAATAGAAAGAATGTTTTGTTTTTAACAAATATAGAAAGATCTGACTCATTGAGTCCGATCCAAAATATATAGATCTGACTCAATGGTCCAAATCTAAATATTATGTTTTTTTGAGATCATATGTAGACATAACTTGATTTTCCTTTAATTGGAAGGTCCGGATCCAAACTCAAAAAAAAAAAAAGTGGATCTGAATCATTGAGTATGATCTATAATATATGAATCGGATTCAATGAGTCAAATATTTCTATATTTGTTAGAAACGATGCACTCTTTCTATTTCCGTATGTCTTATTTTAATAATTTCTACGGATAAAAAATTTCCGTTCTAATGGATCATCCTGTCCGACATTGCTCCAAAAATGTTTTCTTTTTCTTTTTTTTTTTTTTTTTAATATTTATGTTTTCTCAGTCGTATATACTACGTTTTGTTGTCATCTATAGAGTATATATTATATATAGACTATAGTCACAGGTGCTTATACAGAAAAGAGTCGATGCAATTAAGATACCTCATGTTATTTCCAACAAGGCTCCAACCAACCAGCGGAGCAAAGCCAAGCTGTTCTCAGCAAAAAAAAAGTAGCAAAATAATGCAAACAGCAAACCAATCATGTTCATCGAAAAAGCGGTGCACATAAACCCACCACATCGAACTTTATATCACGTGAATTACGCGAAATATCACGCGACAAGCCTGAGATGGAGCAGATTGTTAGCCCAGAGATATTTCTAGCTCCTCTAGAATTTCTACGGTAGAATCCACTGCGAGGCTTGACCTAACCGGAATTTTTTCAGTTGACACTTCCAAAAATCAAATTAAATGAATATCACCCCGAGGTCTTATTTTCAATTCTACCACCCTCGCTAACTCAGTTCGCGCACCAAATAAGTGAGTGCGCGGACTGAGTTGGCGCACGCAGATAATGCAGCACATTACCTTCTCTCTCCTCCTTTGAATCTTATTAAAATTTGGAGGCGGGCCTTATTACCTTCTCTCTCCTCTACTATTTGTTGGAAAATTATAAAACAATAAAGGTGGGGCCCATAAACTTATAAATTAATGTCATATTACCTTCTCTCTCCTCTCTTTATTTGTTGGAAAATTATAAAATAATAAAGGTGGGATCTATAAACTTATAAATTAATGTGGCAGCGCTTTTTGAATTGGTTTCCGCAAAACACCTAGTGCGCCAACCCAGTCCGCGCACCAACCTATTTGATGTGCAAACTGAATTAGCGAGGGTGGTAGAATTAAAAATTAGGCCCCATAAGTGGTATTCATTTAATTTGAGTTTTAGGGAGTGTCAACTAAAAAAATTTCGGTTGACCTAACAAGGTTATTTTAATTGGATGGTGTCCTTTGTATAATGGAATTCTGCAATGATCTTGGTAACATTTATAGAGGTGTTGGAGAAAATTTGCCTGGTTGGTAAAGTCAAATCAAATTAAATTATTTAAAGAATGATAAAATGTTAATTGCAGCGGTAGATTGAATTAGGTTGAATGATCAGAGACGAAAATATAAATAAATATTCAGTCAATTTTCTCAATAAAATAATTTGAAAGGCATGAAATGGTGAATTATAGTCCACTTATTATATAATTGTTTAAATATTTAATACAACATTACTATTTTGAAATTTTCTTAAGAAGCTAGGAACTTCTTTAGTATCTCAATACCTCCATCCCTGATTAGTTATGTATTAATATTTTTATATGCATAGCATATATACTATATGATCATATTTAATATAAAAATGAATTTTTTAGCCAATTAAAAACATAGGAATTAAAAATGTAATTGTATTAACCAAATATTTAGCATCTCAATTCTGAATTGTAAGATACATATGGAACTCACGTGAGAAACCAAAAATTGACAACCAAGCTAAATTCAACAAAATATTTTAAGAACGAAACATATTTATTATATTAGTTAAAAGCATACTTCATTGAAAGAAAAACAAATTACAAAATTTCATGAACAAATAACAAAAAAAATACACATTACCCTTTTAAATCCGCCACTTGTCAAATTTGAAGTTCTAATTTTCATTATAAAATGTTAGTGGACCAATCATTGATGCAACCGTGAACAATTCTAGAGAGTTCAGGCGAGCAATAAATAAATAATCAGGCTTTTGCGCCGAGAAAAAGCTGGTCCTCTCTTTTCTATCACTGGTCCAGTAAATTGTTACCATTATGGGTATCATTATCAATGAGGGGTAAATTTGTCTTTTCAAATCGCGGGATTGAACTATTGAAGTACCAATTAGGTGTGAAGTCTAGTGATTTTTAACACAACGCCGCCGTATTATAGGGTCACGATTTTCCAATTGAGGTAACATTATCCCTCTTGACTTGTACTGTCAAGTTACCTCCGGTGCAACAGCGGTGCTCGCCTGTCTTTGCCTGGACCGGTGTCTCTGGTTATCTGTGGCGCTATGTGAGTTACTATTCGTGTAATCCTATGGTTGTAATTTGTGAAGATGGCAAATGTGTTCAATAGATTATGAGTGAGACTATAGTATTATAAATTATAGATCAACTCATGCTATAGTTTTATACTTTCATGTACAAAGTTCAAACACATTTTTATAATCTTTTTAAATCGGTAAAAAATCACTATTTTAGATGGTCCAGAATTTTTAGATCAAGTAATTTACAACCTATCTAAACAAAATAGTAAAAAATATATATATAAATTGGGTCTTCATAATACCCTTTCGAGGACAAAATGAGTATTATATAGAGGGTAAAGGGTATTATGTATTCGGTTTTCGGTTTTTGAGGACAAAATAGATATTTTATAAAGGGTAAAGAGTATAATGAGCATCTTATAAGTTCGACATTTTTCTCAAAGAAACTACAATTTTTTATAATTTTAATAAATAGTAAAATGAGTATTTTATATATTTAAAATGAGTTTCAATATAAAAGACAACAGAATGGACAAATTTGTGAGTTTCGGAAGATTAGAAGGGAAAATGTGTAATTTTAAAGTTTAGAGAAAAAATAAGTATTTTTTAGTTTTTGAGGGGTATACGTGAAATTCCCTCTTTCTTTAAATGTTGTACTCTCTAAGGTCTTGTTCGGCGGACACATAGGTAGGAGAATGGACACAGAAACAGAATAATTTTAAACTGATTTTTACTGTTCACGTGGGAAAAAAAATTTAGTTTGAGTAAATTTTTTTTTTCACGTTAACAGTAAAAATGAAAATGCAGCCGAACAAGGTTTAAGAATGTAAAGATTCTTATAGGTGCCGCAGCCTTTTCCGACTTTCAAAGGTAAATTATGCAAAAAATTGCAAAAACACCACTGTTAACATTATTAGAGGTAATAGCATTGAACTAAGCCCATGTGAGATATTTTATTTTGGCTAGGTTGAGAATTTTATAGGGATTGATTTTTTTTATTTTGGATTTTATTATTGGCAAGTAATAGTCACTGATAAGTTGCATTTAATATTGTATAGATAATATATCTATTATTTTTGTTCAAAGTAGCTTAGTGTTTGATAATTAATGATAAAACTAATTACTAACTAATATGATGCGAATTTCAAATGATGTTTTATCGGCCATAGATTTTACTATACTTACATGTGCAATGTAGCAATTTAAAATAATATATGATTCGAATTTCAAATGATGCTTTATCAGCCATTACTATACTTAGATGCGCAATGTAGTAATTTAAAATAATATATGATGCGAATTTCAAATAATGTTTTATCGGCCATTACTATACTTACATGTGCAATGTAGTAATTTAAAATAATATATGATACGAATTTCAAATGATGTTTTATCGGCCATAGATTTTCCTATACTTACATGTGCAATGTAGTAATTTAAAATAATATAAGATAGATAGGTGTCAAACTTTAATGAAATTCATACCATTTGGTAACCACCTCTTGAAATTCCTGCAAATCCATTAAACGCCACCAGGACATGTTAAAATAATTTAAACGATGCTATTGATAAATAAATGAAAATCTTGGTATAAAAGGTCAATTATGTTGCATGCTCCTTGTTGGACATTACTAATTATTTTGAATGCCTTGATAGATATATACCTGTGCTGGATGAATGTTATTGCAACTTTTGATCATGATTTGATTTGATTTGATTTCCGGATCTATAATGCCAATTACACTTTAGGTTATACAAAAAAAAAACATGCTTTTAGAAAGAACTATTATTGAGGCTAAATGACAACTATACATTAGTTTCTAGAAGGAAAATTTTGTAGCCATGACAGTACAAATGGTTGTCAAAAATGGTGAATTATTAATTTGTCTGATAATACATAATTTAATGGACATAAAAGTTGTAAATTTGGGATCTAAAAAAATAAATTCACTGGAAAAACTTGCAGAATATAATAGTTATGGCTATGATTTTCTGCAAATAAATATTCAATTCATTTAGCATGATTTCAATGGGAGCAAATAGCATGATGAAATCTAGCAAAAAAAAAAAAGAAAAAAAGAAAGATATTAGAGGAGAATTAATAATACGGAAACAGGTAAACTATTGTGTCACTTTTCATCAATTCTAGAAATTAAGATTTGAGTGGCACGAAAATTAAATTGGATGAATCTTTTTTCACAATCAAATTTGATATTTATGTTCACTCTATAATTTTATATTTCTACCCACATCCTACATTTAAAAATTCTAAGTTCATCCATAATATTACAAAATCAAAATTTTAGTATACTTAACTTTGATCAACAAAAACTAAAATTTGTCTATATTATAAAAGAAATAGGACCTTATGGTTTGGAGGGCCACCACATATATCTTACTTAAAAGACTTTCTAAATTTCAAATATTCAAAGTGAATTTCGGAAGTTACAGGGGGGATCAGGTCCCCTCCGCCTCTGATTTCAAATACTCAGGTGATCTGAGTGTATTAATTAATTTCTATGAAATTTTGAATTAATAAAAATATTGGTTATAGGGGGACCAGGTCCCCTCCGCCTCTGATTTCAAACATTAAATTTCATTTCTAAATCTTTTTTCTATTCTATTGTCATTTGATATTTTGTAAGAATTTATTTGAATGCGAGAGTATATATTTTGCTTGATCAAACTTTTTTTTTACTGTAAAGACAATTTCATCTTCGTCTATATATCTTACGCGCTAATCTAACAAAAAATTGCGCTTATATACCTAGAATTAGAAATTAAAGTAGAAACTACACTGTTCTTAAGCTCACCAAATTCTAAATGAGTTTAACTCAAAAACTTATCGAATTGACTTTAAACAACACATCCAAATCGTTAAAACCATGTCTATTTCACGAGTGTTATATTTATATGTCAAATTTATAAATTTTTGAATTATTTTAATATAAAGTCAAGCTGTAAAAAAATAACAGAAATAACCGTATTAAAATTAACTTATAATTTTTTTTTACCGCTTGACTTTATCCCTACCAAGTTTTTCAAACAAAAAATTTAATACTAAGTTAGCTAGAAAAATTAATAAAATTCGATATGTAAACACATCACTCATGAGTACACCGGTTTTAACAGTTTGAATGTGTTATTGGAAATCAATCTAATAAATTTTTTAATCAATCTCACAAAGAGACTCGATGAGCTTAAGAAAATTCTAGTACTACTCATAAATTAATTGGAACAAATTGCCATATAAATCTGTTCGAATCCAGCAATATCTCCATCAAACAATTATCATTGTCTTGTAGGTTTGAAATCAAAATAAAAAAAAATTCATTATGAGCATTAACTTAGTCGGATTACTTGAATCTTAATTTTAATTATCCACTATCTCCTTGCTGCAAGGTTGGACCTATAAATATCTATAAAAATCAAGGTTCTAAATAGCGTTTATAGCGTCGTAGCGGGAAGGCTAAAAAAAAGCTATAGCGAATAGCGTCGCTATAGCGGAAGCTATTCCAAATAGCGTTTTTTTTTTTACATTTCGTATATTCAATATTTGTACTAAATATCAACATTATCTAAAGTCTCATAGAACAATAAATAACACCAAAGTAATTAAGAAATTATAATATTCATATTGAACCAGTACAAAGTTCAAATTGCGGTTCAAAATATCCATAGTAATATCATAAACTATCGATTTTCCTATTAAAAATATCTTAAGCATCATGATTCATGACATAATGTTTTTTTTCTATTCAAATTTTATTTTTGATTTGGACCTTTTTTCTATTCAAATTTCAATTTCTATTCTCAATTTCAAATTGATTTATCTGTAGCAAGTAGCAACAAATTCAATTTCGGTTTGAGATTTTTTTTATCTTTATTTAAAACCCATATAAATTGCTTTAAAAAAAAAAACCCATATTGTATAGCGCAAATAGCGCGAATAGCGGACCGCTATAGCGCTGTAGCGGTCGCTATAGCGCTGTAGCGGTCGCTATAGCGGCCGTAGCGCAAATAGCGCATTTTGATGTCATAGCGTAGCGTTTGGGGTCCAAAAACGCTATAGCGGCGCTATAGCGCCGCTATAGCGCGCTATTTAGAACACTGATAAAAATTCAAAATTTAGGAGAAAGGGACAGTTGTACGATTCTGATTCTATCTGAGTCCGCTCCTGAGGACCACACTTGTGAAAACTCTTATAGCCAGTGTATTAATATTCGGTTCTCATTTAGTATTCGGAAGGCCGAATATGCATATTCTTATTCGGATTTATATATGCGGATTTTTTATTAAATATTTAATCTCACAATACTTAAATACAATAAGGCAGCATGTAGAGATGTTATAAAAGACTTCTGAGTGGGACGCTTGAAGAGAACACTACCTGGCGGGTCTGGAACTCATTTAATGGGTTATGAATTCGGGTCCGGAACTCTTTTAATGGATTTTGAATGTTTTTTAATTTTTTTAAAGTATGGATTCAATATTCGGTCCGAATAACCATTTTTTATTCGGCCGGACACCGAATAGGAATATACGCCGAATAAAACTGAATTTTAATACACTGTAGCAATAACTTTTCTTCTCTTCTTCTGTTACGTATCTAATTTGATACAATGTGAAAATTATTGTCATCGTTGAAGTTTTCGATAATATTAATTAATTTTAATTATGAAGTGTCTTTCACCAAGACTTTCGGAAATGCATATTCATTTCATAGTGAAAAGAGAACATATTATAAATATTAATGAAAAAAATAAGAAAACATATTGTAAATATTGTCAAATAATTTTTTTTTGTCAATATAACCTATTATTCTTTCATAAATCTTCATGAACAACATCATATTATTTTCATATTATTATTATAACGGATGTCGAGGAAGATATTCGAATGAGATTTATGAAAGAATAATAGGTTATATTGATTTCACATGTTTGGATGAGAGTTAGAATAGCTAGAATAGCCGAGATTTTTATTAATATCTAAAGTTTAATAGAAATTAATATTTATGTCCAGAATTCTGGGTTTTGGCCAAAAATGCCCAAGCCGGTCACAAAATTGCCGGCTTACGCTCCCCCGTAAGCTGGCCATTTTGTGGCCGGTTTACTCGATTTTTTTTTTAGAGACGGTATGAAGAGAAAAATAATAAAATCTAACATTGAAAATTCAAATTTTTTGTTTAAATTTTTTGTTAGATTACTTCTTTTGATTTATAATTAGTATATTTAAACTAAAATACACTAGATTACTTGAAATTATGTTGAATTACACTAAATTACATTAAATTACAATAACTTCGCTAATTATGTTGAAATATGGTAAATTACGCTAAACTACGCAAAATTACGCTAAAGTAGACTGATTTTGTATCATCTTTCATGAATCATAAAAAATAGTAAAAATTGGTATTCTATAAGTTTATTATGTAAGTAATTTACTGAGCTACTTAGATTGAATAATAGAAATAAAAATCTTAATCGGAAACTTCAACTCGTCTTTTCGCAAGCTTTCCGAAAAGTGGTCATTTGCTGAAATCGGACACTCGAGCACCGTTTTATGGCCGTTTGAAGTTTCGTCGTCGTTTTTCGTATTTTCAGTGAAGATATCGTCCCTACTCATATGTATTTTAGCGTAATGTAATGTAATTTAGTGTAATTTAAATTAATATAGTGTAATTCAACATAATTTCAAGTAATTTAGCGTATTTAAGTATAAATATGCTAATTATATATCAAAAGAAGTAATCTAACAAAAAATTTAAACAAAAAATTTGAATTTTCAGTGTTAGATTTCATTATTTTGCTCTTCATAGCGTCTCTAAAAAAAAAAAAAAAATCGAGTAAACCGGCCACAAAATGGCCGGCTTAGACATTTTTGACGAAAACTCGAAAATCTGAACATAAATATTAACTTCTATTAAACTTTGGATATTAATAAAAATGTCGGCTAGAATAGTAACAAGTTGTTCTTTCATAAACCTATTATTCTTTCATAAAACGTCTCTGAAAAAAAAAATACAACTTGTTGGTATTATATGATTTCACATGTTTTGTATGTAATACAATAACACTTACGATAGAGTTTGCTCGTATATAAATTCTTTAATTCTACCATTTACTTACGAATTTTTACAATTTCCTTTGAATATTTTATATATTGGTATCTACTTCAGTTGTAAGAGGTGTCTCCTAACAAAATTCAGATTGCCTAAAATAACATAAATTAGAATCGGTACAAATATTAGAAGGCGATCAGATTAGTTCAAATTCTAATCGGATGATCCGAATTCCAATTCAAATTTGAGTTATTTTAAGAATTCGGATCCTTCGTTGGAGGTGTTTGATTCACTCTTTCGGTAATTAGAATATTATTCTATTACCGTCTTTGGTTAAAATAGCAAGGATTGTATGTGGTAAGGGCCTGTTCGGATGTCACGGGATTACACGGGATGGGATTTGACGGGGATGGGAACCCACTTTTGAAAAAGTGGGAACTCATGGGTGCGGGTACGCATAGGATTAATTATGGGAATGTATTGAAATGAGTGTTCGGTTGAACAGTGGGATTAATTGTGGGAAATTCTATTTTTCTTTCTAAATAATATAGATTAAAAAATAACATAACACTACTTATTACTTATTATTTTATAAAATATAAATATTTTTATAATTAAATAAAATAAGAACATAAGAAGACGGGTACAAATAAATTAAAAAAATATTTATAAACAAATAAAAAATAAGATATTTATTAATATAATTAAATAAAATGATTAAATAATAACATAATAAATTTTTTGTTAATAATTATTTCTTAAATTAAAATTTTGTAACTCTTTAAAATGCATTAAATGTTTCTTAGAGTGTCTTATATTTATGCTTATTTTTAATCTTATGTTTCAATTCTTATATTAATAATTTTAAACTATTAGTTTAATCACAAACATGACAAATAATAAAATATATATTTTATTTTCTTTATGTACCACGGACAAGTCTAGCAGCATTTAAAATTTTCAACTATTAGTTAAATCAAGTTTGATATTAATAATTATGATAAATTAGTTTAATCAAGTTAAGATACAACAAAAATTATTGATCTTCAAGCTTCATAGCAGCTGATTCATTTGGGAAAAAAAAAATGATCTCCAACTCAATTTGATTTATCCCATTAGAACAGTGCTTTTTGAAGAGAAAAAGTAAAGTG
This sequence comes from Carex parvula, assembly GCA_025461045.1. Lineage (NCBI taxonomy): Eukaryota > Viridiplantae > Streptophyta > Magnoliopsida > Poales > Cyperaceae > Carex > Carex parvula. Next base: position 397,394 of record JAJGRW010001048.1, on the reverse strand, counting down.
GGTGGGAATTAAATTGGAAAATTCCTTCACTGCCGAACAGCACTGGAAAACAAATGTGTAAATGTTACCTTTCCCATCAAATCCTAAGCTTCCGAACAGAGCCTAATTCTTAATTACCATGGAAATTGGAACTGTGATTCCTTTATTTTAAATTTTATGGCTATTTCGCTACCACGATAGGGATGGTTTTTTTTATTCGTGCGCAATGAAAATTGCTCCCATTCCGAGGCTGTAAATTTTGTTTTAAAAAAGTTGCTCCCATCCCAAATCAGGCGTGAGCTCACTTTTTTATTTTCAATTGCCGCCAAATTAATGGCTTTCTCATCCTAGATTGAATTCTCATCCACTATTCAATCTAACCCGTGATTTTTATTAATACCCTCTAAAAATAAAAAATTAGCAAATCTGCCCTCGACTTTTTAAAAAAAAAAAACGTCCTGACCGCTTCACGTTTGGGCTGTCCACTATTCATACCAAACCGCTCAACATTTGAGCGGTCACCTATGCATACCAGACCACCCAACTGTGGGACGCTTTGGTGTTTAATTTTTTCTTTTTAGAGACAATATGAATAGCAAGATGCTGAAATTTAACACTAAAACTTCGATTTTTTTTAAATATTTGTTAGATTACTTCTTTTAATGTATAACTAGCATATTTATACTAAAATATGCTAAATTACTTAAAATTATGTTAAATTAAGTTGAATTACACTAAATTACGTTAAATTGCGCTAAATTACAATAATTTCGCTAATTATATTGAAATATGCTAAATTTCGCTAGTTATATATCTAGTTATCTACATGTGCTTTTTTTATTTCTCTCCTATTCATTTTTGTCTTATGCAACTATTAGGCTTGTTTTTCTATGTTTCTTTATCATTTGTAAAATTTTAATATTAATAAGAAAAATTTCCCAAATTCAAATTTGAATTTGAATATAAATTCCCAAACATGACTAATGGACACGGTTCAAAACTTTCAGACCGTGTGTGTATGTTGGAGCTTTTTTTTCGCGAGCGCTTCCTGTTATTACACATTGTTAATGTGGACATTTTTTGCATCCGTGTATGATATGCTGTGTATGGTCACGTTTTCTGTACTAGTGAAGAACTAATATAATTTATTCATAGGGTCTTTTGTATTGTACTATCGGTTACTTTGTTTAAACAGATTGTTTTGCTTGAATATAAAATAGGGTAGGCTTATATAGAGTAGTTAATAATGTGATGAATTTATATAGGATGGTATCTGTCGTTTGATATCAGTTACAAAAATTATTCCTTTTCAATGAAACACGGGAACATATTTCATAGTTGATCACCCGTCTAGGGACACTACACCTTCCTTGTAAATAATTGAAGGAAGAGAAATTGAATATACGAATGAAAACAATGATTATGTGGCATAGCTAAAAACTTATGTGGGTTAAGTCTAGAGGTACTATTTTATCTGAGATCTGGTATCGAACCGGATCTAATTATTTTGGATGGGATATGATTTAAAAAAAATATAATTGATTAAATTATTATAAGTGCAGTTTTAGAATTAATACTTAAATATCTAATCCGTATTCGAATCAGAATTGATATTTTATTAGCAATAGAATATGAGTTTGATGTAGTTATTCAACCCATAACTGAATCCGACATAATACCCGTAAAAATACAAATCTTTATAACTAATTAATACAAAAACATAGATTAATAACTATAAAAAAGGCAACTACCTATAGTATTTTTTTAGAAAACAAATATTTATTTAAGTAGTAAGTTGTATTGCCACGTAAATTAAGGCATGGGTTAATTTGAAATTTTCGTCATATTAAGATATTCTAATTGATAAAACCAGTATTATCAGAAATGAACCGGACAGGTGGTTTAACCGAAAAAAAAACGGACCCAAAAGCTATTTCGGTTCGGTCCACTGGAAAGACCAAACCGGTTATAAAGCGGGTTATTAAACGGTTTAAATAAAACACAAGTAAACCGACTAATAAAAAAACCGGATCTTTGCGATTTGTTGTAACTTTTCGTTCTCCGACCCTTCTCTTAAATCGTTTTAAGAGAATGCTCTCAAGATGTATCTCAAGGTACTTGGTGAATTTGTGTTTGGAATTGATAGTTGGAAGGAAAATATTTAACTTATTCTTATTTAACGGTGAATGCTCTCAAGATGTTTGATAAAATGCTCAAACCAAATTCTTCCTTCTGATTTATGAGATAATGGGTTTATAATGAATGCAAATGGGGAGAGACTAAAGATACAAACAATGCCCACCTGATCATGTATATATATAATTAATTTTGATATATGATCTTGATATATGAGAAATATAAATGTTTTAAAAACATCGGTTGAACCGATTGACCCACCGATTCAACTAGTTAACCATTAACCCGAAGCTTTATCGGGTCAATGTCCGATTCGATTCTGATAACATGATTGCATTGGATAAAACATAAAACAATTAATATAGGCTTCTCAAATTAGACCAAAACGATTAATAGATCGATGAATATTCGCATCATACCCTTCTATTTCGATTTAATTAATTTAATTGGACGAATTTATGTCTAAGTAATTATTTTCTATTTAACTTTCAATTAAATAACCTCAATTTAGTTAAACCACAATTAATTTGTTTAAACCTCCTCACTCTCAATTAAGCTTGATGGTTATTTCATTTGTTTAAATGCCTTCAATAACCGCACCCACTTGATTTGATTTTAAAACACCAAACCTCTTTTCAATTTTCTGCCGCATGTCTCTTCTATTCTGCACAACTGACTAAGAATAAAATTTCCTTAGCAAACCGGGTTAAATTCCTCATCTGTATTAGAAATATTCTGCATTAAAGCACTTTAAATTTTGATATTTTGTTTATAAAATTGATGCATGAATTCCATTGATTAAGTCCTCCCTTGGCCTCCTCTTGGCCACGTTGTAATTTGGGATCAAACCAACCTAATATTATTAAAAAGTGTTCTTCATTTATTTTTGTAAATCTGAAAATTTATTTCTTATTAAGAAATTTCTTCAAGTATATTTAAAATCTGAAAATATTCTTTATTAATAATGGTTTCATAAGTACTATTATAATTAATAAAATTTTCATACTAAACATGAATAGAACAACATAAATAAAATTTAAGGAACGTGATCTACCAAATGAATAAATTAGTGAAGTGTTACTACTATTTAAAAGAGTATAAATTCGAAATCCTGTACATGGTTTAGATCCACGTGATGAGGAAGTAGAGTACATAAAAACAATTGTTAATCACTCTACAACTACAGGTGCGGGTTTTTTTTTTATCTTTGTAAAATTATTATTGTCTCTTTTTATGCATCATTATTGTTTAATTGAATTATGCATGCTGAATTCCAACAATTATTTGACTTTGGTTAGAAACCAGTTAAAGATAGGATTCTTCGTTTTCATCAAAAAAAACTTGTGTGAATTGGGTGTGTTGAGTAAATATGTATGACATGAACAAGAAATTAAAGTGAACATGGGTCGATGTATTTACATATCGGAATGTATATATTGGATCCGGTGTTCAACTAGATTTCTCGTTAATGTGACTGTAGAAGGAAACAGTCCTGTCACGAGTCAAGACTAATTAGCAGTAGATGGATTCACCGTCTAGTGAGACACTCAAGACCTAGCGGCAGATAGATTCATTGTCTAGTGAGGCAAACAAAATTGATTAATTGAAAAACTTGAATTTGAAGTAAGAGTAACGATAAAATCATATTGTCATAGGAAAGAGCATATGCATTTATTTTATTTGCTTATATAGCTCATGTCTGTGAGAAACTAAATAAATTTTACAAACTCTGAGCTGAAACTAAATTCCGCACTGGGAGAATGCTTGAATCTCTTATTCGTTCTACTTTTATATGGGTTTCAGGTAATGGAGATGAAGGCACTGAATAAGATGGTGAATGAGCTAAAGCAGGAAGATTATGAAAGGAATAATATGTCACTTATTGATTAACTTCTATTTGAAATAATTGATACATTAAACATGCATGACAATGGTTGTTCTTCCAGAAAATCTTAATAGTGCACCAAAACACATATTAATAGTCCATCTTCTTCTCCATGTTCTTCTCCCTCTCTCTTTTCATAAACAACTCTTATTTTATTTTGTAATCACCAAGCACGAAGAGCGAAGGCGGAATTAAGTGGTGCGGTGGTTGGAGAAGGAGCGACGACAGGGCAAAGGAGAAAGGAGGCGGAGGTGGGAGCGACAACAAGACGAGAGCAAAAGCAGAATGGGAGACAGAGTCAAGAGGGGTTCGGAGAGAGAGAGAGAGAGCCGACTATTCTAAGAAGAGATTGAGATCGTAGTTGAAGAGAACCGACTTTCTATTCAAAATATTTAACGGTTAGAAGATTATAGTACGTCTGAAGGGACAGAAGTTCTGAGAACCGTGATATTTTCTCCATTTTTTTATACTCTTTTCTTATTCTTTTTTTTTAACGATGCCGGACATGTTCACTAGTAACAATACCCCTTCACTGACCCTCAACTATCTACAGTTTTAACATGTAATAGTCAGTGTAGAGACTCTGTGGCAAAATCGTAAATAAGAAGAACTTCAACACTGACTGTTCACTTGTAAACAGCCGTCAGTGCACTAACACTGACTGTTTTATTTTGCTACCTGTCAGTGTTGCTTATACCCTACACCGACCGTTCTATTAAATAACAGTCAGTGTCGAGCAGTTTTAACACTGACTGTTTTGTTAAGGGAAGCGTCAGTATTGCCTTACTCTACACTGACGACTCTTTTACTATAACAGTCGGTGTTGATAGTTTAGTCTACCTCAACTGTTTTTTCAATTGAACTGTCAGTGTTGCTTATAACCTACACTGACTATTATCTTAATGAAAAAGTCAGCGTTGATAGTTTGATAGAATTTTATTATTATTTTTACATTCAATATATATCAATATTTGTGGACCGTACATTTTCACATGAGATAATCGATAGTGAATCAATAATGAACTGATACCTAGTTTTATCTTGTTTGATACTCTATAAGTTAGTTTTTATATAAATATATTATATATATATTTCAATCACATTTGTTGTTTTCTAGCGAGAACTAACAAGAATGAAAGAAAACAAAGAAACACGCAAAACCAAAAACAAAAAAGATATATATACAAAGCATTCGATACGACGAAAGAGGCATTAAAACGGGTTCCTTATCTTTGACTTACACGACAAGTAATTTATGTTTGAAAATATAATGTTAACGGACTCAAAGATGTCGACAATAATGAATTTTTTCGAAGATTGAGGCTATGGCGATACGCGTATTACACAAATATTACACACGGACTTCTTTATGGATCCGTATTTGTGTTTTTAAAATTAAATTGGAACGTTCAACCTAAATTTTATATGAAAATCGTGTTTAATAATAATAGTAAAAAATTATAAAAATATAACTTTGTTCTCTAGCTAGTTATATTTTTATATGAATATAATGTTTACCGATCAAATTAACTACTTAAATTTTAAACATAAAAATGTGAATTCACAGCTCCGTGAATTGTAATAATAAAGGTTGTAGAACTAGATGTTTTTAAGTTCATCAAGTTCCACAATGAATTCAACTCTAAAATTTATCGGATTGATTTCAAATAACAAATTTAAATTGTTGAAATTCATCTACCTTACGAGTAATGTGTTTACACGCGAACATTTTAAAAATTTGAATTAATTTAGTATGAAGTCAAGCGGTCAAAATAAGATGCTATATAAATGAATTTTAATGTATTTATTTTTTGAGCGTTTTTTTTTTAACCACTTGACTCTGTACAAAATTAATTCAAATTTTTTAAATTTTCACATGTAGACGCTTTACTCGTAAGGTAGATGTGTTTCAACGGCTTATATTTATTGTTTGAAATCAATCTAATAGATTTTAAAGTTAAGTTCACAAAGGGACATGGTGAACTTAAGAACACTCTAATTCTCAGAACCAGTCTTTGGTCTAGTGACAAAGACAATGCTTTCCGTGTGGGAGGTTGCATGTTCGAAATCTGAGCAATCATTTGTAGATATTAAATAGTTGGGTGACTTGACCTCCAATCTTTACTAAAAAAAACACCATAATTCTACTCTAATAGAGATGTATATTACTAGAGTAGAACTAGGGTATTCTTAAGTTCACCAAGTCCCTTTGTGAACTTAATTCTAAAATCTATCGAATTAACTTCACAAGAATTCAAACCGTTGAAACCGACCTACCTTACGAGAGATGTGTCTACATGTACAAAATTTAAATTTTAGAATTAATTTTATATAGAGTCGAGTGTCAAAAAATATTCAAAAAATGAGTGCATTAAAATTAATTTATAAATCTTTTAATTTTGACCGCTCGACTTTATACTAAGTTAATTCTAAAATTATAACTTTTTACATTTAGACACATCACTCGTAGAGTTGATCAGTTTTAACGGTTTGGATTTTTCGTTTAAAGTCAATCTGAAATGTTTAGAGTTAAGTTCACAAAGAGGTTTGATGAACTTAAAAGAACACCCTAGTTCTACTCATATTACTATATAACCTCACTCTGAGCGGAAAAAAAGTTAATTTTTTTTTTTTTCAAAGCTTCGCAGAAACTGCAAAGTACGAGGGACTCGAACAGTTGACCTTTCACGATAATTAATACATGATTATTAATCGAAAATCGCACATGCATTGCAACAAAGTTACGAGCTACAGAAAATCTGCTAACTAGGAAACAAGGGGCAGTTGGCCTGGTACGCAGCACATAGGAGAGGTATTCAATTCCTACCCACACAAGCCGACAAACAACATCCAACCGTGCGATACAAAGCCCCTCTATACCGGGCCCACATCCTCTGTTTGTTATCGACTTCTTTCCAATAAAAACTGCCTTTCCTTCCTATTATCCTATATAGAACATATTATAAAATCAACAGATTCCGACACACACGACTAGATCCATGTGAAATCCCAAATCATGTAATAAAAAAATAACCTTGCTCATGATAATCCATTAGTTTGTTGAAGTTCACCGATCGCAAAACAACAATCGAGCGTAATGGTAATTTACAACAAAACAAAAAGAAAATGTCCAACTGTTTTGAATATACTTGATAAAAGAATAGCAACAAGAAGGGGTAAATATATTGACAGAGCAGTGTTTACTTCATGCAGCGCACTGAGAATAGAGTCAAAAGAGTGATGCACATGACTCGTGGACTGCATCAAGTAAAGACTGCTCTGTCTGTATCTTTACCCGTAAGCTGGAGAAAAACAAGCAGAGAACCGAGAGCACCTCTCCAACAAACCCGCAGCGTTTCGAACAATTGTAAGTGGTCAACTCTTTTCGACCGTGCGATTTTAATCCAGCGGTGATGACTATCCGCCCACCAATTATGGTCAGCGAAGGGTGTTTTGGTAATTGTGTCCTTTCGCTTTTACCAGATATTTAATTCGTTTGCCGTTCTTACGGATAATAATGTGATCTCATTCTCATCTTCTTCTCAAATCAATTGGTAGACCCAGTCTATCATTAAATCAATTGGTAGCATTTTTAATATCATATCAAAATGGTATTATCATCACCTAAACATAATATTATACTTTTTATTTAACAAAGTATTTTTACACCATATTAACGCATCTCGAAATTTGTTAGTAATTATATATATTATAAAAATGTTTATCATTAGTTTATTTTTGAATGATCATAAAAAATTGAAGTCAGAGACTTTATTGTATAAGTAAAACTATATCATTTAGAATTTTAAATTTTAGTAAGATAAGTAATAGGTGTTTTTCTCATCTCGTACATAATAAGGTTGCTGATAAGGTGTGTGGTTATCACTTCTCTTATTTAATGTACATTGATTTAAACTTTGTTTTTTTAGTATAAAACACAAGTTGTATGGTCCAGATAACAAAATTCGGAAAATAATATTAAAAATATATGAATCGTCAAGTGTGAGTAAAAAAGTATATCTATGACAAATTTTATTTGGATTTTTTATTTATTTAACTACATGCATTCGTATGCAAGATGAAAATCTAATTATTTTTGTACCTTCAAGACTGGCAATAACCATTCGTAGATTGATATTTTTTATAACATAATAACTGCCGACATTTTTATTAATTTCCAAAGTTTAATAGAAATTAATTAATATACCTAGATATCTGAGTATTTATAAAAATACTCCTACTGGCCATTTTCTGGCCGATACCCTATTTATTTTTCTACCGGTCATTTTTATTTATCTGGCCGGTACCCTAACATAATTTTAAGTAATTAAGTTCACTAGCCGCATGCGAATATTAAACTACAGTTTTTTTAGGTACTAAGTATTAACAATTTCACTAGTTAGGGTTGATCCAGTTGTTTTAATGTGATTCAGGTTTTCTGTCTTTTCTAATCATCAGCCGCATACTACACTGTCACTAGCCGTACAAGTCGTTGTGTGTCTACCGATGATAAAAAACTTCAACTCAATTTTTGAGGCACTAAACGATGTTTTTTTGCAATTATGATTCCGTCGGCCCCGTGGGGATGACCCCGAGGGCGCCATTGCCCCCGTCTCGTCCCAAGCTTTCAGATTGGGGTCGAACGCGCAAATCCGAGTTTCCTAGCCAAAGTTATGGCAGTTTAAAGTTGTTTTAAAAAATGATACTTTCGTGCAAAAACACCGATGTCGCATTGATGCTTTATGCACGACTTAACGACGGCATAAGTGCATCAATGTTTCATTACAAAAACATCGGCGACGCACTAACATTTTTTTAGTACTGCCCTGTTTAATTGCTACTAATAAGACTAATAAAACATCGATATTTCTTTACAAAAATATCAGCGACGCACCTTAGCACTACCCTACTTAATTGTTAATGCTAAGGCTAATAAAACATTGATTTTCATTGCAAAAACATCGATGATGCACCGTAATTTAGCATAATTCAGTGTAATTTATTGTAATTCAACGTAATTTAACATAATTTCAAGTAATTTAGCGCATTTTAGTATAAATATGCTAATTATACATCAAACGAAATAATCTAACCAATAATTTAAACTAAAAAATTTAATTTTTAGTGTTAGATTTCAGCATCTTGCTCTTCATAGTGTCTCTAAAAAAAAAGAAATTAAGGATACTGGCCATTAAAATGGCCGGTAGGCAATAAATTGGGTACCGGCTAGAAAATAGCTGGTAGGGATATTTTTATAAATACTCAGGAGATCTGAGTATATTATTAATTTCTATTAAACTTTGGATATTAATAAAAATGTCGGTAATAACTGAAACATTTGATGGAGATAAAATTGTGATCTAATTTTTTATTATAAATGATATAAGTATATAAAAGAAACTCAAATTCTGTGTATGTAAAAAAAGTAAAAACAAGTTACTTTATACTAGATAAAAAAAATCATGTGAGATGAAAATTAAAATGTACAGACTGCTTGACTTATCCGATTTAAAGAATAAGAATTCAAGTTTTAATTGGTTAGAAATTGTTGAAATTTAATTAACTTGCTAGATAGATGTTGGTTATAATTTTAAAATAATTTCACGTTAATCCAATTCGATGGGTATGTATAATAGTAAAGGAAATTTGGTATCATCTATATTGCTCTTCCTGTTAAAAAATCACATTTTTTTTTTTAATTTACAAGCTTCCTTGTCTAGTTATATGTAAATGAAATTTTTCGATAAACAATTTTATTATATTATTTACGGTTAGGATATCTTTCATTTTATGTATTAAATTATACATAATTTTGGTAGCTATATTTTTACATCTGCACATTTCGTCATTTAATATTTTGAAATATACTCAATGTGATCATCTAATCATAATATGAACCGGATGATTTTAAATTTTTTTTTTTTCAAAATTTGTCTGGTTCACGAATGGAATATGTTGTAATCTAATTATAATGAATTAGATAGAAAAATCTAGATGACAATTCAATTAACTCGATCCAGCTACTTTTTGAGACTATATTTGATAGACTATATTTAGTAGGAGGATAAAAGAGGATAAGAATTATCTCTTTTATCTCCGTATCTTATTTTCTACTAAACAAAGTCATAGTAATTGTAATAATAATAATAATAATTGTAATAATAATAATAATAATTTTAACTCATTATAATTTTATGAAATAATAATTGTAATATGTTACCAAACAAGCAATGTCCTTAGGGATCCAAATAATAATAATAATAATAAAAACACTTGTTTTCTGAGCTTTTAGATTTGTCGTTCAAATCAGTGTTGTAAATAACAGTATGTGATTGTCGGATGGATAGAATATCATCAAGCGATTAATCAGGAATAATAAAAAATAGTCAGATGATTAGTTAGAAAATTCCGTGATGATTTAGTTGCCGCCAACAACTAATCGGCCGATTAATCGTCTTAACGGCTGTTTTTTACAACATTGGTTCAAACCATCTTAAAATCTACAATTTATTAAATTAAGAAAAATAATTTGAAACGAAATTAACAATATTTTTTTAATTAAATAAATTGTCTTTTAAGTTTTCTTAAAATATACAAGATAAAGGATTCACAACAGCTATAACATATATTATTAGTAACTAGATATTATTAATTACTACATGACAATGTAATTCTGGGGCCACGGGAACTTGTAAACCAGGTCTAACCAGGCAGTGCCGCCTTCTCTCTCTTTCCCTTTTTCTCTCCCCCTTTCTGGGTGGTCTCTTGGCGATAAGAAAGTAAAAGCAGAGTCACGCAGAAGCGCACCTCTTCCCTTCTCTCTCTCCAAACATCACTGCCCCGGTGCCACCACTACCAATCGCAGAACAAACCCTAAACCAAATCCTCTCTCTCTAGAATCAACCATACAGCCAATAGGAGCTTTCTATTTTTCAATAACCCCCATCCAACGAATCACAAGTGATCTTAACCTCCCCATTGATCAATCCCCGATCCGATCCGATCGGACGGCTGGCTTGGTGCCGCACGGCTGATTAGGAGGGTGAGGAACGATGGATAGAGCGGCGGTTACGGTGGGGCCCGGTATGGACTTGCCGATAATGCATGATAGCGACCGGTACGAGCTGGTACGCGATATTGGTTCCGGTAATTTTGGTATTGCCAGGCTGATGAGGAACAAGATGACTGGAGAGCTTGTTGCTGTTAAGTACATAGAGAGAGGAGAAAAGGTAAGATCAGTTTTTTTTTTCCCCTTCGTTTTTTCCTGTTGCTCGTATTCTGTTTTGTTGCGATTGCATTGAAATGGAAATTAGTGCACGTTTGGGCCGTTGAGTCGACTTGACTGGATTCTAGACTTCGTAAGTGGACCTTCATGTGAGAGATATTTAGTGTCTAATTTCAGTGTTTCCTTAAACTTTACTAAAGTAGGAAGTTTTTAGCAAGGTAATTTATTGAGTTTCTTAAAATTTAATCTGCAACGAAGCTTTCTCTCTCTTTCTCTGAGGTTGGATTTTTGATTGCTTATTAGCCATGTATTACTGAGCTAATTTAAGCACAAAAAATAAGAGATAAAATGATGTTAAATTACCTTTTTGTTGAAAAGATTGTTCCACTAATATAATTATTTGATATCTGCAGATAGATGAAAATGTTCAGCGTGAGATAATTAACCATAGATCATTGAGACACCCCAATATTATTCGATTCAAGGAGGTATATTTCAAGTCATGAGACTACTGTAATTATTTGATTATTAGAACTGGGATTCCTCTCCAGCCTGTACCATTATAAATTTTCACCATCAGTTAACAATTTCTCTGAGAAGCTTTTTGATCATGCTAGGTAATTCTAACTCCAACTCATCTAGCTATAGTTATGGAATATGCATCTGGTGGTGAGCTCTTTGAACGGATCTGCAATGCTGGCCGTTTCAGCGAAGATGAGGTTTTTTAATTTGTATATAATCCAGTTATGTTGTCACATGTCACCCTTGAAGTTTATGTCCATTGCTGGAACTCAACCACGATAAAAAGAATAATGTTTAAAAGACAGCCTGGAAATGAGAAAAACAGTACTCTTAGCGACAGCTAGTACAGTACTGATGATTACTAAAATAATACTATCATCATTTTGTCTATTTTTAGGCTCGCTTCTTTTTCCAGCAACTTATTTCTGGTGTTAGCTACTGCCACTCCATGGTACTTTTTTGTAACTTGTGTTCATTTCTTGATGTTGAATGTTTTTAGTGAATTTAATGGTTTTTGACTTTTATGTTTCTGGTTAAATTTTTGTCAAGCAAGTATGTCACCGTGATTTGAAGCTGGAGAATACATTATTAGATGGTAGCGTCGCTCCTCGCCTGAAGATATGTGATTTTGGCTATTCTAAGGTACAATCTTATGTCAACATTAATATGATTACTACTAGACATAAGAAGAAATACCAGAATGGTAGAGAAACGAACCAAACTAGTGGTGTTCGGCTTAGAAACCAACCAACAGTCATGGTATTATTTCGTATGTGGTCTAATTTATTTGGTACCATGATCGGGCATTGCAATAATTTCTTACAGTAATTCGGTGTCATGTTCTGATACCACTTGTTGATGTTTTTCCCAGTCATCTGTTCTCCATTCCCAACCAAAATCGACGGTTGGTACCCCGGCATATATTGCTCCTGAAGTTCTACTTAAGAAGGAATATGATGGAAAGGTACAACTTCTTTTCTCATTTTCTTAGGGTTTTCTTTAGCCTCTTGGCGTTTGCAAGTTCTTAATTAATTATTGATGCTTATTTCTGCCGAATAGCCGAAGGAAATATCCAGGTATCCTATAAACACTATTTAATTTCTACAGGCTGAGCTGTACGGTAATGAATCCTTGGAACTGTGCAGTATCAACTTATAGTCAACCAAGGAAAACTCAGAAATCATACGCCTGGAGAAGATATTCCGATTATTGAAGTAGTTATGATAAACCACACACACAGAAAAAGTAACAACAGCATATGAATCCTCTGGAAATAGTACCTTAATAAATTTAAGTGACATGCAGATTGCTGATGTTTGGTCATGTGGAGTCACTCTGTATGTGATGTTGGTCGGTGCTTATCCTTTTGAGGATCCCGAAGAGCCGAAGAACTTCCGTAAAACAATTCAGGTATCATTTTTATTTTTCATTTTTTTCTTTGATCTTTTGTTAAAAAAAAGAAATTCTAATGAGAAGAGATAAGAAGATGATTTGGCTTAATTGGAACTGAGCTGTTAGTGCCAGTTAGGGTCAGTATTGGTTATAATAACTAAGCCACCAGTTCTGATTAATCAGCTTAAACAGTTGAACTGCTACTTTTGTCCGTTAGATATATTGGTGCATAAAAGAATACAGTTTGGTTGGTAGTGAGTAAGCCACACCAGTTTGGTCAGGTTGATATTATAACCAGCTAATGATAAACTAAATCTATAACTTTTGATATGGTGCAGCGTATATTGGGTGTTCAGTACTCAATTCCAGATTATGTTCACATATCCCCCGAGTGCCGGGACCTCATTACAAGAATTTTTGTCCAGAATCCTGCTCAGGTTAGTTCCTTTGTCTAAGATGTTTCTTAAGAAAAAGTGAAACAAAGAAAAACTTTAAACAGTCCACTTCCTTGTACACCTTGTAGAGGATAACGATCCCCGAAATACGAACCCATGAATGGTTCCTGAAGAACTTCCCAGCTGACTTGATGGATGACAGTACTATGAGTGCACAGTATGAGGAGCCTGATCAGCCAATGCAGACTACGGATGAAATCATGCAAATCTTGGCTGAGGCCACCATCCCTCCCCCAGGGGCCCGTGCCATCAACCAGTTCCTTACTGAGGGGCTTGATATTGATGATGATGATGACATGGACGACCTTGACTCTGACCCTGACCTGGATGTTGACAGCAGCGGTGAGATTGTTTATGCCATGTGAGACATATTGGTCGGTGTTAAGATGGTTGATCCGTTGTGGATATTAATAAAATAATAATATTACTATTATAGAAGTCCTATTTGTTGTTAGCCTTTTGTTGCGGTAGCAAGGATGAAGGGTTGCTTAAGGGTTGGCGGCCTCAGAGGCATTGTTTCGTTAGGTTTATTATGATATGGCCTCATTTTGTACTTGTGGAATAGTTATATTTGGGATTGAGCCGAGTTGCAACCTTGTGTTAGTTCTACTTGTTTTGTCTGCATTATGCTGTTCATGTTGCTATGTTAAGTGGCTAAGTTGATGCGGTGAAGTTCATATTGTGCGTCAGCAAGGTGGCAATGCCAGCAACAATGATGAGATTTGGCATTCTTTTGCTCTGGTTAAAAACAACATGAAATTGCTATGTTGAAATTCATGTAAATATATGCTGAATCTGAATGGAACTTGTTGTTTTCTAGATGTTACTGTTAGCGGCTTGCTATTTTTGTTAGCTCTCAAGTGTGCTTTTTTCCTGCTATTGTAGTATTCATTGCGTCTTGGCCGTTAACTTCTTTTCTCTTTGCATCTCTTTAGTGTACATGTATGAAGTTGCCCTTGTGCCTAGAGTGGTGAATTTTTGAACCCACGTGTTCAGTTTGAGAGTAGTGAGACACGAAGCATTTACCAAAAATAGTTATTATCACGGAAAACTAAGACTGCATTTAAATCTCCAACAAACCTGTTATAGCAATATCAATGTACATTCCCCAAGAATATTTTAAACATACCTAGCTAAGTTGGGACAATGAACTGCATATAGCAGTACCACAAAAACTACAGTATCGCCTAAGGGCTTCGACTCAAAAAAAAAAAAAACAAACAAAAACTACAGTATATTTACATGTTCATAAGCTACATTAACTTTACACTTGTGCAGTATAACCGCGGGTATTATTCTACGATCCAATCAAGGTTATAACATTCTTCGGCAACCTGAACCCGCAAATCTGGTATCTCTCTCTCCGCTTCCTTCCACAATGAAGCCAGCTCTTCATCGCACACCACATGACCCAAAGATTTGAGTGAAGAGTACGATCTCGGGATACTCCTCAATTGTGAGCATTCTCTCATATCAATTTTTTCCAGGCTAATCAAGCGGCCTAATTCTTCTGGCAAATTTCTCATGTTAATGCATTGAGAAATATCCAAATACTTGAGCCGTTTCAACCCGCATATGGATTGAGGTAGCCATCTTAAGGCCGGGCAAGCATATACCCGAAGAATTTCTAGAGAACTGAGCTTTCCTAACTCGTATGGTAGCTCAGTTAAATCATGGCAATTGGAAATGGTGATGCTTGCGAGAGAAGTTACCTCACAAATGCTAGAAGGTATCTCCTTGAGGTCAATGCAATGATCTATAGTGAGGTCAGAGAGACGCGGGAAGGTCATTGCGAGGTCCATTGTGGATCCCTTGAGGCTATTGTTCAATTCACACTGCACAAGTGAGATTTTACGGAGTGATTTCAGAGGGATTGTGGTTTTGGGCAGGGGAGGCAAACGAATTTTCTCGAGCCAGAGGTTTCTGAGCTCGGGTAGAGTTGTGAAGGTAGAGAGATTTTCTAAGGTTGCACATGAGGTGCCATGGTTGATCAAGACAAGGGTCTTGAGATTCTGCATTGTAGCAATAAATGGTGGTAGATAATATGTGCTGGAGGAGAAATTCAGGATTAGAACCTCAGCCTCTGGGAAGCACATCTCGAACCAATCTGATTCCTTCATCTCACCTAAAAGTGCAAAGTCGATGTTATTTTAGCAACACAATAGTGGAGCCAGTTAAGTTATTTAGTGCTGAATGTTCCGAGATTTTAGTGTTCTCTAATTTTGACGTAAAACTTCGTGCTTTTCCTGGACCTGTATGCACTTTTTTATTCAAACAAAACCTACCTGTATGTACTGAAACAGTTTGAGCATCAAATTTTTGGTGCTTGTTTCTTTCCCATTCTCTCGGAAGCGCATTTTCTCTCCTCGGCATGACAAGCCGCCTCCTGCTGTTAACTGGTTCACGGTTTCCAATGTGAATAGCAAGGTCTCGCAAAACATCATGTTGTGTTACAGATAGCTCACTGTAGCTAGTATACAAGTCTCCTGCCCTGTTCCTAAAACACAGTATATTATAATCTAATTAACAAAACGTACTGGCAAATGACATCCATTGTGCTGTTCTTTTCTCTTTAGCATCATCTTAACAGAAATCCGGGTACAAATTAATTGCATGTTTTAATGGTTCATAGACCCGAACATATAGCGAGAAGGCAAAAGGGCACTAACTGGACTTCACACACCAAGTAAAAATTGATATGAGACTGTTGATAACTTACTGTGCATCTTTTACCAGAGTCAAGAGATTTTTATTGGACAACTCGACCAACACAGCATATGCATCCTCCTCATCCAAGTCATGGATATCCATCCATAAATTCATGAGCACAGCAAGCGGAATCTTTTTGTCCTCGGGAAATGAACCAAGGTCGAGGAAACATTCTCTGACCTTCCTTGAGAGAAAGTCCACGCTGGCAGCCATCCGCTCAAGCAGTCGGGTCTCATGTGGATCAGAGATGGACTCGGCCCGTGTGAGCCGGTTTCTCGCACCGGCCCACATTTTTGGCGAGCTCTGGCCCCGCATAGATGCTGCGACAACCTTAAGAGCTAGAGGGAGCCCCTTGCACTCTGCCACCACCTGTGGTGCAAATTATTGTGTCAGAGAAATAAAAAATCTTTAAGAGCAATTGGTGTTTCAACTATAGAGGTGCGAAGTATAAATTGGATGAGATGCTTTTTGTGATTCATTACTTGTCATGGTAGGCAAATGTGCGTTTGAGTCAATTACCCATCTACTAGCCCACAAAAAAATAAAATAGAAAGAAGCTAACATAGGTACGAATCAGGTATGTCGCCAAACCACAACAAAAATTACTGTGAGCAAAAATATTGTTAAATGAGGCAAGTTAAATTACAATAAGGTATGTTTACCTGCTTGACAAGCTTCTTATCAGCCGTAGCTGGTATAGTATCCAGTTCAAATGCGACGAGGGAAAAAAGAGACAAAGCAGCCTCCTCTTCGAGCAATTCCATTTCGTAAGTGTCAAGTATCAAGGTTGGGTACTTGGACCTCGATACCACTAGTGTTATGCAACTTGGTATCTTTAAAGTGAGATCCTCTATCTGAGACGAATCCCATATGTCATCTAACACAACGAGAACTGGAACCTTTTTATTTTGCATCAGTTGAAGTTGCCATTCAGGAATCTGGTTGTATGTGCCGATCACCATGTTCCCAGTAATTTTTTCCCACAAATTCATTTTCAGAGTTTCTAAATTTGGAGACTGAGATACTGTCTCAAAGTATATTCTGTCTTTGAAGAAAGCTGGAGAGGAGAAGAGATGAAGGAAACATCAGTACTCAGTTTGTTGGTACATAGCACACAAATTTGCAATATGGTTTTTCAATAGGTACTATGGTACCAAAGTAGAAATTTTTTTAATATAAAACCAAGACAGAAAGGAAAACTAATAACAATAAAAAGGGAAATCTCAAGGGCTAAAACAATAGCAAACAACGGCTGTTACAGTAACTAGATAATTAAGAGGAAATCTAAATCTTGTTGTGTTGAATTCTGTCATTGATGCCCCTAAGCAAGGAATACTAAGTTCTAGATCACCAATGCATGAACTAAAAACTGAAAAATGTACAAGCAGGCCAAAGATGAAGATATGAAACCCAAGCATAATAAAAATATGATCTAAGGACCAATAAGAAGAACAAAAAAACAAAAACAAATTATTGACAATGAGAAAAATCAAAGTGGAGGGGGCAAAACAGTCCTTTGTCATACCTCTAATCTCAAGATCTCTACAAATCTCTCTGGCAAGAGTGGTCTTCCCACTGCCACCAATCCCACTGATTCCCACAATGCCCCATTTCTCCCCTCTCTCTCTCATCAGCATCTCCTTCACTCTCTCTTTCCCAACTCTGGCCCCTGCTCCCACCACCAATTCCTCCTCTTTGGTGCTTCCCATAACCCCGAATTGCTCCTCCATAATCATCACATCCATTCCGATTCCGCCCTTTTGCTCCCCGACCACCGACCCAACAGCCACAGGACAAACTGCCATCGGGCCCAGAGCTGCCAGATCCTCGATCCGTCTCTCCATTTTGGCCATCCTCTGGTCTGATTCGACGCGTAGCTGGTGCACATCGGCCAGTGCATGCGCCGGCATCTGCCGCTCTATCCACTTCCCAATCCACCGGTCAACCTTTGGTTGCATGGACCAAGTTTAGTGTTTCTTGATACAAAGTATCCCATGCTAGATTTTGAGTTACTATACTGGCTATTATAGTAAAGGAGATGTAACCGTAGGCTAAAATTATAATAAATTAATTCTCTTCCACGAAAATTGGAGCCAATTTGGATTGCATATTTTCTGAAAATAATTCGAGTAAAAAACCAGGTAATTTTAATAAATTGGGCTCATTTAAAGTGCTGGAGTAATTCTGACATTGACCAATTATTATATAACAACATACTACTCAATTCTCATAGAAAAAAAAAAAACCTTCTCCATTTTCTTGGCAAGTTGCACCGAGCGGTACACGTTCCAACGAGGCGACTGGGAGGCCTTGCGCGCGAGTTCTAGCGCCAGCCTGAGTTGATTCGCCAGTTCAGACAGCTGCGACTGGCGCGTCTGAGGCAACTCCACCCCCGAATAGCGTATCTCTTGCACGATGGGGAGAATCCCATCTACCGTTTGTTTGAGTTGCTCGGCAATCGAGCGACACGCGTATGCGCGCCTGATCGCCTTGATCAGTTCCTTCGCCACCTCCGGTACTATCTCAGACGTGATCAAGCTACTATCCATATGGATTCTCTGTTTGAATAGAGATGGGATTATGGGTTTGGGTCTTGATTACGGATTACGGGTTTAATGGTGAGAAGAAGATAAGGTAAGGCATGGCTACTACGAGCCTACTACAATGGTCGCAAGAGGCGGCTGTTTGGATGTGTGTGTGAGAGAGAGAGAGAGCATATATTGGCAAAGGTGTGGTCCCCGTTGGTTTGAAACCGGTGACTCCCACTGTACAACTGAGTGATATGAATTCTGAGCCCGTATACTCTGAGGTAACAGAATATTTCTGTTTAGATCTAGACCGTTCGATCCGAATCCGGGTCAATCCGGCCGTGGTGGAATGCATGGGTTCATTTGATGTTAGTGCGGATCCTGATCGGACGGTCCGGATCTACACCGAAATATTCTGTTACCTTAGGTGATATGAAGTCACTGTAATAACTTAGTGAGAGGAGAAAATATAAAATGAGTTGTGATTTTGACATCGTTGGTGCAAATCGTGCACATGGTGAAATTCGCCGACGCTGAAAGTATTAATTTATAAATACTTTGATTAGAGGAGACATGGACTCATCAGGAAAATTTGTATACGTTCCGCAATTATTAGAGCATTTATAATGATAACTTTATTTCAATTTCATATCTCAAACGATAAATTTATTTGTAATTACCAATGTTTGATAATTTCATAAATAAAAAGATTTCTTGAAAAAATAGCTTCAAAACATTATTTTCACAAAAATATTAATTTCTAATATAAAAGAGGAGGGATCAAGTTACAACAAATTTGAGTTACAACAAAGTTACAACAACCATTTTTTTCATTTTCAAAGTCCAAATCGTCGATCCAAACCGTTCAACATGATCTCCACAATAAAATGTGTTTGTAGATCAAGTTTTACATTTTTTTAAATTTTTTTACTATTTATTAAGTATTTTACAAAAAATAGTCATATTTAGACTATTAAATTTTGTACCCATTTTAATAAATAGTAAAAAAATTTAAAAAAATGTCAAATTTGATCTGCAAGCACATTTTATTTAGATAATCATGTTGAACGGTTTTGATCGACGATTTGGACTTTGAAAATGAAAAAAATGGTTGTTGTAACTTTGTTGTAATTCAAATTTGTTGTAACTTGATCCCTCCTCAATATAAAATTAATTTCGGAAAATGTAACATCCGGTAATTTAATTATTTTTCTGAAATTATTTTGAACTTGTTTGCAATACTAGAAAAGTTAAAGATTTACAATGTTAAAAGATTCAATCTTATCCTTAAAAAAATAATAAATATATAAAACCAACGTGGCAATTTTGTGCACGTGGATCCCATGTATTACCCCTTCTAAATCTTGTGACCCATTAATAAAAGTCTATTTCTTGAAGCGATACATCTAAACCGTTGAAATCGAGCTACTTCACGAATAATGCATTTACATGTCAAATTTATAAATTTTCAAATTAATTTAGTATAAAGTCAAGCTATAAAAAAAAATGGTTTATAAGTTAATTTTAATGTGTTTTTTTCATCATTTTTTGACCGTTTGACTTTATATTAAATTAGTTCAAAAATTTAAAAATTTAACATGTAAACTCATCACTCATACTCATGATGTAGACCGGCTTCAACGGTTTGGATGCATCACTTGAAGTCAATCCTATGAATTTTTGAGTTAAGCACACAAAGAGACTTGGTGAGCTTATCAACACCTTAGTTCTACTCCTATTTCTCCCTCTCTGTATTCGATTGGTTCATGGAGGAAAAAAAAACGATTGGAATCTGAAAATGAGAAAAAGGGAAATTGGCGAAAATAAAAAGAAATTTTTTGATAAAAGATTTTGATTTGATTATTGTTCGAATGTATGTCCGATTGGAGTTCCGACTACGTTGCGTTGATTCTGAACAGTCGTTGCAATTCAATTTAGATTTTTTGGATTGATTGCTATCAGGTAACCGAGCTTCTCTATAATCTGTGTTTTCGATCTGTGTGGTTAAATTGGATGTTTGAATTGGGTTTTGAATTATGAGGGCATATTTAACGGAATAACGGGTTTGAGATTCGAATTTGATTGTGAAATAATGAGATTGTGTGTTCTGAGAATGTGAGAATTGTCTGTGGCAGACATTCCAAATGTGTGAATATTGTGTGACTTGTTTTACTGATAATCTAAACCCAGGTGTTATCATCATTAAATATGTAGACATAATTTGATGTGAATTTGTGTGTATTAATCCAATCTATTTGGAATAGTTGTTTAATTAAGTCAATTATAGAGAAGAGCATCGTTAAATAACCGGTTACTGAGCTTTGTAGCTGACTTTGTATTGTTTTCTATCTATTTTTGTTTGTGACGTAGCTGACGGGATCTCTCTTGTCGCGATGACCCGGTGGTGGGTCGTGACAGAAAATTAGGAGATAACTTTTTTATTTCTAATCGATAAAAGTAATCAAAATTAATGCATGAGTGCAGTGTTTTTAAAATTAATTTTTAGAATAATGTTTCTGTTCCCCACCCTCATCTCCACCTCAGCCACCTAACTAGTTCAATCGTCCGCAACTAGTTCAACCATCTCCAACTGACTTTCTAATTTTAAATCCCGCAACCAGCATTTAAACTCCGCGCATCAAGTCTTTAAATCTCACGCCTCTCTTCTCTTTTCCATCGTCTCTTCTCCACCGCTGCATCATCTTTTCCATCCTCCTATATGCGCACATCTCTGCCTTCGCCCTCTTCTCCACTATTCCGCCTCCGCTGTGGCGGAGTACGATCTGAGATCTAGAGGGAGATGCCACGAGAAAGATCGAAGGAGACGAGAAAAAAGCTAGATACTTGATCTGGAAGGAAATCTGAGTTTGCCTCTTTGCTATAAGCTTCGCAACACAAGTAGACAGAGATTTAAAAGCTTGACTCTAGTACTTTAAAGATTTGTAGACAGAGGTTTAAATGTTTCAGAAATAAAATTTAAAGTCTCTACGGACTTTTACTGTTGAATTTTTTTTGATAAGTTACCGGACTGTAAACAGAGATTTAAAAGCTTGAATATGAACGTGTGCAGACATTTTCGAAAGTCAAAGAACTCGGCGGGTATGGACGGAGATTTATTTGAGAGGCAATTATCTGACTCCTAATTTCTATTATTTCTATTTTGACTTTATGAACGTAGATACTTTAAGAATAAAGATTTCGTGATGTCCGAAAGAAGTTTAAATTTCCTAAAACGTGCATTTCTTTACAAGGTTTAAGATCTTCTTCTTAATTTTCTTTTTATTTACGAGTTTAAGTATATCTAAGTTCTCGAGTCATGTCTTGTCATGCACTTGAGAGTAGGTCTGATGGGCATCGGACCTACTCTGGTTCGATGGATTTAATCACTGTCGATTTGATTTAAGATTCGTGCAGAATGCTTTCAAATTAGTGCGTGTCTGTTTCAATTTTTGTGCGCACAAATCATAAATTAGATCTTGACGGTCATCATCTCGTTGAACCTAAAAGTAGGTCCAATGAGCATTGGACCTACTCTGTTATCCTTGTCATGGCCGCACATCTTTTTCTTAAAGCGGCCGCACATCTTTTTCTTAAATTTTATCGTCGAAAGTGACCTTCTACCACTTAAATTTTAAGCCTCCAAGTTTTACTGAACGAGTTTAAAATTATGAGTTTACAAACAACTTTAAATAATTTTACTTATGCGTCAATAATTTCATGATCAAGAAGTAGAATAATGTGCATGGAGAAGTAATTTTGATATTACGATCTTATGAAAAAAAATTCAAAAACTAGTAGAATATAAATGATGCCTCAAGAAGTATATCAAGATCAATAATTTAAAAGTTATTGTTTGAATTTGATTTCTAGCTATATTTAAACATTTTGCATACATTCAAAACCGTTATCACCTTGCTATAATAGGACCTAAATAAAGACAATGATCAAACAATTCAGTAATGTTCAAACAATCGCGGAGTTTAAAATTAATTATTATCAACGTAAAGACATAATTGTAATTGAATGTTTAACAATGATTCTCATTAAGAGCTTGTAAATTTTATTCACATCCAAATTTTGTTATTTTTAAGTTACGCCCGAGAGAAGATCGAATACGAGAGAAGTAGAGTTGGGAAATAAATCGAAGGTTTGAGTAATATTTTTTGAGTAAGTCTATGTTACTATGCATAGCACGGATTGGTCCGTACTACGGATTAATATTTTCTTTTTCAAAATTCTAACGGTTGATCCGAACCGTTCAACATGATTTCCATATGAGAGTGAGCTAAATTTTTTATTTCTTAGAATTTGTTTACTATTTTTTTAGATAGATAGAAAATCACTGTTTTGGATGGTCTAGAATTTTTAGATCAAGTGATTTTCTATCTATCTTAAAATATAGTAAAAAAGTTCGAAAAAATATAAAATTTAGTCTGCAAGTACATATTCATGTAGAGATCACGTTGAACGGTTCAGATCTACCATTAAGATTTTCAAAATAAAAATATGACTCCGTAGTACGGACTAATCTGTGCTACGCATAGTACCATAGACTCACTCATATTTTTTTATAAGTTTTTCGTGTTAAGTGCTATGATAATCTTATCCGTTGTCATGGAAAAAAGATCTAAATATGTCATGAAAAGAAAATCTCTTCCGCATAGAATTCTACATATTCCTGCCAAAACGACCTATTTGATACTTTTTTTGGTGTAATTTAGACATTCACAATATTAAAATTATTAAATTGTCATTCAAGAATCATCATGAAAAATAAGAGTAATTAACCAAGATATACAAAAACACTGATTTTTAAGTACTTTTCTCCGCTCCACTATGACACGAATAAATATATTTTAAGATTTTAGTATAAAAGCTTATAAGTTTAAATGTCTCTCTTTTTTTTAACAATATCAACAACTTTTATAAAATAATGAGAATCAACCTTTAGTCTAGTAGCAAAAACGATACCTTCTGTGTGAGAAGTCATAAGTTCGAGATCCAAATGAAAAAATTTCTTATATATATTAAAAAGTTAGGTAGCTTGATCTCTAATTTTTATTTAAAAAAAACTCTTATAAAAATAAGAGGATAAACGATCTTTGAAACCTTATTAGAGGCAAAGATATGAAAATAATTTTAAATGAGAGAAAACGCTAAGGGCTATAGCTAACATTTAGTTTGAAGCATAATTTTTTTATTTTTTAAATATCATAGCAAAAAAAAAAAGTAGTATATATTTGTGAATAACCCTTCTTTTGTAATATTTTTTTGTTTAGTAAAAATTGAGATCAAATCATCAAACTATTTAATATTCATATGAATTCTTATTTGAATTTCAAACTAAATTAAATTCCTTGACCGCAATACCTAATAACAATTCAAGTTAATCTACTCTACTTCATCTTGGTATTTAGATATTATTCTAATTCAAAGTGTATATATAAAATGAATGCACATAAGATAAATCAAATCACCAAAAAGAAGAAGCAACAAGTAAAGTTAATTAAATTGCATTAAGTATTGGATTTACAAATCATAGTCTTAGAAGAGTAAAGTCTTCACATTGCAAGTACTGCAAGTCTTCACATTGCAAGCCTTGTTGCAAGTCTTCACATTGCAAGTACTGCACCTTCTCTTCCCTGAAAAAGCTATAATGGGAAAAAAAATTGAAGAGTGAGGCTACGGTACTATGCATAGCACGGTTTGGTCCGTGCTACGGCTTAATATTTGAGTTTTTAAAATTCTAACAGTCGATCCGAACCGTTCAACATGATTATAAAATGAATATGTACTTGCAAACCAAATTTTACATTTTTTCGAATTTGTTTACTATTTTTTTAGATAGGTAGAAAATCACTTGATCTGAAAATTCTGGACCATCCAAAAACAGTGATTTTCTACCTATCTAAAAAAATAGTAAAAAAATTCGAAAAAATGTAAAATTTGGTTTGCAAGTACATATTCATTTTATAATCATATTGAACGGTTCGGATCGACCGTTAGGATTTTGAAGACTCAAATATTAAACCGTAGCACGGATCAATCCGTGCTATGCATAGCACCGTAGCCTCACTCAAAAATGAAACTGCAGTTTTCAGGCTGAAAAGAAAATTTTCAGCTCAATTTTTTTTTTCCAGCTATGACTGACTTTAGCAAATGTTCTGTGTAGGTTGAATTATTTTTTTCGGCCCGAAATCATTTTTTTTTTACCGTTTCTACAAAAAATCCAACAACATTAATGACATTAATCCACTCTTATTGCTAAAACAACCGAAATCAAGATATCTGATCTATTTTCCAAGTAAAATCCTAATAATTACATATATTCATTTTGCCATCAATCATTTAAGCTTGTCAGTCTTTTTCAGATCGAATATGACTGAATACTTATCTGGCTATGCTTGCTCGTGTTGTTTTAATTCATTATAAATGGTCATATTCAGGACGGATATTTTGATTTAAATGGATGACTAATTCATATTTAAGTGGAATGGTCCAATGATTTCTAACCCAATACAATTTACTGTTAATTGATTTTTTTATGGAGCGCTGTAGAAAGAAAAAAAACGAAAATACAACTAATGCATATTTACACTGAACAATAATATTTTTCTTTGACCTTGTGCATGCAGGAATTTAGGTATTGCTGTTTTTTCTTAATAAACCTGGAGTTTAAGTTTTTAAATTTCATACTCTTTGTTACTATAACAAAGATTTTTATACTATATATGATCTCTTGTTGGACCATAATATTCAACATTGAGCATATATGTAATATATTTATGAATTGTCATGTATGATTGTCCAATTAATATGATATATAATAATTAAGGATATTTGACAATCTATGTATTCATTAGAATATGGTCCATAAATACGTAGAAGGACAAAGTTCAAATTATTGATTGACTGATTGTGAGATTTGCAATTAAGAAGAACTACAAATACTAACTAGATTTGACAATTTCCAAAGGGTTGTGCCAGCTGCAATCTTAGATCTGGAAATTAAGATCGAGTTGGCTAAATTCCCGAGAGTGCACGGCTGCACAAAATGCTGTTAATTCAGGAAAGTCAGTTTTCACTAAATCTGACTGGATGAGTAGGCCGCATAAGCGTCGCGAGAATTGTTTCCTTATTTAAGTGGATTGGTACCCAAGACACGAGACATCATCATAACACAACACATAATCTGAACAACAGTTACAACATACAGATATGTGGCCTTCTCTTCTTCTTCCCCCATCTGAGAAAAGAGAGGATAAATTTTAAAAGAAATTGGAGACGATTTTAAGGGAAAATTCTTGAAGTCTTGGAAGACCTATTCTCACGACTACACGGGCTTCTTGCCATTAGAGTATAGTCTCGTGCTCACAGAGACGGTTGGTGATCTCTCAAATGATCAACTTATTTTTTTTTTGGAACTTCTATGAAATCAGGTATTAAGTTTTGCATTTCATATTTAAGTTTTGAGTCGGTTTTGGTATAGGACAGTCCTTAGAATTAAAATGAGAAACTGTTTTTCATTCTCCGGAATGTAAGTGTTTATCTCTAGATGAGATGTAATTATTTAATCTCTAAATGAAATGTAATTATTTGACCTCCCTGACACCTCTCACTTAGAGGACATTGTTTTTTATCACTATAAGTATTGTCGTTTTGTTATTATTGATTTATTGATTGAATAGGAATTCTAGAAGGTGCAAGCAGGGATTCAGGCATTGCTGTCTTGTTCTTATTGATTTATTGATCGAAGTAATGCAGTTCACTGCTTACACTGTTGTGTAGCGATTAATGCGTGTTTTCTTATTGTGAGATTAGGATTAAAAGTATTTAGTGTGCATTTTTTAGAAGACTAGCTGTGTTTTTTGTACAATAGGAAGTTTATATCGGTTAAAATGCACTATTGTTTTGTGTCTCAATCATGTTTTATGTTTTTATCTCTGTTTTTAGTGTCCAAACTGTCAATCCAAACCGTTCAACTTAATCTCTATATTAAAATGTACTTGAAAATCAACTTTATATATTTTGGAAACAAAATATTAATATTTTAGATAGGTACGAAATTGCTGTTTTTTAATATTAGTTTGTATTATTATTTCAAAGGCAACAAATAAGTATCATGTACAGAGGTCCAATTAATAAATTAGATTTTTATTAAATTTATGAGTAGCATACTCATGACAAAGACTGATGTAACTCGAATATATCCTATTAACAAAATTGCCCCAATCATGACAAACGACCGATGTAACTCAAATATATTTTTACGCTGACGTATAGTGATTTAGTACGATATTCCTGCAACATGTACATAGATTCGATGAAAAATTGGTAGAAATTATTGAGAAGAGATATTTTAAAAGGAGAATTGGGCTCCGCACACCCATGCACGTCAGAGTAGCTTGTGCCGAAATTTTTATTAATATTATTTAAAAAAAAATAAAAAAAATACAAATTCTGAAGATTTTCATATTTACCAGAGCCGCAACGACAAATGACAACACCCCAAGTGTTACGGCCCCGCAAAAAATAAAAAAAACCCAATAGTTTCATTTGTACGTTGATTTTTATTATATTTTTTAATAATTTTTGTAAATAGAAAGAACAATTAATAATTTAAATATGTTAGAAAGAACATCAAATAAATAGATAAAATATTTTATTAGATGTACTATAAGTACTGAAATATTTTCCAGGTAGGATTTTTTTCGGCTATAAAAAAAATTAAACTATTCTTAGTGTGTTACTGGAAAAATTAAAAATATTTTGTATATGAATTATTGATCCCGGTTCAAAAGTCTCTTCTAGTAAATAAAGAAATTATTGTGGTCATTCTAGTATATTCAAATTCTAAGATACTCCATCTATTTTGAAAAAAAATTCCTTGCATCATTAAAAAATCAAATCAAATATTGTTTTTCAAACATAGATGGAGTATCTTACAATTTGAATGTACTAGAAGAATCACGATAATTTCTTTATTTACTAGAAGTGACTTTTGTTCCGGGATCAATAATTCAGATCCAAAATATTTTTTTTTCCAGTAACACACCAAGAAATAGATTAATTTTTTTTTACAACTAGAAAAAATTATGTCTGAAAAATGTTTCGGAGTCCTTCTAGTATATTTAAATTAAAAAAATATTTTATCTATTTTGTTTGATGTTCTTTTTAATCTAGCGTTTAAAACACCTTTCAATTAATTTAAATTAATTCAAGCGAAATAATGCACCTAATCCAACATTAGAATTGATAGAATTCACTAAACGCTAATTTATTGAGAGGAAAGACGAACCTACTTTGCTGTTCCTGTGGACCTGATTTGGCGGCGAGTATTAATAAACGTGACAATAGTACGATAATTAGATAAGGAAGTTTAATTTATGTTCTCAGATTCCGGTACAACGACAAAAATTAAGACAGTTATTTTTTTTTTATTATATACAGGTCTGTGGTATTTTAATAAAGACGTTTATTCGTGTCTAATATTTACTGAATACTGTATTTTTATATAAAATATATTTTAATAAATATATTTTTTCAAAGAAAAAATTGAAAAATAACTATGATAAAACTTAATTTCATGTACAATGCTTGAACAAAAGCTCACTAGATTATATTGTTTTATTTGGCCCAATTACCTAGCAATTTAATGAAATTCCCAGAGTGCTTGGTCTTTTGGACGAAGATAGATAAATGTAACTCAATAAGTTTTGTATGGTATTTTAGGATAAAGATATTGATAATACCGTTTTGATTTTATACAGTGTATGTACGGGTAATGATTTTTTTTTTTTAAAGTTTCGCAGAAGATGTGAAGTCGTAAAAAGGGCTCGAATTCTCAACCTTTAAGTAACTACAGTTTTAGGACTTTTTCGCCTAGCTAATTGAGCTTATTAGAGCTGCTACCCTTTGAGTAGTTTGGCTCGAACAAAACAAGATTTGTTTCAATTATGTTTTCCCTAAACCACCCTACCAATTGGCCTCTAATATTATTGCTATGACCTCTTTTTAGTGCAAATCTAGAAAAGATAATGCTTACTTTAAATTATCCATTGTTTTACCTTTTGAAATTTCTACTTTGCGTCAGGAAGACAGTTAATTACCCTATCAGACTCTGATATCCTGAAAAAGGGAAGCTCCCAGTCCTAGGACGAGGAGGACCCTATTCTTGGTTTAGACGAATCAGATCTGGAGGAGCACATCCAAATGATGGAGGAAATCTGAGCCATTGATGAGGCTAGCGGGTTGACCCCCTCCTTTGATTCCGTCTTGGCTTATAATACCCCCTCTCATACTCAAAAGTGTCTCTTCTGTCTCTCACTGTTTCAAGTGTAGTGGTGCTTGAAATAATTATGTGAAGCTTTGTAATCAGGGGCAGATCCACATGTTTCCAGGGGGCAGATGCCCCCTAGATTTTGAGTTTTAGTGGAGATCTATCGGTCCTGACCGACTTTGCCCCCTCTGAAAATTTTTTTGCCCCCCTGGATGTTTGATTTGTGTAAATCATATTAAATTTTGGATTAAAATTGAAATAAATTTGTTGAATTTTGATTGGTAGTTAGAATTATAAGTTAGAGCATCAGAAATTACAAGTCAAAGCATTGGAAAGTACAAGTTAAAAGCGATGTTTTTTATCGAGTACTCAATTAGTTAATGGATTGAAACCCAATTAGCTATTTAAACCCGATTCGATATTTTTTTGCCTCCCTGACGAAAATCCTGGATTTGCCCTTGTGTGTAATATTAGTTTAATTCCTAGCAAAGTTTTAGATGCTTTATATCATGTTGGATCCAGGCTTATCTGATGCCTGTGAAACTTTGTATTTTCTTTCTTACGCTAACCATGCATGGTACGTAATGTGTACCGGCCCTCTATTTTAAAACTGATTTTAGTTTCGTAATGGAACTGATAGATTTCACCCACTTTTGTCAAAAAAAAAAAAATGAAGCTAAAACAATGCTGTTAATATCTTTATTCCTATTTTGGTTATTAAATTACACTTTCTAGTTTCTACAGTTAGGTGGTTTTTAAATTGGAATTAAAATGAAAAATAGTTTACTGAAAAACATACAGTTCGTATTGGATTAATAGTCTTTTTATTACGGAAGTATACTATTTTGAGACTGTTATGTTTTAATCAAATGGACCACATGCGTCATTAATTAAAATAATTCGCGATTCGTACAAGCATTTAATTCTTTTGAGGATGATTCATAATTAAGTTGAGTACTTGAATTGGTTTCCTTTTCAACTGTAGGGACTTCATTTGAAGCATTCTAGATAGTTCGAGCTAGCTGTCGGTTTCATATAAGCTATCTAAGATTCTATTCTGCTCCGGAATGTGATTTAAAGGGGAACGGAAATACAAAATTAGTTTTCGATCCGGTGACAAAAATATTGTATTTTTGTATTGGAGGTTGCAAGTTCGAAATTTGGACGGTTCGGATTCAAACTCTAATCGGACGGTCCGGATCCAAACTCAAATAAAAAAACATGGATCTGACTCATTGAGTCTGTCCATAATATTTGGATCGGACTCAATGAGTCAGATTTTTTTATATTTGTTGAAAACGATGCACTTTTTTTATTTTCGTATGTCTGATTTTAATAATTTTTACGGTTAAAAAAATTCCGAAGTGGCAAGATCAGATTCATTCATTTTTTTCATAAGAGGAAAATCTGAGAGAAACATAAAAAGAGAGAAAGAAAGAAGAGATGAAATGCGTTATACAAATTCAACGATTTCAGTAACTTTTGTTATTTCAAATCAAAATGCGGAGGAAATGATTTTTATGATAATCTTTTTTGCAATACGTAAATCAATATGTACTATTAGTTTATATCTCCGTTTTTAAAGTTCAAATAGTCGATTCAAATCACTTAATATTATCTCCATGCATGTAAAAATGTATTTACAGATCAAATTTTACATCATTAGAATTTGTTTACTATTTTTTTAAATAAGTAAAAAATCACTACTTCCGGGTGATTCACAATTTTTAAATAAGGCAATTCTATCTATTAAAAAAATAATAAACACATTCTAAAATATGTTAAATTTGGACTTTTATGTCTATTTTCATATGAAATTGAATGTTGAATAGTTGGAATCGACTGCTTTTACCGTTGCCATCTTTTTTGTTTTCACTTGATAATAACAGACAGTACATATAATTAATTTTCGATCAAAATTAAACAGTTTACTGAACATATTGATCTTTAGGAAAAAATAATATGAAGTTGTTCCGAATTGAACAAGTCTTTTTTAATGATCCAACTGATTAGATAATTAACTTGTCATCATTTATGTGACAGCGCATGTACTATTTTCTAATATATATACATTGTATCAAGGTTAACTAAACATCATTTTCTATACTAACAAAAATCATTCTCAATCTCTATCATAAACCGTTGAAAACTATTTTGTCAGCTTCTTAGATAAACACAAGTATTTGAAAAACCTCCCAAATTTTGGTTTTGAATCAAGAAACAAAAGTTTGGTCCCAAGGATTCAAATCAACTTTTAATGTGATGTTTACTATCTACATATAGGGTTTGAATTAAAGTCAGTCAAATAAATCATCTGAGAATCTCGTTGACCAATAATTGATCATTCCAGACTAGAGAGAAACAAGGATGCGGATATATATATTTTGTTGGCAAATTATAATTGGCAAATGAATATTGAGGTGAAGTGTGTTTTGTGTGCAAACTGTCCCATAGAATCGGCCTTGCATTTATTGTACTTGTGTCCATATGCAGTTGAAGTTTGGTTTCATATCTCAAGAATTTTGAAGAAAAACCTCATGAAGCCAGGCTTGACAGTGGAGCTAATCTGGGATGCTTCATGGGATATGGTGAAAGGGGCAGGAAGCATGACCAATAAAGATTTTTTTTTTTTTTTTTATTAATTTCATGCCCGTAGGCCTCCAATTATATTTCTTCCTAACATATCCAGTCTAGAAAAAACAAGTCTCCGTAACTAGGAGGAAAAAACACCTCGTCAGATAGGGAACGGACTCTGCTGCTCTTCCGATCTCAACCATTCAAAATTGTTGAGATCTATGCATGAAATTTTTTTTTTATCGAGATACGTAAATGGAAATTTTAAATGATTGAGATCGGAAAAGCAGCAGAGTCAGATCCGTCAAATAGGATTAAAGACATCCTTTTTGTAAGGAAATAAAGCAACAAAATTGACCTATTCTATTCTGGGAAGATGGGGTATGTGTGCCCCAAGTAAGCTTCTCCCGTCTTGGTCCCTCTTTTTGCCAGCATATCAGCCAGTGCATTATGATTTCTCCCCTCTTTTTGACCAATAAAGAATGGATGGCAAGATTTGGAAACAAAGAAACCTGTTGATCTTTGAAGGAGAAAGAATACCACCCAAGCTGCTAGCAGTCAGGATGCATTAGGGAGATGAAATTATAGTTGAAATATTGTTAAGTAGGTAGCTTTATTTTTTTCAGAATTTGTATACCGGTACGTACACATAAGGTGCATGGCACAAAACAATGTTGTAGTCCTTACATTATAATCAATTCTAACCTAGCAGCCGCTAGCTGCTAGGCCTTAAAAAAAAAAATTGCTTACAGACGAAGTACTAATCTCTTTCAGAAACAGAGTCAATATATAAATAGGATAGGATATGACAAAAAATTAAAATAAAATATAATTGTATAATTATTTTAAGCACAAATATATTTTAATATTTTTAATAAAAATAAACATGATAAAAAAGTATATATTAAAAAAAATGATTAAAATTATGTGGCTCCGTCACTAATCTCCATCAAATCATGTGGAATATGATATGTATAATTTTTTTTTATAATACAAAAGTTGATAACAATTTTGTTTGACGTTAAGAACTTGATTCTATCACATTTTCCGAAAAAAAAAAGTAAGAACCTATTGATAATAGACAAAAACAAACGAATTAAACGAGTGATTTATTATTAATCTTTTATTCTTTTCATGTTGAATTGTCTTATATATTCTGATAACAAAATAAAAATGAAAACAATTTCTTGGTTTTTTTAAACTTCACCATATTAACTCTACGGAAAAAAAAATGATCTTTGAATTTAAGAAGAAATTAAGAATAAGAAAAAACAAGTAAAAGGTAAAAAAAATTATAAAAAACTTGGTGCTTCTCTTAATTCTACAACTTGCCCATGAAACATTCCATTGAAGTTGATTTTCTTTTTTTCTTAAATTTTAGTTTTAAAAATTGCCTTATGAAAAAAGGCTCAACGTAAAAAAATTATTGCTGATCTTTCAGTTACAAGAAACTGAATAATTAATTAAAATGGATTAGTGTCAGGGATGTAAATGGATAGGATATTATCCAATTTTATCTATATGCTTAGAAAGAATGTTATTAAACTTGGAGTGGTATATTTTGACGAACATTATGATATATGTTTTGTAACTAACAAAAAAAATTATTGCGAAAAATATTAGATCTAACTTATAAATGAAAAAAATTGTATTTAATTAGATGTTATTTCTTTCTTGGAATGTACATCAATAATTTATTTTTAATTATCCAAAATATATTCACATCGATATTCGTATAACGTCCAATATCTCATATGTATTTATATCTATTTAACATTCGATCTGTATCTGTATCCAAGACTATTCGTATCTGAAAATTTATAATGGATAATGATACGATTTAATTACTATATGTCCATATCTGATCCGTTTAAACCCTAATTAGTGTAAAACAAAACCATGATAAAAAATTCAGCTCTTAAAAATAGAATAAAGATAATAATAATGTTCTTTTGACTTCGTGCTGTTAGGATAGATCCAACAAAACTCATCTCTGAATTATAAAAATTAATTTTAACCCATGTGTTTTCAACTATTGCCTATCCCTATTGAACAAATTTGTCTACTTCTTAACCAATTTTATTTTCATCCCAACTCATTTTTATTATTATTTATGGCTCAATTCTGAGCCTGCCTCTTAGGGGTGAAAACAGTATAGCTAATATCCGATCCGTATTCTATCTGTATTTGAAAAATTAGATGTGGATATCCGATATCTGAATATCTGTGTGAATGTCACACCCCAAACCAGAATTTCCGAATTAGGGCGTGATCAATCCTCGTCCCGTGTCTAATGATCGAAAAGACACGCAGGACTAAATAATAAAATGAACAGACACAGCGGAAGCGAATATAATACAATCAAGCCAAAGTCATAAATATCAAATAAACATAACATAATATATACATCAGATCATCCATACAAATCCCCACCGGGATAAATATACATAATCTAGCCAAAAGAGTACATAATCTATCGAGTCCAATGTATATAACAAAAACATTGGACCCGCAAAACCCTAAACAAAAGTCCCTACTCTATATCAGGTGATGTGGTCGTCGGGGACAGCTCCTGACGCCTCATGCTGCGGACCGTCAGACTCTGTACCTGCCCACATCCATAAAAAGGAGGGGATGAGCGAATGATCGCCCAGTATGTGACCCAGTATTATCCCTTCAGGGATCCTCTTAAGTCAAAGCACATTTTAATTTGAAATCTACGTAAAGTCGGTAATTATTCACTTTTAATGCACATGCTGCGAAATTTAAAACCTATCATAATAACTACAAAAGAAAATATACATATAATAGATGACATGATGTGATTATCCTATTATGCCAAAATGATGAAATTTCCCAAAATAAAATATGAGGATGAATATTATACTCAACTGGAGTCCAGTACAATAGGTACCGTGTGTACAAATTGATATAGTAATAATACGGATAATTTTGTCACCCCGTGCCGTGCCAAATTCAACCAAATTGGATTTATATCTCAAATGCGACATAACACAAGGACTGCGATCAGAGGGGCAAAGATACCCGATGCCTAATAGCATCGAGCTTTGCCCACACAAGACTTCAACCCGTAGGCAAGTGCACGCTAGCCGATGGTTATATCTAATTCCATGTGTTTTCCTTACTCTAAGACGATTCATCACCAAACATATAAAATAGGAGAAAACTACAAGCAAGGCGTAAGAATAAGTCAATCCGTCTCCTCATGAGCAGACGACGGAACTCCACCATCCGGCCGGATCAATGGGACAAGGGCTCGTGAGCGGCCCATAACAACAAAAAAAAATAAAATCTGCCACCGCAACCTCGGCAGCCGTACTAGGCAAGTAGCTCCTAATGTAGGGGGGATAGCTCCCGAATCGTCTCCGGACTCGAGATCGGTCCGCACAAAATGTAAAATGATCGAAAATGATATACTACCAATTTCATGCATATAATAATAATAATCCTAATAAGACCATCCGAGAAATCAAGTGATCTCTCGGCTCAATGGCTAACGGGCCGACCAGTTCCATACCAACCGGCCGGAACGCAGTCACTCGGTCTTCTTCTCACGCTCACCAATGCACATGCGTAACTAAAATACTATGTTGTCCTCTACGAGAAGAGGACAACTAATATCCTAATATATTATTAAATTAATTTACGCTACTCCTAAGAAAGCAATAAATTTTGATTTAAAAGGGGTTTATGCAAATCCTAAATTACAGTTCAAAGAGAACTAAACATGCTCTAATGCAACTACGAAATATAAAGTACGGATGACAGGTCAAGTGGTCGACTGGTGAGAGTACGCCACGAAAGAATAAAACAGATATCCCACACCTGTATGGCAAGTAGTGGTCGTACGCAAGCGCTACCAATCTCCGCAATCCGCCCAATCCTCACCTGCTCCGTATAGCCGTCAGCGGGATCGTACCACGGGTCGAAATCAAAGTAGGTCGGCTGACCTGTAATTTAGACGTAACTTAATTAAATTCTAAACTAAGTATTCGTAACCCTTATTTCCCCGTTTGATTATTTTCACTAATTATTTGTATTTAATTAATCAATTAACTAGATTTCGAATCTGCTCAATCGGTTCAGTCGGTTTGACTCGGTTCCGATTGAGCGTAAAATTGGGTCTAACTCTAATTAAATTAATCTATCGTACTTTAATTATTTGTTATATTTTAATTTGAAGATAAACTGTTTATCTATTTAGTTAAATACCTAAGTAATGTCATTTACGTGTTTTTACGATAATTTACTTAAGGTATAATCCACTACGTAATTTAAATTGCTACTATTTAATCCCTAATTAATTCTTGTAATATAAAGGCGTTCCCTAATTAATTTAACTACAATTAATTTAAATCCTAAGTACTTAATTAATAAACATTAAACATTTAATTATAATATTTCTAAAGTCGTACGAATTTATTTTAATAATTTGTACAAGCCGATTAATTTATAAATGTAAAATAATACGTAATTACCTAATTATCCTGTTAACTAAACTTTTGTAATCGTAACGATTCGAAAATATTAATATGTTGTTAATTAATTGTCCTTTATTAATTAACAACATATTTTAATTGAAAATCATCTTCTTTAATTAAAACTTCTACTTAATTTATAAAATTCTAGTTACTAAATTTTAAACATCTAATTACTTAACTATTTATTTTAAAAACCTAACTACTTAATTTATTAATTAATAAAAATCCTATTTAATCTACAATGTGTTGGATTTAGAATATTTTAATTTAGTGTTATTTGATATATAAGATTAACGAGTCATAAAAATTATCTTACACGACATTTGATAACTAATATACACTAATCTAGTATACCCGCTAAATAAGTATATAAGAAAATTTATATTTAAATCATAATAGGTTGGGTTTAGTAGTCTCAAGAGTAATTACACATTCAACATTAAATTCGTTGATCACATTTTCATTGTTTATTTATGCATGTTCTATTGATAAATTTTAGCCCACATTTATAATTTCCAATATTTCGGCCTAATAACAAAAAGGGTCCAAGGTCTTTACTTATTTAATAATCAAGGCCCATTATTTATTTAATTCAAAACAGTCATGGTCCAGCAAGGTAAAAAGGCCAAAGGCCCAAATCCAATTTCCAATTTTAATAAACATATAGGGCCGGCCATTTCTTACCACATTTCCATTTAAGTCCCCCTAATTATTTATTCACACAAGGGCCTATATTTTACAATTCAATCCAATATTTTCCAATTTTCCAATAAGGTCCCTGTCAGTTCAATGGTTCGGTACCAGTGGTATCACTGGGCTGGTACCGCTGGTACCGCTGATACCAGTCACACAAATACATCACATAACAATCGCAACCAACACAGGACAGTAACGAGGAACAGAAAAGGCACACACAGCAAAAATAACAAACCAGCACCGAAAACAGAAAGGGGCTGGTGCCAGTAAATTAGCCCAGCTGCAAGAAAAGAAAGGCAGCACCAAATTGGTACAACACAGAACCAAAAGAACAGCCAAGCACCCAACTCCCAATTCGATCGAGTTGAGAAAAATCAACAATCTCACCCTCAATCGATCAATACCCCGAATTCATCACAAAAATTCATCGACACGCCGAGAAAATCAACAACTCGTGCGAGCCGACCGATAAGTCAAAATATACGACAATATCTCGCCAAGCACACAATCCACAAGACAAAATAAAATAAGTGCTTGAATGTTTACCCGAAAAGAGGCACCCCACAACAGAGGCGATATTTGGCCGGTACCAAATTCAACAGGCGCCATGAGCTAAAGACACCGCAAGGCCCGCAGGCACTGAATAACACTAGCCAGCAACAGCCAGCACCGAGAAAAAGGGCAGCGAGAGACCGAGCTCACAACACAAACCGAAATCAAAACCCTAGAGTTTTGATTTCTTCAATTGACAGTGGAACACGGAAAAAGAGAGGGGTGGCGGTTTAGGGCTCAACACATGAGCGAAAATTCAAAGAATCAACCAGAAAAACGAGAGAGAGGAAGAGATTATATAACCCGGGAGAGAGAGATCACAAAAATCAACGCTCTCAGAGAGCAGGTGCGCAACCCACGCGCTTAAGCGCGACTTAGTCGTCACAGGTACGATTTCCTGACGAGGGAGAAGACAGCAAAGAAAATCAGCGCAAGAGGCGCGTGGGAGAGAGAAATCGAGGAGCTCGTTTCTTCTCCAAGAAGAATCCGAACCGGTATGGTGGGGTTACGTTGTAAGAGACAGAGAGCGGGAGGGGTCCAGCGACAAAGCAGAGAGAGGGGAGAGTTGGGGCTTCTCTGTCAGCGGGAGAGAAGAGAGGGGGTTAAAGGCGATAGGTTTTGTGGGGGCTGCGGGGCAGAGAAAGAAGAAGGAGATGAAGGGGATAAAAGGGAGGGCTTGCTTTGAGATCTGTGCAGAAAGTAATTGAACGGTTGAGGTAATTCCAGAAAAATTGAGCTACAATAATTTAATTTACGAGATTCGCATTTAGAAATCTATACGAAATTTAATCCAATGTTAACCGTGTTAATTTGTAAAATTAAATTATAATCTCATCTATTCAGAAACTTCTAAATTCAAAAATTAAATATCACGAGTAAACGAAACAAATAAATTTTTGATCAATCAACTAAATTCCAACGAGAATTTACGTTTTAAATTCCTACATTAATTCGCTGATATTATTTAATTATTTTATTTAGTTATTTTTAGTTATTATTCATAATGGTCATTAATACGAGTATTCTTAATTAGAAGATCACATTTACAACAGAAGAACAAATTTACGATACGTAAACCTTAATCTACTTTAATATACCGATTAATATAATCAAATGTGTAACACATTTGTGAATTGTGCGTTAGATTAACAATCTATCAATATAATTCAACTATTTTATTTAACTAACTCATTCCCAATTTGTTTAGTTTTAAATTTAAGACTAAGACTTGTAAAAATACAAATTGATCTAATAATCAATCTTATAAAACTACACCCTCAATTTAATTATTCCACCTTCACTTTATTTAATTAACTAACTAAAGTTTTAATTAGTCGAAAATTTTGATTATTAGTCTAATTAATTAGATTTAAACTTACGGGATATAACATTCTCCCCCCCTAATAAAAAGTTTCGTCCCGAAACGAAAAGATCATTCGTAAAAGACGAACTTTCGAGTAGCATTACGCTATCCGTTGCGGTGCACTCCTTGCACAAGTCACGTCGATTAAATAGTCACTCGAGCTAGATTCCTTAGCGTTTATGTCTTTTCTTACGCATGTTCATGATAGGATTTGTGATCTAATCATGTTCTTTGTGGCTCTGTTTTGTTCCTTAATTATGTCCTCGACAGGGTTCGTAATACGTGGTTGAGCGCTTCAATATAAGTTTCACTCTCGACTCTCCAAGTCAATGTGAGGGCATAAAGCCTTCAGGTGCGTTGATTTAAATTTACGCAAAAGAGTTACTAAGTTTCTAAAACTGAGATATAAGAATGTCGAGAGGGTAAGTAATTCCAACACTTAGTATAACGGGATGAAGCTCTTTAGGAACTGAAAAGAATATAATTTAGGTGGAATTAGTTAATTTAGTTAATTTATGTAAGATCAGGAATGAATTCGTCAAGTTCAGTTTATTCGAATAATTCGAGCTAAGTTTGATTTAGGAATCCAAAAAGGGTATATAGAGTTTAGACTGCATGATTCAATTTTGTTAGAAATCACACAACCTAATCATACGATGAGCTTCATTGGATTCATAGCAGTATAGGCTAAGCATAACCTGAGCGATAAAATTTTAATTTAGATGACGAATTAGAATTTTAAAATGATGAAATGGATTTACTTAACTCCAGCCCGGTAAAAATTTCCACTTGGACTCTATTTAATGGAAAGTCCTTCGGAATCTTGAGAAGGGTTTCGGGTTGAAATTAAGTGGTATTTTCCTTCAATGACTTAAGAGAGAGATCCATTATTTAAACGATGATTAGATTACAAAGAATGAATTTCCGAGTTAGGGGTTGCGTTTGTGATTAATAGGCACACAAATATAGATAAGTAATTCATTAATATTGAAAGGGAAGTGAACCAGATTTAATCACATAACTTATCCAATTTATGCAGGACAATGGAGATCAACTCTAATGATTTAATTCAGATCGATTAATTTGAGAAATGGCAGGGACGTGAGTTACGTTGGATCACTTGAATAGAACTGTCTTAGAGATAGTTAAGACATAATCTACTTCAAGTTTAGTCAGAAACCAATAATGTCCTTCAATGAACACATTGATGGAAGTTGTTCACAGTGAATTAAGTTGTATTGACTAGTTGAACGATAAACTTCATTAAAATCGATAGTTAGCTAAGGAGTCAAGTATGAGAAAATAAATTCTCGAATTTGGATAGTAATTGTACGCTTAAGTTCAAATGGAGTGATAATTACTCCTTAATACACTAGGAACTGTTTAATTTAATTTAATTTGATCTTGTCTAGCTCAACCGTATATATTTAGGGTAATTATAGAATCAAGTCTAATTAATTTCGGAGTAATCAATCGAAATTTGATCGGAGAATTTTCCAATGGAGCCAAGCTGGCATAATTGAATTAGGTAGAATTTTAAACGGTTAAATGAATGACACGTGTCTAGAGTTGACCACAAATGTAATGCTTGAATGATCAAGTTGAAACTACGGATAATCACATCCTTACAATTCAAACCGGGTTGGAATAGCATGGGATAAGTCTCCTCACAGAATGGTATTGAATAATTATCAAATCATGACGGAAATAACACATCTTAAGGATTCATGGTTATATAAAGATTCGTGCATTGGTATTGGGTTTCAGATTTTGGATTTTGAGTGATGATCAAGAAGGATTGAATTAGCGAGAGGGGTCTTGTTAACGATCATCCCACCATTCAACTAAATATAGGAATCAACTCCTAGGGAATGATCGTGGTTTGAGTCAATTTGGATTTAGTTAAATGAAATGTCGTATCGATGGTTTAGGACATGATCACTATATTTCAAATAATTTTAGATAGCTGGAGTTAACATCCGTACAGACAGTAGTTCTAATCAGACGACGTTTTTCTCCGACATTTCTCTCGGAGAGACAAATCAATTGGAGCTTGTTCGATCGTCACTGCAGAGAAGGTTGAAGTATCGAGGTGCTAAGAAGAACCCCTTTTTGCGTTTGGACAGTTAACGAGAGAGTACACGCAGATCTTCTGTAGATAGTCGCAGTGGAGGAAATGAGCTACTACCGATCCCTCGGGTGGAAAAATAACAAGTCGAAGGAGACTGTCGCATAACAGCGTCAAGTCCATACTCCTCTCGAGGTGGTGGAGGATGAGACGAGGTTGGTGATGATGGTGGGGAGGGTGGAGGCTGTCTGCCTGTAGCTCTGCGGTGAATCTTCTCAATTATGTCTCGTTACTCTACGGGGTAAGGACGTGGTACCACAATAAGTGGCATCGTGACCTCGCACTATTAGATGGCTGGGAATCGGCCACAGGTGATCGTGATGGGGCGCTACTCACATATTAAGTCGTCCAATATACTTGGTTTTTCACGTATTAACAAGGTCGGCATTCTCGAGGTGATACTGGGTCTCCACGTCATAGTCCTTCGCCAGCTCGACTTCCTTCTATCCTTCTACACGAATACCTGCTTCACATTCTAAAGGTGGTAATCGAGGTAACGAACTATCTCGTGCAGGACTTATGTCGCGTAGCAGTCCACTCGAACTAGCTCAAGTTTTGTAACAATTGGGTTGGAGGGAAGGTAAGTCGTGAAGATAGATATATGATTGTAACTATTTCTTGTAAATCCACCTCACAAGGGTGGACCCAAATGACGAATACGATTTCTATCTAGTAGGGCATATAGGACGTAAGATAGGAGAAAACTCGATTGTCGATGTCTACGTGAGATACTATTTGAAGTATCGATCAAGTGCTTTGACTTGTATATATATATTAATATTTATCAATTTATGACTTTGCTTCCTATTTGTTTATCGAATGGTATTTGATTTATCATACAAAGGATTACGATAAACCTGAGCTCTGATACCACCCAAAGGATGTCACACCCCAAACCAGAATTTCCGAATTAGGGCGTGATCAATCCTCGTCCCGTGTCTAATGATCGAAAAGACACGCAGGACTAAATAATAAAATGAACAGACACAGCGGAAGCGAATATAATACAATCAAGCCAAAGTCATAAATATCAAATAAACATAACATAATATATACATCAGATCATCCATACAAATCCCCACCGGGATAAAATATACATAATCTAGCCAAAAGAGTACATAATCTATCGAGTCCAATGTATATAACAAAAACATTGGACCCGCAAAACCCTAAACAAAGTCCCTACTCTATATCAGGTGATGTGGTCGTCGGGGACAGCTCCTGACGCCTCATGCTGCGGACCGTCAGACTCTGTACCTGCCCACATCCATAAAAAGGAGGGGATGAGCGAATGATCGCCCAGTATGTGACCCAGTATTATCCCTTCAGGGATCCTCTTAAGTCAAAGCACATTTTAATTTGAAATCTACGTAAAGTCGGTAATTATTCACTTTTAATGCACATGCTGCGAAATTTAAAACCTATCATAATAACTACAAAAGAAAATATACATATAATAGATGACATGATGTGATTATCCTATTATGCCAAAATGATGAAATTTCCCAAAATAAAATATGAGGATGAATATTATACTCAACTGGAGTCCAGTACAATAGGTACCGTGTGTACAAATTGATATAGTAATAATACGGATAATTTTGTCACCCCGTGCCGTGCCAAATTCAACCAAATTGGATTTATATCTCAAATGCGACATAACACAAGGACTGCGATCAGAGGGGCAAAGATACCCGATGCCTAATAACATCGAGCTTTGCCCACACAAGACTTCAACCCGTAGGCAAGTGCACGCTAGCCGATGGTTATATCTAATTCCATGTGTTTTCCTTACTCTAAGACGATTCATCACCAAACATATAAAATAGGAGAAAACTACAAGCAAGGCGTAAGAATAAGTCAATCCGTCTCCTCATGAGCAGACGACGGAACTCCACCATCCGGCCGGATCAATGGGACAAGGGCTCGTGAGCGGCCCATAACAACAAAAAAAAATAAAATCTGCCACCGCAACCTCGGCAGCCGTACTAGGCAAGTAGCTCCTAATGTAGGGGGGATAGCTCCCGAATCGTCTCCGGACTCGAGATCGGTCCGCACAAAATGTAAAATGATCGAAAATGATATACTACCAATTTCATGCATATAATAATAATAATCCTAATAAGACCATCCGAGAAATCAAGTGATCTCTCGGCTCAATGGCTAACGGGCCGACCAGTTCCATACCAACCGGCCGGAACGCAGTCACTCGGTCTTCTTCTCACGCTCACCAATGCACATGCGTAACTAAAATACTATGTTGTCCTCTACGAGAAGAGGACAACTAATATCCTAATATATTATTAAATTAATTTACGCTACTCCTAAGAAAGCAATAAATTTTGATTTAAAAGGGGTTTATGCAAATCCTAAATTACAGTTCAAAGAGAACTAAACATGCTCTAATGCAACTACGAAATATAAAGTACGGATGACAGGTCAAGTGGTCGACTGGTGAGAGTACGCCACGAAAGAATAAAACAGATATCCCACACCTGTATGGCAAGTAGTGGTCGTACGCAAGCGCTACCAATCTCCGCAATCCGCCCAATCCTCACCTGCTCCGGTATAGCCGTCAGCGGGATCGTACCACGGGTCGAAATCAAAGTAGGTCGGCTGACCTGTAATTTAGACGTAACTTAATTAAATTCTAAACTAAGTATTCGTAACCCTTATTTCCCCGTTTGATTATTTTCACTAATTATTTGTATTTAATTAATCAATTAACTAGATTTCGAATCTGCTCAATCGGTTCAGTCGGTTTGACTCGGTTCCGATTGAGCGTAAAATTGGGTCTAACTCTAATTAAATTAATCTATCGTACTTTAATTATTTGTTATATTTTAATTTGAAGATAAACTGTTTATCTATTTAGTTAAATACCTAAGTAATGTCATTTACGTGTTTTTACGATAATTTACTTAAGGTATAATCCACTACGTAATTTAAATTGCTACTATTTAATCCCTAATTAATTCTTGTAATATAAAGGCGTTCCCTAATTAATTTAACTACAATTAATTTAAATCCTAAGTACTTAATTAATAAACATTAAACATTTAATTATAATATTTCTAAAGTCGTACGAATTTATTTTAATAATTTGTACAAGCCGATTAATTTATAAATGTAAAATAATACGTAATTACCTAATTATCCTGTTAACTAAACTTTTGTAATCGTAACGATTCGAAAATATTAATATGTTGTTAATTAATTGTCCTTTATTAATTAACAACATATTTTAATTGAAAATCATCTTCTTTAATTAAAACTTCTACTTAATTTATAAAATTCTAGTTACTAAATTTTAAACATCTAATTACTTAACTATTTATTTTAAAAACCTAACTACTTAATTTATTAATTAATAAAAATCCTATTTAATCTACAATGTGTTG
The DNA here is from genome assembly GCA_025461045.1 of Carex parvula. Classification (NCBI taxonomy): domain Eukaryota; kingdom Viridiplantae; phylum Streptophyta; class Magnoliopsida; order Poales; family Cyperaceae; genus Carex; species Carex parvula. The sequence continues at coordinate 353,068 of JAJGRW010001048.1, read as the reverse complement.
GATTTAGAATATTTTAATTTAGTGTTATTTGATATATAAGATTAACGAGTCATAAAAATTATCTTACACGACATTTGATAACTAATATACACTAATCTAGTATACCCGCTAAATAAGTATATAAGAAAATTTATATTTAAATCATAATAGGTTGGGTTTAGTAGTCTCAAGAGTAATTACACATTCAACATTAAATTCGTTGATCACATTTTCATTGTTTATTTATGCATGTTCTATTGATAAATTTTAGCCCACATTTATAATTTCCAATATTTCGGCCTAATAACAAAAAGGGTCCAAGGTCTTTACTTATTTAATAATCAAGGCCCATTATTTATTTAATTCAAAACAGTCATGGTCCAGCAAGGTAAAAAGGCCAAAGGCCCAAATCCAATTTCCAATTTTAATAAACATATAGGGCCGGCCATTTCTTACCACATTTCCATTTAAGTCCCCCTAATTTATTTATTCACACAAGGGCCTATATTTTACAATTCAATCCAATTATTTTCCAATTTTCCAATAAGGTCCCTGTCAGTTCAATGGTTCGGTACCAGTGGTATCACTGGGCTGGTACCGCTGGTACCGCTGATACCAGTCACACAAATACATCACATAACAATCGCAACCAACACAGGACAGTAACGAGGAACAGAAAAGGCACACACAGCAAAAATAACAAACCAGCACCGAAAACAGAAAGGGGCTGGTGCCAGTAAATTAGCCCAGCTGCAAGAAAAGAAAGGCAGCACCAAATTGGTACAACACAGAACCAAAAGAACAGCCAAGCACCCAACTCCCAATTCGATCGAGTTGAGAAAAATCAACAATCTCACCCTCAATCGATCAATACCCCGAATTCATCACAAAAATTCATCGACACGCCGAGAAAATCAACAACTCGTGCGAGCCGACCGATAAGTCAAAATATACGACAATATCTCGCCAAGCACACAATCCACAAGACAAAATAAAATAAGTGCTTGAATGTTTACCCGAAAAGAGGCACCCCACAACAGAGGCGATATTTGGCCGGTACCAAATTCAACAGGCGCCATGAGCTAAAGACACCGCAAGGCCCGCAGGCACTGAATAACACTAGCCAGCAACAGCCAGCACCGAGAAAAAGGGCAGCGAGAGACCGAGCTCACAACACAAACCGAAATCAAAACCCTAGAGTTTTGATTTCTTCAATTGACAGTGGAACACGGAAAAAGAGAGGGGTGGCGGTTTAGGGCTCAACACATGAGCGAAAATTCAAAGAATCAACCAGAAAAACGAGAGAGAGGAAGAGATTATATAACCCGGGAGAGAGAGATCACAAAAATCAACGCTCTCAGAGAGCAGGTGCGCAACCCACGCGCTTAAGCGCGACTTAGTCGTCACAGGTACGATTTCCTGACGAGGGAGAAGACAGCAAAGAAAATCAGCGCAAGAGGCGCGTGGGAGAGAGAAATCGAGGAGCTCGTTTCTTCTCCAAGAAGAATCCGAACCGGTATGGTGGGGTTACGTTGTAAGAGACAGAGAGCGGGAGGGGTCCAGCGACAAAGCAGAGAGAGGGGAGAGTTGGGGCTTCTCTGTCAGCGGGAGAGAAGAGAGGGGGTTAAAGGCGATAGGTTTTGTGGGGGCTGCGGGGCAGAGAAAGAAGAAGGAGATGAAGGGGATAAAAGGGAGGGCTTGCTTTGAGATCTGTGCAGAAAGTAATTGAACGGTTGAGGTAATTCCAGAAAAATTGAGCTACAATAATTTAATTTACGAGATTCGCATTTAGAAATCTATACGAAATTTAATCCAATGTTAACCGTGTTAATTTGTAAAATTAAATTATAATCTCATCTATTCAGAAACTTCTAAATTCAAAAATTAAATATCACGAGTAAACGAAACAAATAAATTTTTGATCAATCAACTAAATTCCAACGAGAATTTACGTTTTAAATTCCTACATTAATTCGCTGATATTATTTAATTATTTTATTTAGTTATTTTTAGTTATTATTCATAATGGTCATTAATACGAGTATTCTTAATTAGAAGATCACATTTACAACAGAAGAACAAATTTACGATACGTAAACCTTAATCTACTTTAATATACCGATTAATATAATCAAATGTGTAACACATTTGTGAATTGTGCGTTAGATTAACAATCTATCAATATAATTCAACTATTTTATTTAATTAAGTAATTTCAAGTTTGTTTAGTTTTAATTTAAATCTAAGATTCGTAAAATACAAATTGAATTTAATAATCAATCTTATAAAATTACACCCTCCATTTAATTATTCCACCTTCACTTTAGTTAATTAACTAATAAAATTTTAATTAGTCGAAAATTTTGATTATTAGTCTAATTAATTAGATTAAACTTACGGGCTATAACAAGTTATATATCTGGTTTTTACTGAATCATAGCCTTACTCCTTGCTTTCAATATAGTTGCGTTTGCCGTGCTAGTGGTTGCATTTTTTGGTTACTTCGGTCTTTTCTGGTACAATATTGCCAGCTCGGGGAGAACCCGGGAAAATGCAAGTGCATTAGCCATCCGCTCATTCTCCGCCGCTGTACTGGGAGCGTCTTCACTATCGGCTACTAATAATTTACAATATCCTTATCATTACTTCTTAATTTTTACTGAATTCATGATTGAATTCATGATGGAACAGCTTCTGCCAAATATTTTGCTTTTATTAGTTGTTTCAAATTTCGACTGGAGGTGGAACGGTCTCATTTCTTGAAATGTCTATATTTTATGTATTCAAATCCTCATCAAATGCCCAAATTAGAGGATGCTTGTTGTTCATCTATGTGAATTATCCTTTTTCCATTGTGTATTGAATTTTTTTTTTTGTTGCAGTATCTCAGAATCTTACTTTTCTGACTGATACTATTACTACAAGATTACCAGAAACTAAATTCTCTGATTTTTTTTTTTCCTGAACACTTTTTTTTTCTTTTTTGAAGAGAAAGAAAAGGGGAAGACAGGGAATAGTGGTTTACACTAGAGCCTATAATGTTGGCAGAGATTCATCTTCATTTATATCATCGTATATAGAAAAAATGGTTAACTAATCAGCTCTTATTTTTGCCACATAATTCTCCATATTAATGAAAAAATAGCTGCTATGATAATACAAATCAGAAACAACGACACTAAAGCAAGTAACATATATATGACAAGCATTAATTTAATTTGATTTATTTGTGATTAATATTTATCCAAAATTTCATCATTGCCGGTGCTCAAGTTAATATCAATCAAGCTGAAATGGTACATTTTCCCTATGGTAAGACTTAGAAATGGCATATTCTATACACTAAAATCCTTATAAATATAGGAATTACGAATATTTCTAAACATAAATCAAAGAATTCTTCTAACTAAACTGAAACAAACGAATTGATCCCGTCATTATATTGCCTCCCATTAATAAGTTGAAAAACCCTCTCACGAAATCTCAACAAGGGGCATTTCTCTACCAGTTCTGAACCTTCATAACCCTCCTTTAGAAAAACCGTGCTTCTCTCTCCTTTATTAGTGAGATAAAAGATACCGTGATTTTTCAGTAGACAGAGCAACAGCCAACATAGCAGCTGATATTCGTCATGGAAGGCATCAATTTTATCAGAAGTCAACATTTTCTCCATGGTCAAACTGAGCAACTCATGGAGCACTGCCACGGCCCGCTTGCGGGCTTGTGGTGTTGTGGGCTCCACCTGCCGGGCGTTCAGATAAGGTGAAGGAAATGCCATTTTTTGCCACTTCACCACTACTTCTAGGTAATTCTTATTGGGTCTAAAATCAGGTGGGAATTTGAGCTTGAATGCAAATGGGCCCACCAAGTTCCCGTCTTTTGGGGTGATCTTAGGGTTAATACGAGGGGCCTTTTCCAAATCCAATTTTTCTTCCCTGACTGTAATTGCAACCGAAGAATCCCAACTTTCTAAACAAAGATACTCCCGATTTTTCAATTTTCGAACGGAGAAAAAATCTGGATATTTGGGGATAAGGTCATTTTTGTAATTTTCAGGAAGACCGAGGTCAGATTGGATTAAATCAATTTTTTCAAGGGGGATTTGGCAATCCATTGACATCATAAGTAGTTTCTTGAGGTTCTTCACCAGTATGGGCTCCATTAGCTGTCTTGCTTTGGTTTCTTCATTTGATACCTTTTGCAGCAAAAATTTGGATTTAAGCATTTGTAGATATCAAAAAGTTGCACAAAATAATGTCAATGCTATTTTTCACTATGTCAATGTACCAACAAGTGTATACCGTATTGAGCTTTTTTTGGGGATTTTCTAACTGGATGGATGGTTTTTACTGGGAGTAATTTCAATAATATACCTTATCAGCCTTGTCAGTGAGTCTGACAGAAACGGGCCCACCGTTCAGACCACCAGTGACCTTAAAGACGGTTGGGTGCTTCTCTACAAGACTGAGAAAATTCCACTTCTGAACGAAACCCACCTCCTTCTCTAGGTCCCGGAGCATGATGGACCGGGTCTTGCTGGAGACGATGAGAGAGCGGAGGCGGAGCAAAAGCAAGGGCGCCTTGCGGAGGTCCATGGCCTTGTCTAGACCCGGTTCACGGTGGTACACCTTTTTCTTCGGGCGGCGGCCTGTGGACCGCGAGTACGTCGACATGGCCATCGATTGGATCACTGAGAAATGGAGGAAGGGTCTCAAAAAGACGCTCATTTCTGTGATTCTGATGGGAAAAAGAGAGGAGGGATTCAGTTTACCATGGAACAAAGAGTAAGGTTGGTTCAGAATTCAGACTTGAGAAGTGAGCAGGAGGAGGAGAAATAAAAGCGGGCCGTTCTTTAGGCCCGTTTTTAGTACACAAAACCTTCAGTTTTAGGCCCTTCCATTTGAAAAAGGAGTTCATATCCTATAGGCCAACGGGCCGTGAAATCTCCGAAAACCGAAAAAGGTAACCTAAATTCATATGAAATATATGTTCGTGTTTTTGCTTCAGTATACAAGCTTCAAGGTAGCAGCCGAAATAAATAAATAAGGAAATGATACGCAGAATGCTGGTGGTTTCCAGCCAGCAGAGATAATTTGCTATAGCATCAATTAATACTTACAGTATGTCTATAATAGGAAAATAAAACAAAAAAGGATGATGAAAATTGAAAAACATTGTAAAAAGGTAAATAAATAAGAGTCTAACAATTTAGGCATTACTCAGTTGGGTAAAAACCGAAAAGGTTACAAATGAATACTGGCGAATATTATGGAGGACTATTGTGTTTTTTCCAGTTAATATTTTGGATTGCGACTAAGATTGATCTGCACGATTTTTAATAAAGCAGATTCAAGAGACCAAAGTTCATCAAATCAGTGTTGTAAAAGACGGCCGTTTCGGCTAATTAATCGGCTAATTAGTAGTCGTTGGCGGCAATCAAACAGTGACAGAATTTTCTGATTAATTGGCCGATTATTTTCGATTATGACCAATTATTTTCAAATATTCCCGATTAATCATTTGACAGTACCCTATTTGTTCAACGAGCTCATTACGTTATTTACAACACTGCATCAAATTGTGCAATTATATAGTTAAGTCCAGTATTTTTTTTTTTTTTGAGTAAGAACAGGAGTCTAGCTCCCATTTTTATTAACCGCAATTGGTTACAGATTCTGAACAGGGTTTTGAGAGGTAACCCTGCAATGGATTTACATATGGATGGAAAGATAAGAAAAAATAAAATACAAAGAAAGAAAATTTTGAGAAAAGAAAAGAAATGAAGATTAAAACATCAGTTAAACAAGCTGCTCCTTTTCGTTATGTCGCAAATTTCTATTTGTGTAGTTCCACTGAGTATTAACTTCTTCAGCCAATTCTTCAACAGTTTTCGTACGCTCTTGAAATATTCTTGTACAACGCTCCCTCCACATCACAAATGAAGCAATCAACAATATTTCCCTAAACTCCTTATCATTCTTCGTCTCTACCAGCACAACTTCAAAATTGATAACATCATTTACCCACATATTGTGTTGTGGAAAATTAGAAGTGAAAATTCGACCATACAATTGCCTTGAGAAAGAACATTCCTTGAAAAGATGCATTGTTGTCTCTTCATGCGATCTGCAGAAATGGCAGATGCTGACAAAACTAAAACCTCGCTTGTTGAGATTCTCTGTAGTGAGAATTCTGTTCATCAACAGTAGCCAACCAAAAAATTTGAAGCGTGGGGATGCTGTCAGTTTCCAAATCTGATGCAAATTACTTCTGATTCTCGGTCCATTTTTAAACATGTAATATGCCGATCTGACAGAGAATAATCCAGATGAGTGACCTTTCCAGATTGCATCATCTAAAACTCCCTGAGATGCCACCCTTCTCATCTGTACAATGATATGAGATAGACATTGTAGTTCGGATTGTGCATCTAGTGTCAGCACTGGTCTGAAACAACTTTCAATGCTTGAAGAACGAAGTATTTGTTTGAGGGACATTTCCTTGTGCCATACAAATGAATACAGAGTTCTGAAACGCATTTTTAGTATCTCTTCTCCCTAATTTTCATCCCAAAAGCTTATTGACCATCTCCAATTGTTCTGACTATGAAGCACTGACAAAATTGAGATGCACTCCTTAATTGGCTTCTAAAAAAATGGGATTCACTTAGCGCATTGTCCTGTTGTGTATAAAGCACCTGAATAATGCTTTTCCATAATTTATCTTCTTTTTTGGACCACTGCCAAATCCATTTAGATAGCAAGGCTTGATTAAGCTCCTTGATATCCAAGACCCATACCACCAGTTCTTTTTGGCGTACAAACCAGATTCCAATCAACTAGATGAATTTTCTTTTCTCCCATCACCCCATGCCATAGAAAGCCCCTTCGAATCTTATCAATTTCATCAGTGACCCATGTCGGCAACTTGAAAACTGACATATAATATATGGAAATAGATGATATAACTGCATTTATGAGAACAACTCTACCGGTCATGTTGAGAAATTTTGCTGCTCATCCCGACAATCTCGCATTGATTTTTTGTATTAACGGTAAGTACACCAGTCTTGGCAAGAACCTGTCGATAATGGTAATCCAAGATATATAAAAGGAAACTGGCCTCTTTTACATCCCAAAACCGCCCGCAATTGCTGAACAAGATTTTCGGAACCTTGTACAAGTAGTTTAGATTTTTTCCATACTCACATTCAAACCCGACAAGGTAGCAAAAGTAAGAAATACAATCTTTAGTATCTGAATTTGCTGGATCTCCGGTTTAATAAAAAAGAGTGAATCATCCGCATATAGGAGGCACTGGTTTTATTCCCTCGACTGGCATTTGAATAGCTCCAATTGAAACTAGCCTTTTTAGCCATCTTGGCAAAAAATCCATGGCTAAAATGAACAAGAAAGAAGACAAAGGATCGCCCTGACGCACTCTTCTTCTCAATATGATTTGCCCAAAGGGAAAACAAGATTTGCGGCTTCATTCCATTTGTATAACCGATACTTCTCACTTTTTTGTTACAAAAAAATGTTATTTACAACATTGTTTGCATTGTTTTATGATGTTTACCATCATTAATTTAGCTTAGTTTATAGTTTTATAGAATTCTAAAATATTGATACATGTATGATATTGTTAATTTATTATTTGTTTAACATACGTGCTGTTGTATTGTCGATGTATTAGACTCATTTGAAATGCATGTCTTTATCATTTATTCCTGAAAATTAGAAATTTTTAATTCAAACGCATATGTGAAGAATTAGAATAGTTAACTTTCTTTGTTTAAATAGACACGACCGGCATATGAAGAGTTTTGTGTGAAGAGTTCATACATAAGTTATGAATTAAATAGTTAAGTCCATGTACAGAATATTAAAACCATAAATATATGTGTGTTGGCTAGCATTGTCTATTTGGCCAAAATAAATAAATTTTTTTCTAGCAAACAAAACATGAACTGTGAAATATATACTCCAAGTTTACCCGACTATAAAATATTAGAGGATAATTAATTAAATTGAACTCCTTAAGTATTGGTATTTTTAATATTTCGGATAATATGTTGGTTGTTATGCATATCTTACTATCTTCCTTTGTTTTTCTAACTTTTTATCATGGATTTTTTGTTTAAATGGATGATTTTTCCTTATCGGATCTATTTATTACTATAACATTCAATCTCAAAATCTGGTTTGATTTACTTTATTTAAATGGTCTTTTATGTTTTTGATAAGTTAGGTTAGCAAAATATTAGTTGTTAAATTGTAACCATCTTTCATGAACTGAATAAAAATATTTAAATTATATTATGGTTTTATTCTAAATTGTAGTTCTTATTTTACAATTGTTAAAATACAATATTAATGTTGAAAAAAATTATCTCATTTTGCTGGATTATATTACGATGAATAAAATACATATTCCAATACAAAAACTTCTTAAAAGATAAATCACATATACAGTATGTGCTTTGTTGGTACATCGTGGTACTTTTCAAACATATATGGTAAAAGAATTCTATTCGATCTTAAAAAAATGAACAGTTAATCTGAAAATATATCCATAAAAGCATTTGCCATAAGTAATTATGTCTAGTTTGTACAAAGAACAACATAAATAATTTTAATGAGCAACACCAACATCCGTACATGGAGCGAAAGTGTGACAGAAAGATCTGGTCTTTCTTTTTTTTTCTTTTTTCTAGTTCAGAGTGACATTGGGCAGTTAAGAGTAGATTTAGGAGTGCCGATGGATACAGTGCAAATTGAATGAAGACGTTTTCATATCCATTTCTATATAGAATTAGTCTTATTTATACATATTCTTATCTGTTAAATTTTAGTCTTATTCATATTTTATCCTTATCCATTAAGATAACAGGTAATTGAACAAATAATCGAATAAATTAATATCTTATATAATTTAATCTAAAATATAATAAATAATTACTCTATTAAACATCTCATATATATATAATATTATAAAATTGAAAAAATATAAATTATTATTCGAATATGACAATATAAAATAAATATTAAATTATATATGATAATTGTATAACTATAAATTTCTTATTATTATGATTAGATTGATTTATCAACATTTTAAATGATGTTTTTTTAGTAATTTACGATTAAATTATTTTTTCTAACATTTTATATAGTTTTTTTTATTTGTAATTACGACAAAATTAATTTGTACAATATCTTATAGGCAATATAATTTATCCATAGTAACAAGTACACAATAACTCATCCATATATACTTTTAGCATATAAGCTAACAAAGAAAAGCGTTAAATTAACGAAAATAATTCTTATCCATGCTTATTTCATCAACTACAATACAGATCGAATAAACGGCTAAAAAGGATTTTGTTGACAGCCGCCCTAGATAGAAAGGTAGTAGTTAAACTGGTCCCACATAAGCTATTTTAAGCAACTTAAAAAATGTCAAAAAAGAAAAGCGAATATACAGATGGACTCATGGACAACACGGCAACAGCAAGACTATATATTTGTTGCAAGAGCAAACCGCTCTAATCTAAAAGCCAGAGTACCAGATACGAAACTTCTCTTCTAAAACCACCATGAATTTTCACACCACAAATAAGATGTTCTTCTTGGTGCTTGTTTCAATCTTGCTGTTTGCTTTTATATCTAATTCTCAAGCAACCCGGCTTCCCAACTCTTATTCCTCTCAGGAAGGTTAGCAATTTAATATCTTGTTTTGTTTTCTCTATGATTATATTATTTGAAACTTAAACTTAAGAACTTTAATTGTTATTTTTGTTTTAAAGTTCAGCTAAATAGAGTCATTAGAAATAAAACTAATTACAATTACACTTTAATTCTTTCACTGAACCAAACAGAAAAATCTTTTATTATTAAGGAAAAAAAATTCTCAATGTAATAATAAATATAGCACTTTTAACACTTTTTAGAATTCTACCTAACTAATAATATCAGCCATATTGAGGATATGAGAAACAGAGAGCAATTGATGTTGTAAATCATGTCAGTTTTATCTTAAAGTACCAGCTAGTTATCATTTAAAAGCAATTTAAAATGAGACTACAGTAACTACAGTTGTTAATTTGAACTGAACTGTTCTTATAGCGATTGAATTGATGCTTGATTGATTTTTTGTTAGAAAACAATAGCCTTTGAGTTTTGAGTATTGTTGTGTGTACAGACCGAGAAGCATTGCACGGTATTTTACCGGAGAAGGTGAACTCGAAGAGAGCACCGGGTCTTACGCCTCCTTCGCCAAAGGTTAACACCAGTCCACCTGAGGGCCCACATAATCGCTAAAACGAGACTATAGTTCTGCTATAAGATGAAATTATTTTCTCATTTAGTGTTTAATTCAATTTAATTCAATTCAAGTATATGTACATTTGATGATAATAAGATCGAGATCAAGTGTGTGTACTCAATAAACTAAGAATAATTATGAAAGATTTAGTAAAATCTTTGGAGAATATTTTGGAGATATATGGTTACTTTGCTTTATTTATTTTTTTATATATAGTCGCTTTACTTTCTTTATTAGTATGATTCTAATTTAAATATTATGAATTAAGATCGAAATAATATTCATAAGATTTAAATATTATTCTGTAAAATTTAGATAGAGTTCTAGCTAGCCTACTCTTTCTTCATTGTAATGCATCATTATTTGATTATTTACTATTTAGTAATAAAAGTTTTGTTTTGATTTAAGAGCCGAGAGTCCATCTTTTTTATATCTTTTATTGTATCTAATTATTTTCTTCTTAAAATATCTGGCACCCCGCTAAAAAATGACTAATAATTGTTCACAAAGAAAAAAAAAAGAAACAGAAGTGAATTCATGTTAATTTGTTTTCAATCAATTGATAATATATATTCATGTTGCCTGTTAATTATAAAAAAAAAAAATCAGTTAAATATATAAAGAGGGAAGGTGTCTTGGGATATTTCTCTTGATAGCTGTACTATTACTTTTAGGTTATATACAATTAATTACTAAGAAATTTTTCAGGGAGCTCCAATCTTCCTGGAATCCATATCCTCGACGGTACCGTAAAAGATTTCCTATTACAATTCTTCTTTTACGGTTTGAGATTAACTCTCAACCGGTTTGGGATTCAGGCTGACTGAGGTAGCCTTATTATAGGGCTTTGAGATTCGTGCCAAGTTAAAAAGAATGGTCCAGATCAAGTAATTGTAAAAGGTTCCCTATTACGGTATTGCACTGGATGTGAATTCATCTTCCAGACCGGGAAATTTTTTATCTATAGAAATTATTAAAAACAGATGTACGTAAATAGAAAGAGTACCTCATTTCCAACAAATATAGAAAGATCTGACTCAATGAGTCCGATCCAAGTTTATGGATCGGTCTCAATGGTCCAGATCCATCAATAACTTGATTTTCTGTGACATCCATCAATAATCTAATTTTCTGTGACATTGATAACTTAATTTCTCAATGGTCTCAATGGTCCAGATGCCACAGAAAATCAGGTTACATTAGTGTTTTGCTAGAGAGGGCCATAGAAAATCAGGTACATTAGCAGCCCTCTCAATAGTTGAATTCTCTCGGTACAGAAAATCAGGCCACAGAAAATCAGATTATTGATGGATCTGGACCATTGAGTCAGATCTTTCTATATTTGTTAGAAATGAGATACTCTTTCTGTTTTCGTACATCTATATTTAATAATTTCTATTGATAAAAAATTCCCTCCAGACCGTCTGATCTGACAGGAGCCTCGTACGGTCAATATTTATCCTAATGTCTGGGATGAACTGTAAGATCCGGTAACCCTTTCGGTTAAGTTTTGTAGCCGGAAAAAAAAAGATAGATTTGTCTTCCCAAAAAAAATACAATCCAGGTCAATTCGGATGAATTCGTATCGGTCCTTCGAGTTGACTCAAATTTTGAGTAAAAGATCTGGACCGTCCGATTTAGATCCGTACTAATATTAAAGGGTCCCGTTCGTTATAGGTGTGGGCTAGATTGGTTTGCATTCTGATCACAAGTTTAAAAATTAACTCAAACAGTATGTTAATGTAAGAATATGAATTCAATTCGATTTATTGTCAAGCTAACTATCTAACACTTTCATTTTTATTTAAAGAATTTTAATTATGTATATTAAAATTTAATTTATATTTTTTTTAAATGTTTCGTGATTCAGTCTTTTCATAAAATATTATATATATATACACACACATGTAATTTGGTGATTACAATTTTATTTTGCAAAAATTTATTTATTGGGGAGTTTATCTTCTCCACCGCTCTCATAATCCAGACGACCCGTTTATTTTTGTATTCCTTAATTGCCCCTTAACTTCTCTTCTATTTGTCAAAAATTAACGATTTGCTTTGTTATATTTTATTAACACTTCCAACACTGTTTTTTTTTTTTTTTTTGAAAAAAAAAAATGTTAGATCAAATTTTATAACACCCCCAATATTCTTTGAATTTCGCAGGCTTTAAAACATAATGGTTTTAATGTCACAAATTTCGAATTAATCTTGTTTATTTTCAAGAGAAATGAATCCACATATATTTCTATTTTTCAAAATTTGTATATACTAAATTAAGTGTTAAAAAATAAACAGTCAATTAATCTATTATGGTTAATTATATTCATTCATTTTTAACAACTTGATATGCTTTAAAATAAATTCAAAATCATAAAATTGTATGAGCACACGTCTCTAATGAAAATGAACAACATCAATGGTTTAAAACTTAAAAGCGAGATTGTAATGCTCATAAATAAAATGTCATCATAACCTCATTTTTTTTATTTGTATTTCAAAATTTGAAATCTAAATGTTCAATCCGAACCACTGATCTTTCTTTATCTTCATGAGAGATAGCACACATAAAAAAAATTATGGTTTTAGATTTTATTTTATACTAGATCAAGTAATCAGAAAAAAAAATCAATTGAAATTAATCTATCATAGTTTTTAACTAGATCCTATCATTTTTCTTATCCGTTATCTAGTATAAAATTAACTTCAAAATCATAAAATGAACAATAATTTTGATTCTACATTTGGTTTATAAATTTAAAATAAAAATAAAAATAAAATTATAATTTTGTGGCAACAAGAACTTATGAAACATTCCTCTATTACTTACTATTATATCATTATTAAATCTCATACACGTTTTTTTAATAAATTGACTTGTAAATACTGTTACTATTTTGTTATTATTAGAAGAATGATTAGGAAGTTGCTTGATTCTTCTTAAAATTAAAAAATATAAAAACAGTGATAAAGACGATATAGGATAAGAGATGAAAGCGAAAGCATGCTAATCCCTTTATTAGCAAGTCTAACAAGCAATTACACCTCTAAGCATTTGCTGTCTCCATAATCCATCCATTATTAAAGGTGCAAATCTAGGTGATTTATTAGCAGCACAAACATAGCTGTCTCCATGAATTGACTAATTTTATTGGCCAGAGCTGACTCATGTCCCCTTCATACCCCAATTTGAAATTTTAACATTATGACCTGATATTAAATTCTTAAAACAACACCAAAAAAATAACAAATTTATGCCTTTAATCTTTAACCCCACATACATTAAAAGAGTAACTAATGCAATAGCAAGGAGGAAGCCAGAAATTGAGATTTGAAAGGCTGGATAATTTTGTAATTTTATTTTATGACGGGCTAAAAAATATTGATATATACAAAAATTATAAATTTTAGTTGCCAAAATTACAAATTTTCAATTTATAGGAAAGATTTTATCCTCTTTTTCTAAATTTGTGATAATAGATTTACTTGAGAAAAAAATGGTGACTTCTTTTTTTCTACTGTTTAGAGTGAAAGATTATAAATAAGTTTAATTGATCAACATAATACAATTAAGAGATAATTTGACTCGTTAAAAAAAAATTCGTCTCCAGTGTGAGAGGCCATAAAATTGCACCGGATCCGCAACATGCCTAAAAGCCTAACCATATTACAAAATTTTATTTTATATATAATTCATGCTTATCAAGGTAATTTACATATAAATTAATATTTAATTTTGTATAGAACTTAGTTCACCCAACAACAGTTACAAGCCTCAAAATTAATCTGAACACCTTACATGAAAGAAATAAGGTAAAATCCTCAAACATTAAGATGGGGTTTTTCACTTTGTGTAATTATTCGCCTTGCATTTGAAAATTATATTGAAATTTAAGTGAATACGGTGTAATTAAATCCATACACCACAAAAACACTAAAAACTATATTACACAGCCATAGATTACAAACCATATGAATTCAAATAAATGCAAGGTTTGTGCTCTGCTAAAAAATACATAGGTTTGCAATTAATAATACTATTTCACTTTCACAATGTTGTATTTATAATTTTGATCCACTTGCAATTAATTATCTACTCCAGCTTTGTACGGTTTGACTAAATATATTCATTGAAAAAGAAATCCAAAATGTAATATCATCATACATTCGCACATTTGATTGTGATGTGCAAACATAGACAAATAATTAAAACAAATTACATGAAAACTTCACCAATCACATCAACTAACACAAAATTAAAAAATATCACATCACATAATTCCAACCAAAGATAGATAACATTTCATGAATCGAAATAACATAATGACATCGAAATAAAAACATGGTTCTCCAATAATCACTAGTCATGGCAGACACAGCACGACACACACAGCGCTTATTCAATCATAACTGAAATCTGAATTCATGAAAAACAAAAATAGAACTTAAAACATAACATAAACCTTAGCTAGCTGCTTCCACAATCAAAAGCTTAGACCTTGTAAATAATCTTTTTGCTTTCTATTTCTTCATCTTCTTCATCCCAGGAAGAGAAAAACGACCTTGGCGAAGTCGGGAAACCACTCGCAGCAACAAAGCTCTGGTAAATAAGCAACCCGCCACCCGGCAACTCCTGTTTCAACATATCACCATCATTATAACCGTTCACATTTGCCCCTTTACCCCATGACCCATCCAACCCGCATCCACCAAAAACAGTAACAGCAACAGAGAACTCAGTGGGGCCGAAGCAACTCAAGACCCTGGAAACCAAATCGCTGTAGTCCAACTTGCCAGGATCAAATCCCATAGCCTCATAACTCGCATAGCTAAAACCATCTTCGGGGGTTACGTGAATGGTAGAGAGTGATTTCTCATAGATGCCATTCATGGAATAGCCGCATGGTTCGAATTCATAGTCGCATATTTCCATTTCTGGAATAATTTCCGATATGCCCGCATTCTTCGTCATATTCCCATCCCCATTCACCTCATTCTTAAAGAAAATTGCAGCCTTTTTAGGGTTTAAACCTGTCATGCACATTTCGAGTGTTACCATAGGCTGCTCGGGGCGATCAGTCGCGTAGTAGACATGCCACTTTTTGTTGGGCTGCAATGCATCTCCAACAACATACGCACCAGAAGAGTTGAGGTGGCCGAAGAATTGGTTGAGTGCCGTGACTTCCTCCCCAAAGGAGCGATGTGGGGCCGGCTGGGCCCCAGGGAAGATGAAAGAACCACGAGAGTACTTCACCGACTGAACCGGGAGCTTCAATTCCTCAGCAAGTTCAAGGATTCTGGGGATGGATAGCAATAGCTTGGTGGTCCCACAAGTCTTCAGAATAATTTTGTAGTTGTAGATAAAGAGGCTCGACTCAGAGAGCACATAGGAGTCAAACAACTTGTTTGAGAGATTGGAGACAATAGTGCAATACGCAAGGTCGAGAATAGAGTCAATTTGGGGACGTGAAAGGTTTCTGAGACCAAGGCCTTGAGGGTCGAGAAAAGTGGGGCCCGGAGAGACAGTGATCTCGAGGCGCTTCTCGTAGCCCTCGAAACCAATAGCAGACACCGCCATTTGATCAAGGTTTGTAGAGAGAGAGAGAAGGGAGGATGTATCAGGAGAAAGAAGGGAGTGAGAAGAGAATTCGGCTGAGAATGCAGAGCAGCTAGCAAAAGGTTTTTAAAATCAAAGTAAGAGAAAATCGGAAAGTTCCTAATCTACGAAGAATTGCATGTAGGTCGTATCAGGATGGTTTGCGCACGCACTGTAAAAAATAAAAAAATAAACAAGAAATTAGTGAAATAATCAAATTTGAGATTTAGGAAGTCACTAATCTGGTTCTTTCTGTCTTATTTTGAGACCAGAAATAAGGAATTCTCCTTTCCAAGTTAAAATGTTATTTAATACTTTTCCAGTGGCTGGACCAATCTGCTATTTACAGCAGTCATTTTGGGTTTGATTTAAAACGACTGAAAAATTCAGATAAAAAAATTATGGTTTTTGATTAGAAGCAGAAAATTAATAAAATTCATACTTTCCCATCCAAACCCGGTATCATCCTGCACAAAACCCTGACTGGTACCATCTCACAATCATTTTTGTACCGAACATGTAAAATCCAATGACGAGGCTTGTTATCATGTTCATACCAACAACAGTACCAGTATGTAACTGGTACCATAAATAATCAGAAATAAGATATAGAACTTACGTTGGAGTATGCAGCAGATTGGAATTTCTCGATACCGCCGGCAGGTCGAACGTCTTCAATGCTGTACCCGAGAGGTGCTTCGTATTGTTTAGAGCCACTACTACTACTAGACTTCTTTTTTCCACCTTTCGACTCCATTAAAACATCAATTCTCTAATCTGCCATACACAAAACAAATGAAATATATTTCCATTGTTAGCAATTTATTTAATATGGTGTGTGCCTTTTAATTGGCATATGAAGTACAACTTGAAAGAAATTGCAATTTCTTTTGGAATCATCTTTTTAATTCAAATTCTTTCAGGTTAGAAGAAGATCCATATTATTTTGTTAGAGCAAATGTAAATTTTATTTCAGAATAAATTAAACAATAATTTGAATTTTCCAAGGGGACATCTAACAATTCAAATTTAATAGATTACGACAATGGCTAATTCAAAATATTTAACAAATTAAAGGGCATATTTTACATCTGGAACCCTAGGCAGTGAGAAAATTTCAACCATGGGTAAGCAAACTACAATTTTATTTCAGATCTATCCAGGTTATTACAAAAAAAAAAAAAATCACAAAATTGCATCAATGAACAACAAATTGCACAAAGACCCATAAACACCTTCGTAATCCATAACAAACCATAGCATTTTCGCCTAAATATTTTAAATGCGAAACAAAACAGATAAAATATTAGATTAATCGAACGAAACCAGAGAGAACTTACAAATTTTGAATTGGGTAATAAGAAAGTTCTTAATGGGATCTATTCAGACTATTCTCTCTTCTTTCTTTCTGTTCTTTCTTTCTGGAGAGATTTTGATTTGGAGGAGAGGAGAATAGTTTAGAATGGGGATTTTTGGTGAATAGATGAGATGAGATGAGAGGAGGTGGTATTTATAGCCCCAGAATGCCCCTAGGGTTTGTTTGACACGCACGCTTTGCTATTTTTCTACTACTTTTTAGGAACAGGACGCGGCGCAGACGGAAATCTCCTCTGTTATTACACAAATTTTATTTTCCTAAAATTAAATCCTATTTTAAGTGCTCTTTTGCTAATTTTGTGAGGCTAAGACTACTGTGGGTTTATATTTTTATTTTCAAATTTTAAATAGTTAATTTGTATATTTTAATGTCAAATATTATATTTTAAAAAAAATTACTATTTAAAAGATAGAAAATTACTTAGTTTAAAAATTCTGAACCATTCAAAAATAGCGATTTACTAACTATCTAACAAAATAGTAAAAAAAAATGAAAATTTTAACTTTCCAGTAAATTTGAATATGGAGATCATGTTCAACGGTTCAAATTGACTATCTGAACCTTAAATATATATATTCATTATACTGACTGTTGTACGCTATACATAGTTTATTATTGTTTGTGTGTTTGTGTGTTTATGGAATTGGTAATAAGAGAGGCTTTAAAACAGGGAAACTTGTGGAAAAGTATTAGAAATGGGTTGGACTTGACTAGTCAGCAGTGTATTATTGGCATTTTTATTTTTAGAAAAAATAAATATTTTTTAAATAAATAGAAATATGATGAAAAAAATTTATGAAATGAAAGAAACCGCATCTAATGTGGTTCTTTAGATAATTCTAAAAGAACATAGTTGATATTACGAAAAATTTCATCATCTTTTGAGTTCTTTATTAAATATTTGTTTTCTAAAAATAAAATAAATTGTATTAATGTTGGTATGTTTTGTTTAAAAATATATATTTGCTGGTATTATTAGCTATTCGTTAATAATAAATCATTTCTCTCTCAATAAGTTTATATTAAGAATACTCCTATTTATAGCATTGTTAGAAAATTATTGTGCAATTAGATTCATTTTACAGAGTTATATACATGTGCTGTATACTAATCTAAAATTTGATGGACATTTTTTCATGAAATGGTAATTTTAGTAACTATGTTAGTCACACACAAAGAAGCATTTCAAATTTTACTATATTTCTTTTGGGACCTAACAGAGGCATTTCAAATTTTACTATTTTACTATATTGCTTTTACTATATTTCTAATATAATATTATCAAATTTAGGATTTTTGTTCATAAAATATAAAGCAAAAGATACAACTATGGAAAAAATTAAAAAAGGCACAAGGAAAAGTTAACATTAATTATCTTACTCGTTTAGAAAATTCGACTTGCTATATTTACAAATATTTACAAAATTAAGGTTCAGCTGTTACCTTCCTATTTGTATAACTGGAAACAAATTGAACCATGTGGGACCATTCAATGCTTCCTTTTTCCTTTGTTAAAAACGAGCAACAAATTAACATATTTGCTTGATATTGTTCATTGTTTATCATAATAATTTGCTGTAGAATTAGAACCAAATTTCCAATAGCACCATTGGTCTTAAAAAGTTTTTTATATAGAAGAATAAATTACTAAATATGCTCTCCAACAAATAATCTAACTAATATTGTTTTTCGAACTTCGCCTCCGGAAACATAAATATTTTTTAGAGAAAAACTAATTTTAAAATTTATACAATATTCACTAAATAATATTATGTGTAGAACACATCATTTATCTTTCTTGTAAAACTTTGCTGTTACTTCACCTATAAGTTATGTTTGGCAAGTGTATTATTGAATTTCCCCAACATTTAATGCAGTAATTTCGTAATTAAGTTTTTTTTTTTATTTGGTGGTACTTCATTTGTAGGTATTACATCAAAGCAATATCCTGCCTTTATCTATTATTTTTTATTTTGTAATGGGCTCCAGTAAATATAATTACAAAACAAATCCAAGTATAAATTCAAAGATATTGGTCAAAAAAGATACGTCAAAAGAAGGAGAACTTATTCCATGTATAACAAATCTTATATTCCCTTTCCCATTAAATAACTTTAATTAGAAAAATAAGTAGGCAGATTCTCTTCATTTACCAACATTTTTTTGAGAAATTTATATATATACCCATTATAACTTCATGATTTAAATATTTTTTGCATCAAAATTTTTAAATTAGCTATTTTTCATATGTACTCACTCATCTTATTAATATCTCCATGTCTTAATTTAATCACTTAAAAATATAGTTTAATTTTTAAAAAAATATCGCTTACACCTTACTTTAAAATATTGCGTCGTTAATCCCTCTCCTTCTTATGAGGAAAATCCTGTTAGTTAGTAAAATTTATAACCCAGTTTCTTATATGAGTTAGATTGCAAGTGCATAATTATATCGAGTAGTATAATCGGGCACTGATCCACATAGAATATTGTTTAGAGTCTTGAATAATCAGATCTCAATCTTTTGAAAGGCTAGACAAAATCTAGAAATTGAGAGTTGTTGGTTTGATCTTTGGATTTGGTGAAAATTAAAGATAAATAAAATAAACAAGATAGTGATGTGAATTTTTAGAATTTTGGCTTACCATTGCTACTTAATCTATTTTAATAAGGTCACATTCGATGTTTGGTTTTCAGATATTGTTTGAAGGTTTCTGATCCAATTTAGCGACTAGGTTCTTCGCCCTACTTTATGGTTTTATTGGATGTCCTCATAGTGATGCAAGACAATGCGACATTCGTCTGCGAATGCTGAAACTCCCATGTATATTTTTATTGGTCCAACTAATGGTATCTCCGGCTAAGGTCTCCACCACTAATCTAGTTATTTTCTTTATCCTAACTCGGTTAGCCTAATGGCGTCATCTTTCCAAGTGTGGCCATCACCATGGCGGACTAGACTAACAGAGAGTTCCAGTTGGTGTTGTGCTATTCTGATTGATCCGATTCTTGCTACATTTGATGTAAAATAGTCTCAAAACATGGTTCCTACTTTAAATCATAAAAAGAGCAACAGTAACTAATTTCTTGCAATAATTAAAGATAAAGGTAAGATAATTAGACAAAACATAAGTCAAAACTCTACGTAAATCAAATTCGTTTTTACCTTGATCAAGTCCCTTTCAAAATTGATACATAGATAGAAAATCATTTAAATTATAAACTAATGATAGTATATGCAAATTTCTCTTTTTTGCCAAGAATGTAACATTGCAAATTTCTCTTTTATAGCCATAGAAAAGTTAGTGTAAGAAATGATTATTACAAAATCACGTGATTTGAATGTCGTTTATTCCCAATAAAACATGTAGATGTTTTATCTGGCTTTCTGCATTTCAATTGATTTTAACTTCTTATTGTATATAAACAATGAATTATAATATATTTGAAAAAAATAATTTGCAACGATTGGCGACCCGTATTAGTCAACAAATTAGCAATACTGCTTTTTTTTTACTATTTCTTATGAAATTAAAAAAGTCCGTTTAATAAATATCAACAAAGGTGGAGAAACTAGAGAAAAGGGAGGCCTAAACCCTAAACCCACTTATAATTTTTTTTTTTTTTTTTTTACAAAAGACGAAGTCATAAAATAAAAAGTATAAAATATTTATTTATGAGGAGGGTTCAAATGCACCATGATAATTTTGTGCTCCAATATGTTCAACATCCTTTATCTCCGTTTTGAAAGTCCGAACGGTCGATCCGAACCGCTCAACATAATCTTCATAATAAAATATGGTTGGAGATAAAAATTTATATTTTTTAGAATATTTTTTTACATAGGTACAATATCACTTTTTCATATGGTCTAGAATCTCCTTAAAACAGTGATTTTGTACCTATCTAAAAAAAATTCAAAAAAGTATAAAATTAGGTCTCCAAGCATATTGTATTATGAAGATCATGTTGAGCGGTTCAGATCGACAGTTTGGACTTTGAAAATATTGGATCACAAAATCATAGTGTATTTGAACCCTCATCGTTATTTATTTAGTCTCTTCAATTTGAATATTTCTTGAACCGTACTTATCAATCAACTTATCAATTTTTTTTTAACTTTCAGCGATACTTTTTACTTGAAAAAATTGTGCTTCTGAAATCGCATACAGTATTAAGTATTTGTGATTAAGACTGTGTTCTAGAACAGAGTGTACAAAGGAAAGAAAGAAGAGACGAAGATGACAGCGTAAAGAAGTAACATTCTCTATATTCTATTCTGATGTTGGGTGAGAACAAGTTAGAAAATTTACTGAAGTTATGCGATAATTTTACCTCTCTCCGTTTCTTTTCTTTTCGTCTGCTCCCCTTCTAAATTTATCATTTAAAAACAATTAAACAAGTGCAAACATAATACAATCAGGATCGATCGCCCTTCCAGTTTGTTTTTCTCGCATAACTCCTTTCTGAATTCGTATTCTCAGCATTAACTCAAAAAAGAATCTCTTGAGTTAATGTATCTGTACCGTCTGATCAGCTTTAAGATCCATGCCAATCAAATATGCACTACTATTAAAGGACTCCCTGCTTTATAGAGAGGGTGCCGGATTGACTCCGTTTAAAATCAGACGGCTGAAATGTATTAACTCAGAAAATGTTCTTTTGAGTTAATGCAGACGATGCGGACTCCTCTTTCAACTGCTATAGACCACAAATTTTGTATTACTATAGCATGGAAAAGGAAATCACCTCACACGCGAATAAAGTTTGGCACAGATCTCAATATCCGAATTTGTCACATGACTCACATCCAACACTGCAAATTAAAAAATACAACTTTTCATCCGTTTTCTCTCCTGGAATCCTGACTAAAAATCATTGAGCTACGGCGGGGAATCTAGACTTAATTGTCACAGTTAAAAAAATTAGAGAAAATCAATAAACAAGTATTGTCACATTATACATTGTAATATGAGATGGGTTTGATAGACTTAATAATTCACGAAGTGTTTTGCAATTAAAAAAACACAAGAAATTCAGAATCTGTAAATTCAAAATAAAATAGCAAATGAATTTAAATCTTACAGTTCTGAATTAAAGACATCTTTAGGTGAAGCGTTAATACTAATTTTCAATGGTTTTCCTCAGATCTGATAATGGAGACCCTTTTGCGTTTTCTTTACTTCTACAAACGTTTCAAAAAAATGAGATCCCGAAAAAATTAGTAGGAAGAGAAAACGTTTTCAGAATCTGATCTCCTAAAATAAGTGGGCAGAGAAACGTTTTTGGAATGGCATCCGTCCAAATAGAGAAGGGGTCTTTTTATATATTTTGAGGCAACATTTGGGACCAGTATAATTATTAATAGCAATCTGAATTTTTCCATCAAAAATTCAGATGCTTTTTCGTTAATTTCTTTAAATGAAATTGGTGCACAGTAATAACATATGCCACATAAGAAAATAGAACTAACAGGGTTAACTTATTTTGGGAATTAAGAATATTTTAGTTTCTGTTTATATTTTTATTTTCAAAGTTTAAATAGTTGATTATAACCTTTCTACATTATCTTCATATTAAAATGTGCTTGGATATTCAAATTTTATATTTTTTGAAATTTTTTTTACCTTTTTTTAGAATTTTTGAAAATCATAACTTTTCATGTAAAATTTGGTCTCCAAGCACATTTTAATATGAAAATCATGTTTGAAATTTCGAATCGACATTTGAACTATGAAAATGAAGATATGAACAGGAAGTAAAATACCTTCTTTAATTCTCAAATTAAGTTAGCCCATCTCTGGTAATATTATCATTTTTTTATTAGCATAACTTCTCTTATACTATGTTTTTGAATACATGTTTGAAAGAATTAGAGAATTTAAACTTATTTGTAATTATGTAAAAATACATGTAGTTTTTCTTTTTTAATAGTTTGTAATGTAAACTAAAATTGATAAGAATATAATAAATGCCGAGGTGAAAATATGGTGAACTAAAAATTAAATCTCCACAATGTACAGTACAAGTATAATTTATTATTTTTCAATACATGATATATTTAAACAAGCAAAACATATCTATAATTATAACTTTTAAATTTTAACAATACTTTTAAAGATACTGAATTAATATATCATTATAATGAAATATAGATTAAACTCATAATAGAAAATTATCAACAAACGGTATATAATAACTGATATAGCGACTGAGGAGACCCACATATTTCAAATTGACCACGGGGACTGTTTAAATTAGGGTGGCAACACCCTGGCTCGTCATAAATTGGGTCCGGCTCAAACTCGTCACAAGCTGGCTCGTCCGAGTCACGAGCAAGCTGATTTAGAGATCCGAGCTGAAATCTCACCTTGAAATTATCAATAGCTGGACTGAGCTAACTCGCGAACTTACGAGCTGGCTCACTGGGTCCGGCTGGATCTTGTTTCAAGTAGAAAATAAATTCTACAAACTTTTCGGACCGAGCGCTAGACAGTATAATATGCACACAAGTTCATACAAATTCACATATTGATCTAGCCGTGCTAGCTCACGAACTGGCGAGCAAGTTAGGCCTAGCTTGAACTCGTTAATTCTGGACCGAGCTAGTGGCGAGCAAGCTAGGTCCCAACTTGGTCCAGTAACGAGCAAGCTATTAGTGAACGAGTCAGCTGCGAGTCACGATCGAGCCACGAGCATTTTCACCAGCCCTAGTTTAAATTTAAAAGAAAGCAGCTTAAATATGTCAATTTTTGTATATATTCCAAAAAAGGAAAATACAGTGGGAAAAAGTTAGAAATGAAAAGAGCAAAGGAAAGGACAGTACATTGTCTAAGAAGATAAGAAAATAGTGAATGTTATTATTACCAGAAAAATAAAATCAATGTTTGGCATATATTCACAAAAATTATAATCATTATAGTATAACAACCACAAAATGTAGAGGGATATTAAAATATATAGCAATTATGTTTTTAATTATATCATTATATAATATCATAAATTGTAATCATAAATATAACATATCAATAATTACAATGAAGTTGTTTTTACATGATTGCAACTGAAGGTTTATTTCTTTTTTCCAAAAGAAGGAAGAAGTCGAGCGTTTAAGAAATTTCCATGTTATGACGACGTTATTCATACAAAAAGATAGCATGTTCGAAATTTCACATGGAGAATCCTGATGGAGAGATTAATATATAATTAAGAATGTAGCCCACAAAACCCCAAAATTAAAACAAAAATCGTATTCAGCAGGAGGCGCAACAGGAAATTGTTTTGCTTACATCTAGAAAGTGGAAGTTGGACTTTCATGAACAATAAAGCATAAATATTTGAAAATGAGTATCCGTAATAATTTACATCATGTGGGTTTCTAATTGCAGTAAACAATAACAATAATTTTTTTGTAGGTGCACAATCTAAGTGCGATCTAGCCAGGTTCTAGTGGGCATTCGTATCATCTGCATTATTCAAAAAAAATTTTGAAGTTTCATGTATCTGTACCGTCTGATTTACGTATTAGATTTGTACAGACTAGATCTACACTACTTATGAAAGGACATCGAAATTATAAGTTGTGACTGGATTGACATGTCGTTTAAAACCAGACGGCTAAAATGCATTTTGAGTTAATGCAGACGATGCAGATTCGTTCTAGTGGAAGAAGGTACCAAGAAAGGTCAAAAAAGAAAAAAAAATTAAAAAAAATATATGCCAGGCTGGAAGCCGCCTGAACTACTAGTGGCTAGTGCAAACAAAACTAGGGTTCTTTCTGGCCTTAAAAAAATTATTATTTTCAAAAATGCGTCTCTAGTTTAGTCAGTGGCCAAGTTGAACTTGGATCTTTGAATTATCTTCTTGATTTTCATTATATTTGATGTTTATTATTTTTGTAACTTCTGAAACGGTACGCGCACATCATAAAGTGAATCGGACAATTACAAGCAAATATCAGATTGATTTGGATCCGATTTCCACCGAATGTGCCCCGCTTTCAGGGAGATGCGGGTCCGAATCACCTAAAATAACTAAAAATTTGATCTTGGATCCGAACTAGTATGGACCAATTCGTGGGAGGAGACGCAGAGGCGGAGCGCGTCTGATTGTCATCGGATCAAAATCGGTCTAATTTCCGCTTGGGACTCTCCAATTTGCTTCACGGTGTATGCGTGCTTGATCGGCACGAATTTGAAACAGCGCACAAATATCATGAAGTAAATCAGACAGTTCTGAGCGGACATCAGACCAAATTACTCATCGGATGCACTCCTCTCCAAGGAGACGCGTGGCGGGTCCATATCCTCTAAGTAACTTAAATTTTGAGATCTAATATGGACCATTTGATCGGAATTCGAACCAATCTGATCCGGACTAGTAGGGGTGTTCATTGGGTCCGGTTTAGTCGGTTTTGAACCGAACTGAATTAGTTTGGACCAAACAGTTCGGTTTAGAAATTTTCAAAACCGAAATAACCGAACCGACCGGACTTTTATATATTATGAATTTGGTCCGGACTGCCCCGATTTATTCCTTAATACTCCGGTTTATTTCTTAATCAATTGCTTTAAATACTTCGATTTATTTCTTAATATTCCAGTTTATTTCTTAATATCCCGATTTATTCTTAATACCGGTTTATTTCTTAATATACTTCAGTTATTATAAATCATCAATTGCTTTAAATAAAAAATTAATATATTTTGGTTTTGATAGGGCCATGTTCCTAAGGCTCTCACTCTAAACGGGCTATGAA